>JAVYIG010000489.1:0-566246 GCA_035222895.1 Strongylocentrotus droebachiensis
ATGGGATATAAAGGAGTGCATATACCTACTTCGTTTAAGGGTTTTTATTAATTATGAACAGTGGGCAGGATTGTTTGAGTGTGATGTCAATTAAGAGAGACGGCATATTCATATAGTCTGGATTTTTAGGGGCTAGAGGTAGGGGCGGTGGGTGGGGAGCGGGGAGGGGGCTGGAAGGGGCGTTATTGGGATAAAAGGGAGTACATTACCTACTTCGTTTAAAGGGGTTTTCAACAGTGAACAGGATTGTCTGAGGGTGATGAGTGCAGGGACAGCATATTCATGTAGCATGGATCATAAGGGGCTAGTGGTGGGGCGCGGGGGGGGGGGGGTGGGGCGGGGGGCGGGAAGGGTCGTTAATGGGATATAAAGGAGTGCATATATTACCTACTTCGTTTTAAGTTTTTTTTTTAAATTAAATATGAACAGTGAACAGGATTGTCTGAGGGTGATGAGTGCAGGGACAGCATATTCATGTAGCATGGATCATAAGGGGCTAGTGGTGGGGCGCTGGGGGGGGGGGGGGCGGAAGGGTCGTTAATGGGATATAAAGGAGTGCATATTACCTACTTCGTTTTAAGTTGTTTTTTTAAATTAAATATGAGCAGTGAACAGGATTGTCTGAGGGTGATGAGTAGAGGGACGGCATATTCATGTAGTCTGGATTATTAAGGGCTAGTGGTGGGGGCTGGGGGTGGGGGAGGGGGACGGGAAGGGTCGTTAATGGGATATAAAGGAGCGCATATTACCTATACTTCGTTTTAAGGGTTTTTATTAATTATTATTAACAGTGGACAGGATTGTCTGAGGGTGATGAGTACACAGGGACAGCATATTAGGGGCTAGTGGTGGGGTCGCTGGGGGGGGGGGGGTCGTTAATGGGATATAAAGGAGTACATACTACCTACTTCGTTTTAAGGGGTTTTATACCCTTTTCTAACTGCACTGATGAAATGGTCAGTTAGAAAGCAACAAAGGAGAAACTTGCACGCGCGTTTTTGCGAATCCCAGACAACTCGCCACAAAGACAACCCGCCCCAAGACAACCCGCCACAATACCCTGGACATCCCGCCACAATACCCTGGACAACCCGCCACAATACCCTGGACAACTCGCCACAGCCTTTTCGGACAACTCGCCACACTTTTTCCCATCATGATTTCTAGATCTAAAATGAAATGAAATTGTCATTTTTCATGATTTTCGTGCTTTTATAAACACAGTCATTACAAAGAATAAAGAATAAAGTTGATTTCCCTGATTGTCATTTTTCATGATTTTTGTGCTTTTATAAACACAGTCATTACAAAGAATAAAGTTGATTTCCCTTGTAACAATAATATACTTTTGATCTAGAGGTCTATAACAGCTGCATTTTTCTGTCCCAGATTTTGTTTAATGGTAGGATACTGGAAGCACTGGCGTACTGATAGGGGGGGGGGGGTGGGCAGTTGACCCGCGAAATAAATTGGAATGTGGTTTATTTCTAGATTTTCTGGGTTAGTTTCGCACTTTTGCCCACAGTCAGAGGCGGCATTCTTGGTTGGGGGGGGGGGGCACTGTGCCTCCACTTTTTCAGGTTCCCCTAAAGTGCCCCCTTATCATTTTGTACATGTCCTTTTCCCTTCTGATAAGTGCCTACTTTTCTTTCTCAGATGTTTTAATTATAATGGTATGTATACTTACGGTCCGATGAGCATCCATGTGCCCACGTTAGGGCCCTTAGTGGGGTCCAGAGGACGGAGATTTAGGCATTTAATTACGCCAAGATGAGCATATTTTGATACATCATTTGTGAAACTAGCAGGCCACTCGTTTTTTCTTCCTCTTTCTCTTTAACATAATTTTTCAAAAAGTGCAGGCCCTGACATAAAGGCTTCCAAATAAGCATATTTGTTGGTTGCCCGATTGTAATTTTTCCAACAAACGCATAAAAAGGTATAATTATTAAAATCACTGGTATCGAGTTAGAAATAAACCACTTTGTATTTTTATTTGGGGAGCAACTGCCCCCCCCCATCAGTGTTCAGGAGGGGCTCATGTCTTCTCACCCCTATTATAAAAAATACACACACGCTTTCCCATCCTCTCACAATAAATTTCCAGGATACATAATTATGAGCGTATCGCTATTATAAAATCCTCCCTTGATGAATATAGGGTCATGCGGAATGTTTAGGAAATTTTAATTCCAGTTCACTTTCCTTTTCTTTGAATGGAATATCATTTTAATTTGATTCAATTTAGGTTTTATTATTTTTGTATGTTCTTTTTGGTTACTAAATAGTAATCAATTATGCTGCTTTATTGCTGATTTTTTTTTTTTTTTTTTTTTTTTTTTTTTGGGGGGGGGGGAGTGGAAATTCGTTTTGACCCCCACCCCCCACACACACACTTTTTCGTTAGGAGGAGGGCAAGTCCCCTGCCCCCACTTCTGGCGCCTATGATCGCAAGAATGGCTGGATTTCTGAAAAAGGGGCACCAACAAAGGGACACATCAACATTAATCAAAACCATTTTTAGATATTTGTATAAAGGCCTACGCCTTCGTCAAGATTGTGAATACATTACCACGAATGACATCAATATTTGTTTATTTCTTTACGTGGAATTGTAACTCCCATTTGAAAAATTACATGATGAATATTAAAGACAATCTAATGAAGAAAGACTGAAAAGTTCTTTTATGTAATTATGAGTAACATTATAATTAAAACATCTGAGAAAGAAAAGTAGGCACACAGAAGGTACATGTACAAAATGATAAGGGGGCACTTTAGGGGAACCTGAAAAAGTGGAGGCACAGTGCCCCCCCCCCCCCAACCAAGAATGCCGCCTCTGACTGTGGGCAAAAGTGCGAAACTAACCCAGAAAATCTAGAAATAAACCACATTTCAATTTTATTTCGCGGGTCAACTGCCCCCTCCCCCATTAGTACGCCAGTGCTTCCAGTAGGCCTATCCTTCCATGAATTCCTACCATTAAAAATTATCAGAAGGGAAAAGGACATGTACAAAGGATAAGGGGGCACTTTAGGGGAACCTGGAAAAGTGGGGGCACAGTGTCCCCCCCCCCCCTCCCAACAAAGAATGCCGCCTCTGACGAAACTAACCCAGAAAATCTAGAAATAAACCACATTTCAATTTTATTTCGCGGGTCAACTGCCCACCCCCCCCCCCCTATCAGTACGCCAGTGCTTCCAGTATCCTACCATTAAAAGTATATTATTGTTACAAGGGAAATCAACTGTATTCTTTGTATTAAATGACTGTGTTTATAAAAGCACGAATATCATGAAAAATGACAATTTCATTTCAATATATATTATTGTTACAATCAGAGAAATCAACTTTATTCTTTATTCTTTGTAATGACTGTGTTTATAAAAGCACGAAAATCATGAAAAATGACAAATGACAATTTCATTTCATTTTAGATCTAGAAATCATGATGGGAAAAAGTGTGGCGAGTTGTCCGAAAAGGCTGTGGCGAGTTGTCCAGGGTATTGTGGCGGGTTGTCCAGGGTATTGTGGCGGGATGTCCAGGGTATTGTGGCGGGTTGTCTTGGGGCGGGTTGTCTTTGTGGCGAGTTGTCTGGACCCCGACTCGTGTAACGCCATTACACAACATAAAAACGCTATTTGTGTTCTTTCATGATATTTCATAACGGAATGAGCGTCCGTTTAAGATAATTTGTGGAAAATTGATTGTATCTCTGTAAATATTGATCGATTGTCTTCCAAATTTCGATATGTGTTTGCTAAGAAAATTCTCTACAAGCTCAGTCATAACCATTTTTCATTTTGAAGACGTCATCATAGTGAAAATTTTGATTAAAGGGCACATATCAGAAATTTCTTAATTTGAGTGTTATGCCTATGGAAGATCAATTTCGTTCACATCATGAATCTACATGACATTGTTTTTTAGCAGTATCTCGCTTATTTTTGTTCTATTTTGTCTCAAATTTTAGTTGGAACAGCCCACCTATAGTCTACTTGTTCCAAACAAGTATTATGTCTAGTTTCTTATTATATTTACTATTTGAAAACACCTTAGACTCTCTTCGCATCTCAGATCTGCAATTATAGTCAATACCAGGGTTTCTGTCGCGCAGACAGGGTAGATTTTCAATCTAAAAATCACTTTTCCCACGGATCTGATCTTGTATGCTGCTGCCTTTTTTCGACTGGTTCAGTTTCTGCGGGGAATAAATCTTACCAGCATGGCTAATGCTAGTTATAATGCAGAACTTCAACAGACACAGCCACAGGCAAGACAGGTAAATTCGCAAGGAATGCCGAGCCGAGACTCAGGCGAGGCAAGGCAGCGAAGCGCGCGTAAGGTCAGTCAGGACTCGGGGCAAGGGCAAAAAGCGAAGTGGGACAGGACAAGTCATCATTTAAAAAAAAAAAGGCATTCTCGAAATCTTGTGAAGTAGCCACTGTTCATTCTCTTTGTCTATAGTGTAAGGCTGTCAACTGCTAGCTGCTTGGGAGGGATTTTTTTCTCGAACCAGCGTACCATATTTCTATTTCTATCGTATTTGTTATGACTTATGCTCAAGGTCAAGCCAAGAGGACTGAATGGGGGGGGGGGGGGGGGGGGGGGGGAAGTATACAAATAGTGAATGGCCATATGTACTACAAGATTTTGCATGAGGTGAAAGATAAGGGATGCTCAGCATGCAATGTGGCAAATTGAGAATGATGCTGTTCAACATTACTTTTAAGTTTTAATTTATCGCATGTCATGTGAGGTTGCAAGAATCTTACTCTTACTCTTAGTAGACTATTAGAAGAATAGACCTGGGGGCCGTTTCTCGAAACCAACTCCATGACAGTCATATCTTTGTCGCCGACCTACGGAGATGTCATGAAGTGGATAAACCGTTTCACGAAGCCATGACAGACATGATATCGATATATCGCGATACTAGCATCTCAAGAACATAGTCTTTGTCACGATCCATTTGATTTATCACGAATAACCCAAAACAAGTTTTGGGGCTAAAATTGTTCAAAAAGAAACATATACATATCAATTCTCCTAAAATAAATAACAAATAGTGTCATTATCAAATGTAGATCATCAAACGATTTGCATATTTCTGTCAAGATTCTTAAATTGAAGAAAAACCAGTGAGTTTTTTTTTCTCGACAATCCACTCAAAAGGTAGTTGAAGGATACCGTAATGTGATAGTTTATCAATACTTACTTCTTTTTTTTTTCGTGACGAGGAATTTTAGTCAAAATACCTTTTCTCAGCCAGTTTTTATTCTAGAGTCTCATAATACTCGTTATATAATTGATTTGATATTGAAAATATAATTTGAAAGAAGTAATTAGAGAGGGAATAATAATGCACATAGGCCCCAAAGGTATAATGGTATCCTAAGAAAGACTATGGATTGACTATGGACAACGGTGTGTAACATTGTTATCTCTTTTATTTATATGTTATAGTTTAATGATTTGTGATTTAATGTTTATATTCAGCTTTTTAAAATTTCTGTATAATTTGTGTTATCACTTCTTTACATTTGCATTTCGCATCCCAGAGAATAACGTACCGAACTCGTCTATATTTTTCTCAAAATGATAGTGAAACTAATCGTACATTTCGCGGCCCATGGAAAAGCAACAAACTGACTTGTGATGGCGCTTTACAGCAATTAAAAAGATATGACGGGTTCGGAGCAGTGACAACTCGCTTGTCGCGGAAGTTGTCGCTCATCTTGGCAAAGACGGCTTCGTGAAACACTTAGCTGACAAGTTGCGTGACAGTGGCGAGATGTCGTTGATCTTGTAGTTATGACGGTTTCGAGAAACGGCCCCCTAGTGTCAAATTTTCTAGTGGGATTCATGAATGTACGTGTGTATAAACTTTATCCTCGTTTTAGATGGCGCAGAGCTTCATTCCTGGTGCCGGTTCCGCTACTGTTCTGGATATGCTTGGATACGAGATGTTGACTTCTCTGCCTGTGCAGGAAAGAATAGATAAATCTACGAAGAAAATATCAAGGTAAAACTCCTATTGGCCCAATACAGAATAGAATTGATCATATGCTGTTCTTTAAATTGGCAACAATTTTTTTTTTCTTGTACAGTTTTCTAATAAAATGTAATGTCGCTGAAACTCATACATGGATGAGAATTTTTGTTGAGAAGTCAATAACATAAACACTTTTGAATGTAAAAACAATGATTTTGCACCCCTCAGCATGTTGCCAATTTAAGAAATTTAAAGCTTCTTTTTCATTTTAAAAGTCCAGGCTTCTAAGGCAATACCTGTATGGTTATGCAACAAAAATGAATGCAGTGTCAGTGTGTGCTGGAATGTTTGCCTTTTGTTACTATGCATATTCTTTCAGGGCTCTAAATAAAACATTTATTGAATGAAATCTCAAAATGTGGAATGACTTTCTCAATAGTTATATGATATTGCCCGCTGTCTGTCTATACATTGTCAACAGTGATGTAATATATTCTCCTTATTTTCTGCTAATTTTTCTTTATTTCTGCATTTTGCTAGTAAAAAAAAATCATGTGTCGAAGAGAATAAACATTAACACTTATATGTCAACATTAGACCGAATTTTCCGTCTCTTTCGTTCGTTAAGCCTCTTATTTGGGTAGGGTCGGCTCTCTCTTGCCTCTTATTTGGGTAGGGACGATTCTCTTTTTAGAGAGAGAGCCGACCCTACCCAAATAAGAGGCTTAACAAACGAAAGAGACAGAAAATTCGGTCTATGTCAACATGTGAAAAAAGGCATTTGTTTGGAAAACAGTGATTGCATTCTTTACAACAGGTTGTCAATTTTTGTAATGCATAATTTTTGGTTCAATAATATCGCTGGCATCAAGCAGTATAATGCACAATGTGTGTAGGACTTTTCATCAAAATAAATACTCTAAAATAAGAAAGTTTTGCAACATGAAATAATAAGGCATTTCGAAGGACAGTCATTTTCACAGCCAGAACTGTTGCAGAAATCTCATGTTGTGATTTATTTCTAATTGCGCAAATCTTATCCCCTCACAAGATTAGTGTTATGTGGTAATTTTGATTTAGCAATTTAGCTTAGGCGCCACGGATTTATTCAACTGGCATTCGGAATGCATGTAGAATGCATGTAGAATGTCCTATTCAGAATCTATTGTTCGTTAATCCACATTCCAGAATGTACCTAGAATGTAGCTAGAATGCGGTAATTAACGTCTTAATTGGCGCATTCTGGGTACATTCTGGAATGTCCCATGAATAGGCCATCCGAACAAAGGCGATGCTCCATGAATAGGCCATCCGAACAAAGGCGATATCGATCGGCAGCGACTACCTTCTTGATATTGCGTGCCGGAATAGTTTCGATATAGAATGAACCATAAGAATTGTTTGAAATCAACAGATATTTAATTGGTTTCGCTTCTGTCTCTCCCGCGATCGGTTGCATTTATGGACTTACTTTTATTTCTTTCCGACGGCTAACCGGTAACATCAGTGATATTTAATTGTTTTCGCTTGTAGCTCTCTCTCTCTCACCATTTATTTCTCAAGCGTCGGTGATATTGTATTTGATTTTCTTTCTTTTCTTCAGCTTATTAAAGATGGTGAAAAGAGTAGAAAAAGATTGAGAAAGAATGAAGACAGATTTATTATGACATTCCTGCCAGACCGCCACAAATATGTTTTGAGTCGGCGCTCTCAGAACAAAGGCGCGTTACAGTGTCAAATATACGCGGTGTTTTGAAACGTTGGTGTTGATTGAGATGATGCCTCATTAAAGATGGTAAAAAGAGTAGAAGAAAGATTGAGAAAGAATGAAGAAAATATTTTGCATGAAAATGCGGATGAATCTGAATGATCAAAATGAGAGGAAGAAAGAGGATGCAAGAGATGGTGGGTGTTGAAAGATCTGAGGACTAATGAAATGATACATTTAGATAAAAAGCGAGAGTGGATATTTATGGTTACCATCTTATTTTTAAACTTTTTTTATTGGCAGGGATGGGGGTCCGTTTTTGTTTTGTTTTTTTGGCCAGGGAGGAAGCAGCCTTGCCCCGTTGCCCCCCCCCCCCCTCCATGCGTCTGCGCCTGAAGAAAAGCACATGCGAATAATCTTATTTCCAAACCGAGACGCACATTATTTTGTTTGTGGTCTGTGCTTTTATGTTGCGTATAATTTGTTTGTTTAGCGCACATTATCCTACTTTACCCCCCACCCCCCCTTTTTTTTTTTTTTTACATCACCTACTTTATCAAACCACTCTAATTTTTTAATTCCATCTCTTAGAAATATTTTTTTTAATTTTTTTTTTTTATCTTTAATTATAAATAAAACTTACTTCATATTTCTTTACGAAATTTCATAAAAATTGTAGAGGGTGTGATTATTTATTCCAAAACAAATAAAGAGAAGGTCATATATAGATCAGTAGAGAGTGGCGGGGGGGGGGGAGATGAAAATTAAGTGAGAGGGGAATTGCAGAGAACGAGGGAAAGAAAGAGAATGCAAGAGATGGTGAAATCTAATTGTAGTCTTTATTATATATATTAGAAGTAAAAAGATTTCTTATTTCTTATTTCCAATCTAACTGTATTCTCTAAAAATTGAACGATGTTATAATATACACACACAATGGTGATAATGATTATCCTTAAAGGGACTTTGTAACATTGTTCAGATGAGAGATAGTGGTGCTAAGGTAGTGACTTCAAAGCTAGATGTACAATTAAAGATAATCTGAAAATTTGAGTGAAAACGGATCATTATTCATGGTACAAATTGGGAAAAACTGATCTGATCCATTCCTTAATTCTCCCAACTATATTATTCTACTTCTATTCTGCTACTTGTCAAAGCCTGTTCAGCATCAAGACAAGGACAATTTAATTATATTTTAGGTGAATGTAAATCGTCACAATGCAATAAAATGGCTCTACATTCCATTCCAGACAGTTAAGTGTTGACAGATTTTTATAGCCTGTTTTATGTATTTTTGTCATGGAAAAACGGTTGGGAAAATTCAAAAATGGTTGGGAGAATTTACTGTTAATCACTGTTAGAGGGTGCCTCACATCGACGCCTTCAAAGAAAACCATAGATATCTTTGTGGTTTGAGAATTTGTTCAGGAATTTTTGCATGTCAGAGGGTTAGTATAGTAGAAGGAATATAGTAAGTAACATTTTATACAAAAATTAAGCAATTATTTTCATCAACCTTCAACAATGTTACCGAGTCACTTTAATAATTGTTGGGCGCCACCTGTGCCTTGGAGGCGAAAAGTGACATGAATCACTAACCCTTGAATCTCTCCTACCAGTAAAACTCAACTGATATGCAAAAAATATCGGACTTGTCTTTATCTCTTGCAAAATCAGTAGCCTCACAGCCTTCCAATATTATCATTTAATTATTAAGTCATGTTATGCTTGTAAATTTGTATGTTTTTTTTCTTCTTTGCCACTTAAGTCTCAATGATGGTGCTAAGATGGAGTTGGAGAATGTAGAAAAGACGACAAAGAGAGAACAGTAAGAATTGTGTGATGCTGTGACTTTTTATTTTTTGCGATTTTTTTTTTTTTTTTACCTTCGTTTCATTCTTGTTAATCCGTTTCACTCTGATATTAGGGTATGACAAAAAGCAACAGTATGCTATATTGCTTTTCTTCAATCCCCCTTCCCTCCTTTTTTTTAATCACGGTCCCATAAAAGCCATGTAGGGACTGTGTAGCTGCTGTACAAGCAAAACATAGCTTAAATGGCCGCACCTGCCAAGTAATGCCATTTGTTAGATAACGGCCAATTTAGGGTTGGGACTAAAACATAGCGTCACAAACGTTTCGGGTCACATTCTTGTGCGGCCATAAACCTTGTAGTGCTATATGGCACTACTATATACATAGAGTACCGAAGCTGTGACGTCATAAAAATCAATTTTTGGAATTTCTCAATTTTTTCTGCATATTCCGAAAGAACATCAAAAATAATGTCCAAATGTCGAAATCCAATTGAATATGTTAAGTATTGGCTGAGATATGACCATCTGAATAAATATACTCCCCATAGGAACTCAGTGTTATATGCTCTGGCTCCTAATGGTTAGGAGCCAGAGCATATAACACTGAGTTCCCATAGCACATATATTCATTCAGATGGTCATATCTCAGCCAATACTTAACATATTCGACATTTGGACATTATTTTTGATGTTCTTTCGGAATATGAAGAAAAAATTGAGAAATTCTAAAAATAGATTTTTGATGACGTCACACTTCACCACTCTATAGACCCCACAGCAGGCCACAGGGGAAAGGTCCTGGGCCCTGTTTCATAAAACTTGTTATCAATAATCAATAACAAGTTACTATAACTGTTATAAGCTACTGAAATTGTGGCATTTGATTGGCTGAGAGCAAATTCATCATATAATTTTAGATAACAAGTTTGATGAAACGTGCCCCTGGAAAGCACCAAGAGCATTTGAATATATATTTGATTTTTTTTAAAAAACAGGTTGAAGAAGATTCTGGAAATTCCCCTTCCTCTGCAACGAGAAAGAGAAAGCCACAAGCATTATACTCCAGGAGAAAACCACAAGCATCATACTCCAGGAGAAAGCCACAAGCATCATACTCCAGGAGAAAACCACAAGCATCATACTCCAGGAGAAAACCACAAGCATCATACTCCAGGAGAAAACCACAAGCATCATACTCCAGGAGAAAACCACAAGCATCATACTCCAGGAGAAAGCCACAAGCATCATACTCCAGGAGAATACCACAAGCATCATTCTACAGGAGAAAACCACAAGCATCATTCTACAGGAGAAAACCACAAGCATCATTCCACAGGAGAAAGGTGGGTAATCTAAGTAGATCTACAAGATCTAGTAAATGGTTGGTTTAAAATGTCCTTGACTATGATATTCTACCTGTTACCATAGTTTTCACCAGTGACGGATCCCCCTCCCCCTTTTTTTATCATGGCCCGTAGCTTCTGAAAGCAAAACGTAGCTTAAAGCCCCTCTAAAGTGTTGGGAGCCCCCTAGAATTTCATGGCAAAATTCTACTTAAATTGTATAATAATGTGAAAGAGGATGTTGTTTAACACACCACTCTGCAAGGATTTTCCTAATGAAGTGTTTGAGGACGAATATTGATGAAAGAATACATAATTTGGGTTTTCTGCGTACACCACTAAACCTAAATGTTGCGGCGCTAGTTCACAAGTGTGCCCATAATCTGGTGCCTGCAGCCTACGGTCACTAACTTCACGCACGCCCAACCACACTGCACTGTATTAAGTGGTATGTACTTGTATTGTGCAGTGTTTTGCAGTGAAACCTGTGAGAAAGTGTATATTATAATCAATATAATGTTATCGTTTTTAGGAAAAATTCTCCAGAAGAAATAGGAAAATTGACACAAAACAGGTAAGAATGGTACCGACTTTGAAATCATGAAGTCTAGAGAGTAAACAGGTTTCCTTACATAATTTGAACATTAGGACGCTGCTAACGTTTAAATTTCACAGATAGGACATACGTGACATGTTCATAAACTGAACAATATTAAAATGACTCCGTTTTAAATCAAGACAAATGAAAACATGCATATTTGTTTCACCTAAACAAAGCTCCTAGGTCATTGTTATTTGATTTAAAAAGGACTCACTTCAAGCTTGTTCAGATTGGTAAGTTAACGTAATTAAGAGGAGGAGACCTGATGGCTCAGTGGTAGAGCAGTGGTCTCGTAACCAGGAGATTCCGGGTTCGAAACCAAGTTGATGCACTAATGCCTTTGGGAAGGCATTAATCCTCATTACCAAGTTCTTTGGAGAGGACCTAAAGCTGTTGGTCCCCTGGTTGCTTGCTTACAAGCATTATGCTTTCTTAGCAGTCAGGAAAAACGAACCATCAAACCAAACCAAATTGAATATCTCCCTCATTGTTTTTCAGATGCAGATATAGACGGACAAATGATCAACATAGAAAAGTTGAACATGCGAGGTGAGAAGGACAATCTTTCCTAACCTATATTTTTGCTTAGTTCATTCTTAAAGGGGAAGTCGACCCTGATTTTAATTTGGTTTCAATAGAAGTAGAAAAAAGAGAGAAACCGGTCAGCACAAGTTTGAGCAAAAACCAATTGAAATTTTTAAAAAGTTATGAATGTTTGAAGGTGCTATCAAGCAAACACAAATTGGCAACTCTGTATGCAACAAATCTAATCTGTCATCAATAACTAAGAAAATGAAAAATTATGAAATTTTCTGTACAGAGCAAACAGTGCTGCCAAATTCTGTTTCACTGATGACAACTTCAAAAAGTAATAAATTTCCTATTCTTAATCGGACATTGCACAAATTAAAACCAACTTGATATCAGGGTGGCCTTCCCCTGTAATAATACATGAGTCTTTGAAAGAAAATTGCAATAATCGGCATCTGGCAATTCAAATGTTGATGAGTATTGGAGGTAATCCTAAGGCTCTTCCACGATCTTGGATGGAAAGGAGAGGCAAGATGCACGGTCAAGATGACCATGCATTTCATTGATGATGTATATGGACATTGTAAACAATAAAGAATTATACAGTAGGTTTGCGGTTGCACCATGTGTGTGAGAGAGAGAGAGGTATGAGGAGTCCTGAACAGGACTCTGACTCGGTAATCTTTCTTGGAGGAGTGTAGTCCTGAAAAGGACTGTTTGTTATCTTTCTTGGCATATAGTTCTCAGGAGAACTATAGCGCTTGGAGAGGATGAGTGGCTCGACGTTTCGAACAGGTTGACTATCCGTCGTCAGGAGTGGGGAATAGCTGGCGTGCGTGAGCTTAAAGAATTACTAAAGAATTACTTCTTTCTTTCTCTGCCTAGTGTATTTGTATTTTCGATTGTATTTTGCCTTCACTACTTTTTGGAGCATTTCATATTTATTTGTATGTTGTTTGTTTACATTTTACACGTTTTTACTTTCATGACAGACGGAATACATTGAGGAAACTAGCTAACAAGTTGAGTGGTGCGATTGCGGAACCAGACACCTCGAAGGCATCACTGAAAAAGCGCCTCGGATCAGCTTTCAACTGCATCAAGGCAAGGCAATAACTCTTCATATGCCACATTTTATTTATCATGGGATAGATATAGCATATGAAGGACTTCTAGATTATTCAACTGTTTCTAGTTCAAGACCCTTTCTCACTCACTTTCTAGACCGAACCGGGCTAGATCGATCTATCTAGGTTAGGTCGACCTAACTGTGAGTGTGAACAGATAAACGGTCCAGGAAGCAATCTTCTGGACCTCTCCAGAAGATCACCTCGCCATGTGGTCATCTCTTTTTGTCAATGTTTTTTTTTCTATTTTATTTTTTTAAACCCATAAAAACAGGGAAATCGCATAGAAATATGGACAAGTAAACCCCTGCAACCCTAACAAAAACTTTACAAATTTGCTTTACAATTTTCTAATTAAATTTTAATGAAAGAGCAAACATTTTTCTGAAATTTGGCCGACGGGCCAGTGGTAGTGTCAAATTTTCGTGAAAATCTGATTTTTTGGGATACTCAGTCTGTTTTTTGTGTCAAGAGGTTGGCATCTCTGACAGTAGCACATATCCCATTTGCATAATACTCGTAAGTGTATGCAAACAATGCAAAATTCTTCTGAAAGCTGCAAATCAATGGTAGCTGCCCCTAGAAATGATTAATTGCTCTGCTTGTTGTTACAGAGCTTGAAGTTTGACAGCAGCATGCTGCTGGCAGAGAGGTACTGGCTCATACTGGAGAACCGAGAGCTGTCGGAGCGCCTCCAGGTTCTTCGAGATGGCTGCGGGATCCACTCCATACCCAGGTTGTGGGAGGATGGGCTGACGATTGAGCACCTCCATAATGCCCAATGGGATGAGGTCACAGAGGTTAAGATGGATGTATATGAACGTGAGAAGTACTTTGAGCATTGTCTTGAGGATGTACGGAAACAGAAGATGCAGCTGCACGAAGAGTACAAGAGCCTGGATGATGCGGTCCCAGGTAAGATGGAGATCGGAAGGTGGTGCACGAGTTGGGGTTGTGGTGCGGCTCCTCATAGGATACATCATGAAGCATCGCTGGAGGGCAGTGTCTCATTGGGGACACCTCCTCCGAGCCTGGAGGAAGAAGATAGATATGATGATGGAGGATGGCTGGAGGACACGTCCAAGACAGAGCTGGATCACAAGGAGCGTCCAGGTAAAGAAATATTTTTAAAGATTTTCATCAGGGGTAGAATTAGATTTAGTAGTAGGGTCAGGTTTAGATTTGCATTAGAGTTAGTGTCAGGGTTAGGCCGTAGAGTTCAGAATCAGGGTTACGTTTACTTTAGTATTACGGTTAGGGTTAGGTTAAGGCCCTAGGGTCAGGGTCAGGTTAGAGGTACATGTGTGATAGGTTATTCTATAGTTAAAAAGAGAATATTGAACATACTTCTACTTAGGTGGTCAGTCAGTCAAGTTGGTGGAGCAAACTATGTCCATACGTTTCAAAGTACTCCAGCAAATTTTGCAACTTTGACTACATTAAGTGTATGTCTTTATATTCAAAGGTTGTGGATCACAGCCTATTTAACATAGTTCTAACTTGCCATAACACTACTGCTCTAAAGGATTTACAGCAATCTTTTCTTGAAAGACTCTTAACAATCGTCACCTCTGAAATCATTCATGAAAAATATTTGCACATTTATTTTTCTATCAGAAATACCGAAAAAATTCTGACCTCTTGGAAGTCTCAGAAGAATATAGTTTCCTTGAATTATTTAATTGAATAAAATGTTATCGTTGCAATGAACACAATCAATATGTTTATGACATTGTATTGCCCTCTTTTTTTTCTCTTCTTTCATCTCGCAACTGCTTAGGGAAGCATTCTGTTACTCCGGACAAATCAAGGACAGCGCCAAAAAGAAAAACAAATGACTTTCCAGCTGGAAAGGAGAAGAAAAGTGAAAAGGGTAGTAAACGCAAGAGAGGATCTGGTGCCAAGAAAAAGGTCAAAGGAGTCTACATACTTCCCAAAGTTCCTGTAGATCCAAAGTTTATTGTGACTAAGGACACTGGCAATAGTTTCAGTGCGGACGGGTCAAATTTATTTGGTGGTGCGAATGGAAAGATAAGTAAACATGACTCAGTGGACCCATCACTTTCCAATACAAAATTGATAGTAATTGATCTTTGGAATATGCAGGGAGAGACGCAAAAGGTTGTTGTTCCAAATTTTCATTCCCAAGTGAATTTGGTATTGGTACCTGGATCTACCAGTGCTCAGGTTCCGGTGACCAATGTCCAACCGCTGGTTGTTCCTGACTCCTTAGCAACTACAGATGTTGATCCCAGCACGGGAAACCGACAAGTGATTTTCAAATTGGTACCTGCATCTCCAAGTGCCAGGCTCAATCAGCCTACGGTGATGAAAGCCAAACCGAAGGGTGCTCGTGGATCGATAAACGCATCGGGTCTGGATCCCAGCAAAGTACCTGTAACTTCCAGTGTAGGGCATAGCCAGCCTAAGGTGATGAAAGCCAAACCGAAAGGTGCTCGTGGATCGATAAACGCATCGGGTCTGGATCCCAGCAAAGTACCTGTAGCTTCCAGTGTAGGGCATAGCCAGCCTAGGGTGACGAAAGAACAATTTCTGGCTGCTCATGGATACTCGGGCGTAATGGGTCTGGAACCCAGCAAAGTGCCTGAAGCTTCCAGTGTAGGGCATAGCATGCCTAAGGTGACGAAAGAACAATTTCGGGCTGCTCATGGATCCTTAGGCGTATTGGGTCTGGATCCCAGCAAAGGAAATGGACAAGCAGATGTCACAACAGTATCCGCACAAGCCAAAGTTGCCCAGAGCAAACCTAAAGTGACCACAAGCCAACAGAGGGCTCCTGGTTCTGTAAGCTTTGTGAAGCTAGATCAAATTCTGGCTGCTCATGGATCCTTAGGCTTATTGGGTCTGGATCCCAGCAAAGGAAATGGACAAGCAGATGTCACAACAGTATCCGCACAAGCCAAAGTTGCCCAGAGCAAACCTAAAGTGACCACAAGCCAACAGAGGGCTCCTGGTTCTGTAAGCTTTGTGAAGCTAGATCAACTTCTGGCTGCTCATGGATCCTTAGGCTTATTGGGTCTGGATCCCAGCAAAGGAAATGGACAAGCAGATGTCACAACAGTATCCGCACAAGCCAAAGTTGCCCAGAGCAAACCTAAAGTGACCACAAGCCAACAGAGGGCTCCTGGTTCTGTAAGCTTTGTGAAGCTAGATCAACTTCTGGCTGCTCATGGATCCTTAGGCGCATTGGGTCTGGATCCCAGCAAAGGAAATGGACAAGCAGATGTCACAACAGTATCCGCACAAGCCAAAGTTGCCCAGAGCAAACCTAAAGTGACCACAAGCCAACAGAGGGCTCCTGGTTCTGTAAGCTTTGTGAAGCTAGATCAAATTCTGGCTGCTCATGGATCCTTAGGCGTATTGGGTCTGGATCCCAGCAAAGGAAACGGACAAGCAGATGTCACAACCGTATCCGCACAAGCCAAAGTTGCCCAGAGCAAACCTAAAGTGACCACATGCCAACAGAGGGCTCCTGGTTCTGTAAGCTTTGTGAAGCTAGATCAAATTCTGGCTGCTCATGGATCCTTAGGCGTATTGGGTCTGGATCCCAGCAAAGTACCTGTAACTTCCAGTGTAGGGCATAGCCAACCTACAGTGACGAAAGACCAATTTCTGGCTACTCATGAATCCTTAGGCGTATTGGGTCTGGATCCCAGCAAAGTACCTGTAGCTTCCAGTGTAGGGCAGAGCCTTCCTACGGTGACTAAAGACCAATTTCTGGCTGCTCATGGATCCCCAGGCGTCTTGGGTCTGGATCCCAGCAAAGGAAATGAACAAGCAGATGTCATGACAGTATCCGTACAAGCCAAAGTTGCCCAGAGCAAACCTAAGGTGACTGCAAGCCAACAGAAGGCTCCTGGTTCTGTAAGCTTAGTAAAGCTAGATTCTAAAAATGTAATTTTGGAGAGGATCACAGAAGTTCCTGTGCCAACTGGTGACAGGGTTAGCCAGCCTACAGGGACCAAAGACAAATGTCAAGTTGCTGGTGGATCTGTTAGCATAGGGAATCTGTCTTTCAAAATAAAAAAGGTAACGCCAGATGCCAAAGCGTTATCCGCCCATCAGCACGATGTCGAGGTCAAGGTCACGCATCCGTTCCTCTCTGAATTCAAAGTGGCACCTGAACATGCCAATGTCGGACACAGCCAACCTATTATGACTCAAGGGGGACATCGGGTCAACCCTGGATCCATAGGCGCAACGGCAGAAGCTGAAGCAGACGTGACTGAGGAAGCGGACGGATGCGGTAGCCCAATGTCTTGCATGCTGTGTGATAAACCATTCAATAACGTGAAGGAACTGCAGACACATCTTATCGACAGCCATTCAAGCTAGCATAGAGTGCATAACTCTGGAGGAATATCAATAAGATGCGGTCAAGAACATTTCCAGACCTACTAGAATGCTGCGTTGGTCATTTCTCTCTATACTATCACAGTGCAATAAGAGTGTCTTTAGGGTTGGGTATTCATCAACATTTATCATAGTGTGACAACCTATAAACCTAGTTTGCTTTTACCAGTCGTAAATCTCAATGCATTACTCAGCCTGTAGCCTAGACTTACTTAAGTCCTGTACCGTAAACTGGCTATTAAAACAACGTCTTACTTTTTGGGGTTACACTATTCATTGATTTTTTAAATCAAATGAAATTCTAGAAAAGTGAGAGATGATTACTGCAGGCCTCAAACATATTATTTAGAGGGAAGTTATATTTGATCAGTAAAGGCTTCCCCTTTGCAATGATATGAATTTTGCATCAATTCAAAGCACTTTTATTTCTTCAGGTGACTACTTTAAACAAACAACCAATTTTTTGTGTGTAGGTGATTGCACATTTTCATGTTGAACACAAATTGGAAATTTCAGACCTCAATGACTTATGCTAATGAGACTCCCTCAATGATGCTATCATCTCGACTCTCAGGAAAACTTATGAATTCCATCAGAGTTAATATTTGGATTGACAAATTTATCTATATTTTCCAAAATGTACTCAACTTGTATTATGATACCGATATTTATTGCTAATCGTTTTGCATCGAGCTGAAAAATGTCATGATCATGTACACATTTTGTAAACAGGATTTCTTGGGTTTTATGTATCATTCCTTACGGAAGAAATGTTAGCAATAAAAATAAACAAATTAATAAATGTTCCATTATTGTCCTTATTCATTCAATTTTACGGTATGCAATTAAGGGAATTAAACAATTGTACGAGTTTGGGTAAAATGCACTTTATTGAATCATACATACAAAAGTATTCCGAATGTTTAGGCATATCCACTACCTATCCATGAAAAAGCTTAGATGCAGAAAGTTCAAAATTCTCAAGAATGAAAATAATCAGAGAAACAAAATAATACCAAAATTTATATCATTAAAATATGCAAATGACATGGATAACCCATAAAAGAAATGATGATTAACTGTCAATGTCAAATACATATACATGGAAATAGCATAACTATTTAAGTAATCCTCAACAAATTTCTATCAAATGCAAAAAAATATGTCAGAAACAGAGAGGATTCTTGAAGAAACAATTAAATATATGCAAAAGAAAATGTACATGAATTTACAGATGAAATAATAAAGGCACAACTATGTAGTAAGAGTAAGAGGAAGAGCATGTGAATGACTTCAAAACAGTAGAAAGATTACTACAGCAGAAATAAAAATCACAAAGTTAAACCCAAAGCAGCAACATTTGAAGCAGATAAGACTATCAATTATGACCAAAAATCTGTTCGCTAAAATTGAGTATACATGTATTAAATTAAATCAATTGATTAAAATTTAAATTCCTAGTTTTTCATCTAAATTATTTGGCATATTTGATGCTTGAGACTGGCGAGTTTTAGATTTTGCAAACATTTCCAATTAGCACAAGATTAATAATTTAGAATTAGGCTATGATTATCAAAGTATGCACACAATACATAATGAAAATGATGGCTTTTTTTTCCTTCTTTACCATGTACAAAAAAAAACAGAACTCTGCAGGCTTCAAAATAGACATTTTTGTACAGCCATATAAGATCTTTAAAGGTGAATTTGTGTACGATCTGTTGAAAGAATGAACAGAAAATATCAACTGAACATGAAAGACTCGCTCATATCTTTGAGATTATGTCAATTAAAATTGATTTGATAATATGCATGTACGTGTTATACACGTGTAGCCCCAACTGCAACTTCTTTTCGGCAGCTATAATACATGTATCTGTGCAGAATATATATTTCAAGATAACTTTAACAAACGGAAATCAATCTTTGAAAAAATCTAGTCAGATTTACCTATGGCTTGTATTCAAATGAATCCAAAATAAGACATTACTCTGTACAAGTGCCCCATTTCCAAAGGCCCATTAAAAGTTTTGGGGATTAGAAGTTGAGATTTGACGCTGTAAATAACATGTCTGTATATGATACACCACACAGTATGTCCAAAAATAGGAGTGCGTTGAAAATGAATATTTATCAAAACTGAGCAAACTATCTAAAATAACTGTACATGCGGAAAATGTCAATTAATTTCTGCAGTACCAGTACATGTGTACAGTCAAACCTGCTTTAGTGACCACCTGTCTACAAAGACCACATTTGTTGTTTCCCTTGAAAATTGTTTCTCATTGAAACATGTTCTAAAGGAACCTGTCTACAAAGACCACTTTTTGTGTTTCCCTTGGGCGGTCGCTGTAGACAGGTTTGACTGTATTTAAATTATGAAAAATGAGAGCAGCCTTAATTCTAAGCTATCTAGCCAAAAAATTCAACCCCAAATTCTCTCTTTCGATATGTATTTGCCATGTACAATATACAAAAATAAATCACATTTCAAAGCAACCTTTGCATCTCCTACTCGCTTCCATATGTTGCACATTCCTTCGTTTGCTTCAAGTTCAACCATTTGTTTATTTACATTTAACATATTTTTGATTGTATATGCTGCTAAAGGTCTCTAAGTGACAAAATTGTAAACTTTTTACAACCCTCAAAATACCATTTGAATACCTATACTTACACAATGTACATACACGTCTTTTATTATTCACAAAAAGCATTTGCAATCTCTTCTTTAACAGGTTTATATTTTTGAAGTACACAATCCAAAAAACGCTTCGGCATTAGAATTTCATTAACCGGTGGGAAAAGGTTAAAGAGAAAAATAAAATTGTTTTGTACAGATGCTGGTGGCTTAATATATTTTCCAAAAGAGTTAAGGAAAAAGAAACCCTTCTGCCTTTGCCAAAGTCGGTCGGGTAAGAGACTTGGTCATTCTATTGAAAAGAAAAGAAAGGGGCAATTAACTTGGATGGTATTAAACTAAAACTAGGAAGGGTCTAGTATTATAATCATGATACTAACTTTAAAGAACCTAATTACATGAAGGTTATGAATATGAGCATAACATGGGAGGGCTACATTATGATGCGCTATAGACATAGGCTTTGATGAAGCTTTAGGAAATAATATTTTGATGCAATACAAGAAATATAAATTTCTAAATATTTCTAAAAGCATTTTATACTATGAGATGGTATCTGAAAGAAAAGGGAAGGGGACGTTGATCACACACCCTACATAACAAATATGACCAAGTATTAAAACAATAGACAAATACATATAAATCATGACATACTGCTAGTATTATAGCATATGAATGTACATTGTACAAACTTGTCTACATTTATACAAAGAGAAATAAATGGTATGACTGAAAAATACACAGGTGAAGCACTCGTCTCTTTCTTAAAGGTTATATCATGGTCGTGTTCAAGATATTTTTTTAGTTAAAGCTTCATGTGTTTATTCTAAGACGCAAATGGCATTCGTGATGTTTTCGTTTCTACCTGTAACTTTGAAGTTTAAATTCGTGACAAGATCAACGGTAAGTAAACAACCATTAGGTAATATTGCATCATGATGTAACTTAAAAGTGATTTGAAATTTCAACAAATTACTTAATTGTTTGTTTACAATCTTGCAGTTTGTAAAATTCTATTCAGACCATTATTTGTATAATTGGAGACTAGTTTAACCAGTATGTCTATTATCACATTTTATGGCAGAATCTCCATTTATTCATGACATACTGATATTTTGGATTACCCAAACCACACAGAAAAACCAACAACATAAAATCGAAAACAAATAATACAGCTGTTTGAAATCATAGATAACTTATCAAGCTAATAAAGGTAAATATGGAATCGTTTATAAATGGTCCTTGACACTAAAATGAAAATGGATTTAAATAATAAAGTCATCAACCTATCGAACAATCTGAATGCAGAATAGAAGTACACCATGCATTCAAATGTCATTATATTCATGTCATGCACACTCTCAAATCATCAATGAAATCTCATACTACAATGGCAGCTATTTTATACGAAACTACGAAACTCATCTCGCAAGGGGAAAGAAAAAGGATATCAATAGTACTGACTTGGTCAATGATGTGAAAATGAGAGGGAAAAATAAAAGATGGCATGCTTTTCGAATATTCAACTACACTAAGAAAAAACACTCCATGCTATATTGTCCGAAATATTTTCACAGACTTCAGAAAGAAAGAACTAAAGGTAGTTTATCCCTTTTGCAAATGCTTATAAACATTAATATTTGCTTTATGTGATAACATTGATTCTATTTTGACATCAAAGTAGCCATACAAAATCACAAGTGTTACACTTGGCCCCTCATAGCCAAACAATACTTGGCAACCTGCCAAAAATTTCACTAAAACGTTATTACTTATATTAACAAAGTTAGTTCCCAATTCCTACATTTTGAGGCGAGTTCTTAAACAGTAATTTCCTCGGTGTAGAGATGTATTCATACAATTCCATTCCTCTTGTCTGCAAAAGGGATAGTCTACATTTAAAGTTTCCAAAATTCATACCGGAATATAAAATGTCATCTATTAATATTGTTTCACTGCATATCACACACCCAGCATGCATTTCTATTTATAGATCATGACGAAAAATCTATTTATAGATCATGACAGAAATCTATTTATAGATCATGACAGAAATCTTTTATAGATCTTGACAGAAATATATCTTTCATCAGCATATAATCTAGTCTATGAATGTATTCTACCAAACCTCAGGCTTTGAAAAGGAAAAAATATTTGGAACTACTTGTTAAAGAGAGTGACTTCATACTTTTTTTCTTTTTCTTTCTTTCTCGAGGGGGAGAGCTTGATGCAATGGGCGTGTACATGTCAGAATGTATCTATACATCACCCTCATTTTAGCAATGCAATCTGTATTTAGATGATAAACTGAGATGCTGCATTAGGGTAACTAGAAACAACTACTAAATTTAGTTGAAACGGTATGAGACCACGCAATTTAATGTTTTAAAATAAGAATATTATTTCTATTTTATTCCTCTTCACTAATAATGGTTGTTTTTTGTATTAACGATGTTACTATGTATCAAATGTAGTGTTACTTAGCGAAAGCATTCTAGGTATTATGTTATGTACATTTTAGAATTCATGATAGACAAGGGAGAAAAAATGCAAAAAAGCATTGATGCATTGCAAGAGACGGACTATAATTCTTTTGTGCCACACTTGGAATAAAAAGCAAAGACAGACTTTTGATCGATGATAAGATTTTGAGATGAAAGATGTACAGCATCTGAGAGAAGACAAGGATTGTGTTTGTCGCCCTCTACAAAGCCGTGATTTGATGAGAGACGCACAGCGCCTGAGAGAAGACAAGGATGTTGTTTGTCGCCCTCTATGAAGCAGTCATCTGGAGAGCTGTGACGAGGGCATGTTGGTGCTCCTCGTTTAATTGAGTCAGGCACAGAGCCCATAGCTCATTGTTATTCTGTGAAAATAAGACATGAGCAAGCGAAAATGATCATTAATAATATGTCCATTTATACAGTGCTGCTACCATACAAATAGAGTCTATGTGCTCAACGCAATGAATAATCATATTATTACTGTCACTAGCTGATAAGACACTGAAGAATTCAAGGATCCTTTTTTTCCCTACTGGGTACCCATTTACTTCACCTGGGTGGAGAGTGGCAAATGTAGATTCATGTCTTGCCGAAGGACTCGTAATAAAATGTTTTTTTCAACAATTCAATTAACCAATACGACATGGCAATGGTGCTCGATTAAAGTAACTAACTTCTCATGAATGTGCTTTCTTACAAATATTACAACCCTCAAAATCAGGGGGAGCAATTCTAGGGGGATTTCCAGGGGTGATAGTGAGCACTAAAAAATAAAAAAATAAATTTTTGTTTTACCCTCAACCACGCCCCCCCCTTGAATTAAAAAAAAGAAGAGGATTCGCGGGGAAAAAATGGCATCCAACAACATTCCCCCTTTCGAGTAAGAAAATTTGGACAAAATTGGGAAAATTGGGGGAAAAATAGGGCAAAATAGGGAAGAAAAGAGAAAATAAGAGGGAAATCAGGAAAATCAGGATAAAATATGGAAGAAGAAAAAAAAATTGGTAAAAAAACAATTGGATTTTTTATTTTATTTTTATAAATCAGGAAGAAAAAAAAAAATCGGGGAAAAAAAAAAAAAAAAATCTGGAAACCGATTTAAATCGTTTTTTTTTTATCAGGCCTGGATTCCCCCCCCCCCCCCCCCCCCCCCCTGGAAAATTTAAAATCCTGTCATAGGAGCGGGCTGGCAGAGCGCGTACCCTTACAGATCGTTCCCTACTTCGTCAATGTTGCATCCCCTTACACAACAACAAATCACTGCACCTTCAATAACTACTTTAATGCTCTTAGGATTAGGGGGGGGGGGGATAGGTCCTTATCAAAATATTCAGCTCTTCCACCAAGTATGTATATACATAGAGAGGGAGAGAGAGATGTGAACTCTCATGGATTTTTATTTCAATTGTTTTAATATGTATTTTTTAATTGGTCCAAACCCTAAAGCAAATATCAAGGGAGCAAAATGCAGGTTTGAACTAGGGTTAAGATTACAAATAAATTGTTTCAACTCACTTGCACTTCCCTGACGATGTTGCTACACTTTCTGAAAACCTCCTCGTTGTCCGTGAGAGCTTCTCTAGCGAAGGCTTCTGCGATGACCGACAGGATGTTTGGTAAATTCTCATTGTTTGCTCCCAAGATGACGGCGTTATTCCTGAAGAAAAAAAGAAAGAAAAAATATTTCTTGTAAGAATGTAACTGCAAATTGAAAATATAAAAAAAGGTAGGCCCTTTAAACCAACAGAAAGCATAATCAAATTTCAAAGTATACGTGTTGCCAATTTGAAATGATGAAAAGCACTTACGTCGCGACGAGATCGCAGAGGAAATCATAGATGTGGCCTGCCTCCTCCTTGTCCTCTGTGACTGGTAACCATGAGAACCAGACAGGGACGATCTCTGCCATGTTCAAGCTGGCTTGGTGATGTTTCATGATCTTGGTTACCGCGGCGATGGCATTCTCGGTGGCGTTGAGGTTCTCTTTCTCCCTCGCTTCCGGCTGCATGATGACTTTGGTCAGGACGGGGACAGCCTCTGTGTGGATGAGAGGGTGGAAGAAAACAAAATTGATCGACTTTGAAGTGAGCTATTTGATATCATATATTCCACATAAGGCCGCACCCCCGATTTTGACCAAAAAAAAACTTTTGTCGAAGTCGGGATTTGATCTCTTGCGTACAAATGTTGATGTGACCAAAATCACCGCCTTAGACCGCTCGGCCATACCGCACTGATACTAGATTATGCAGTTTTCTGTGAGGTATACATTGCGCCTCTCTCTTGTGTATTGAAATGGATTCAAAATAGCGACTTTGCGTGCTAGATGCTTCGCGGCAGCTCCTTTAAACGGGCCCTTCTTTTACTTTTGCAATGCATTGGCACGAACTTAGATCAAGATCTATCGGCAGATGTTGTTTTTGGAAGTTTATTTTCGTCTTCATGTCAACAATGCAAGATAAAATTGTCGGTAAGGTGTGTGGAAATATCCTGTACCATAGTGGTATAGTTATTTTACCGTTTGTAGTCACATATGTGCAAATTCGTGCTGGTTTTGACTTAATTTTTTTTTTTTTTACTCTTTCGCCGCATAGGCCGCACCCCGACTTTTTGATATTTTCTCTTCCAAAAATACTGCGGCCTTTACGCCGGCAAATACGGTACTAAGAATCTTGCTCAACGATTGGTCAAAAGTAAATCACGTGATGAAAGATAGTTCGCTCATCATTGATGTTACACTGTGTAGATGGTACTACTATCTTCGCTTCGGAAAGATAGCTACATCCAGATTGCCTCGAAAGTGATAGTTTATCCCATCACCTTCACCAACGGTAATTATTTGCGTAATAATGATACTGAGGAGCTTCCCTCTAGGAACCACTTGCAATACCAGCATTCAAATGTCCTTATTCATACAACTATTAAGAATCTTAATGATATCAATTAAAATTGCTTGAATGTTTATGTCAAATGATTAAGTCAATTTTACTAGAATCAGATCATAGTTCTATCATATAGAGTGCATTGGGCTTTAGAAAAAAAATCTAAATGATTAGTCTTGCATTGGCTTATGTAAAACCTGGGGGAGGGGGGGGGGGTGGGGAGGGGCGTTTCACAAAGACTAAGATCAACTTTAAGTTGGACTTGACTATGGCACTAGTTCCTCTAACCATTCCTGGTATTGTTTTTCTCAAAGGACATATCAATCATGGTCACAAATCTTCATTTTTTTATAGTTAATTATTGAAGGAAAAAAATATTATCTAAAGATCATAATTAAGAGACCAATGGTGAGAGCAACCAGTTGCATGAACGGCCTGCCATAGTTATGTCCAACTTAAAGTCGATCTTAGTCTTTGTGAAACACCCCCCAGAACTTCAGACTTGCTAATGGCTATCTTTATGGCATGAACCTTTCACAAAATCTGGACCATTCACACATTTGCCAAATTTGTGGTCCTACTTTAAAGGCAATGTTTAATTACATTGCAAGTTTTACAAATCTGAGATGCATGGTCCTACGTGTTATCAGTGTCTGTGATATGGTGTAATATTGAAGCCCTAAAATTCGCTTCAAAATGATGATGAAGTGCTTCAAAAAAGTAACAATCTCTGAGTGACCGGTTTTACCATACTCATTTTCCCCAATAGACTGTGGTGCTATAAAAACCGTTGGGGAAAATGGTTTTGAAATTTCAAATTCCAAATTCCAATCATGAATATCTTGATAATTAAATATGCGATCGGCTTGTAAAAGACATGGGATTCCTGACTGACCTAAAAGGTTATATTTACGATTGCAGCATGAGCTAAATCCAGGATTTTGTTTAGAATCTGAGGCAAAGATACCCAATCCCTTGAACAAACCGTTCCTCTCCCGCCCCCTAAATCTTTCCAACGTAGAATATTACTCACCCAGACATGCAGGAGCGAATTGCGGACCTCCACACTTGCCCATTACCCCAAACCCGTAGGCAGAAGCCTGCCTGACCTCCGCACTCCTATCACACAGATTCTGTAGCATGGGACTAAGGAAATAATCCTTGTACTGCCAGGCAATCTGTGAAAAGAAAATGACATCACAAGGTAGAATAAAATTAGATAAATAACAATTTTTATAGTGACTGTGTATTTACTTTCGTGGATGACCTGTAAACCTGGAGATCCAACTTAACCCTATTTAGCCCGGGCTATTTTGAAACTGCATAGCCCGGGGGGGGGGCTTCTAAGGCCCCCCCCTATGATCTCGGCCGTGAAACGCCCGATGGTCGCGAAAATTTGCATACATGTCAAGTGAAGTGTATAGAATACTATGGTAATTTCAATTTTTTTGAAAAATTCACTCATTTGCATATTTATGGTAATTTATGCAAATAAGGTTATTAAATTCACATTTTTGCCCATAAATCAGACATTATTCATATTTAAGCATTCTTTCTCACTACATATATTTGTTCGACCATTTGGAATAATAATACAACACAAAAATTTGAAAAACCAGGGTTATTCCTTATGTTATCTATTGTTTTGATAATTTTTTATGTATTTCTTTGTTTTTTTAACTTATGTATTTTATTGTTTTTGTTGTTTTATTTCATTTCCAACTATAATTCAACTATTTTGACCCCAAAATAAACACCTAAAATCTAAACAAGACCAAATAACCAATGTTTTACCTCTTTATTTGAAAAATGAGATTTCCATATGTTTTGTACACAAATCACAAAAATGAGCGATTTTCGGGCTGACATGCGAAGACAAAAGGACACGTGACTTTGTAATGGTAGGTCCGATTTTCGAAAAATTTCTTTCAAAAGTTGCGCAAGACTCGAAAGAAAAAAGTCACAAAATTTCAGTGCAAGATTTTCTTGCGTTAAAAAATTATCGCGAAAAATGTCGAGGGGGGGGCTTCTCAAGCCCCCCCCCGGGCTAAATAGGGTTAAGTTGCATGCATATCAAGACCCATTTTTAGTGCTTGAAACTTGAGAACATGGCTATAAAAAAACAAAACATTCTGGGCTTTTTTTATTAATCGATACAAATGATATCACAATACTTTAAAACCTACAGATACAAAGAAACATTTCTGTGTTACCTTTTAATAGATGTTTTGGGAGTTTGTTGATAACTTTAAAATGTTTTTGGGTACATCGTGGAAATTTGTATTACCTGTGTAATGAACTAATTGAAACATGTACATGTGTATACATGTAATCAAAATGGGCTTTATAATAGACATTTTGGGGGTTTGCTTATAAGTTTAAAATGTTTTCGGGTACACGGTAGAAAATTCATTAGTGATTACTTGTGTAATCAACTTAACGGACATGTAAATGTATACACATGTACTCAAAATGGGCCTAGCGTGGGCAAACTCCCAGGGCCACATTGTTTAGGTACAGAGAGAATGATCAAAGTGAATTCTAAAAAGAAAAGGCATCTCCAATACTGTTCTCTTTACGAACCATTTCCTTGCATTTTTACCCCTTGTTTCACCATTCTCATACAAATACAGCCAAACCTGTCTATAGCGACCACCCAAGGGAAACCCAAAGAGTGGTCTTTGTAGACAGGTTCCTTTAGTACATGCTTCAATGAGCAACCATTTCAAGAGAAACAGAAAATGTGGTCTTTGTAGACAGGTGGTCACTAAAGCAAGTTTGAATGTGGTGGTGGTGGTTATTTTACCTGACTGCTAAGAAAGCACAAATGCTTGTAAGTAAGCAACCAGACGGCCGACGGCTTTAGGTCCTCTCCGAGCTAGGACCTGGTAATGAGGATTAATGCCTTAGCAAAGGGCACTAGCGCATCGCCTTGGTCCGAACCCAAGTCACCGGATTACAAGACCACTGCTCTACCGACTGAGCTATCGCTACATGTATAATAGTTTATCTTGCCTATTCCCCACTATCAGAGAAATTTAAGATATGCAGATGAAGAAATTAAGAAAGCCCCAGAGCTTAAGAACATCCTCCTATCTCATCAAATTTCATGAGAAGTAGGAAAAAAAGATTAAGGCAAGGCAAAATTAGACTTACTGGTCCACAGAATTCTATGAGATCATCAAACATGCAAATACCCCACTGTCTGTCCGTCCATGGTTTGTCATTTGGCTGAAAGTAAAGTAAAAGATTAAACTCAGTATTTTTTTAATAATCAGTTCAAAAAAGAAAGAAAACAATTTTTTAGTATGTTTTCACTTACTTTACTTAGAATGCTTGAAAATTTAAACATCATCATGAGCATAAAGAGCAAAAAGGTTCTGAAACTACAAGACATAGTTTTAAATTGGCACCAGGGATTAAAAACATTTTCCATACAAATTCATATTTGCAGTGTATTACTACTTGATTGTACATCACTTTGGACTTTACAAAAATTAAACATCACTAGTTGCAATTTTTTTATTTTAAAACCAGAATTAAATCTATTTCCACTTGCATGCATTTCTTGCTGTATGGCATGCTCTCTTTCTCTCTTTGATTTTTTTTGATTTTTTTTTTAAATTTATTTATTTCTGTTTGATTTTCTTTTTCTTTTGCATTTTTACAAATATATAACAAACAAATATTGCAAATTTACACATGACAAAAGAATATACCGGTATGTAGAATAAAGTAAGGCTGGCTGTAACTAATCGAAAACATCAAACAGGAGGGTTGACAAAATAAGCAAAGCTTGATAGTATGACTACCCTTTCTTTCTCTCGATACTCAGGAAATTTACAGGACGTCTTACCAGTAGTCTGACAATGTTTCGTAACAGCATTTCAAAGAGTGGTAGGGCGATGTCTGCGTGCGTGCCTAAAACAGCATGTAAGATGTCTGAGATCTTACTGAGAAGGTAAACATCATCATCGTCCTGTATAGATGGACAAAATGATAGAAATAAGGGATAAGGTCCAACTATCTTTGCATGTGGCCCTCGTTCATGCTGTTATTGGATATTGAAACGGTAAGCTTACATATAGAGACAAATATGCATTCACACAAAAGAGAAATAAATTCAATCAACACATTTCAAGTCGAAAAATATGAGTCCCATCATGCATCAGAAATAGTACATACAATTAAAATGCAAAGATATCTTTTTTTTCATGTATCCCTTACACTGTTTATTTTTTAAATTATTTTCATTATCGAACTTGATTGGTAATAGTAATATTTGTATTGATATAGTAGTTTTCATCACAGGTTATTATCATAGTTTTGTTCTTAACTTCTATTTCAACATTTTTTTGTATTAAAGGCATCATTTAAAAATGATATATTATCATGAAGTGTCTCAAAAAAGTAAAAATCTTTGAGTGACCTGTTTTACCATACTCATTTTTCCCAATAGACTGTAGTGTTATAAAAACTGTTAGGAAAACAAATTCTGAAATTTCTAATTCCAATCATAGATATCTTGATAATCAGACAGGCGATTGGCTTGTAAAAGTCATGAGATTCATGTATGACCTAAAGGTTTATAATTAGGATTGCATCATGAGCTAAATCCAGGATTTTTTTTAGAATCTGAGGCCAAGTTACCCAATCCCTTTAAAGGGAGGCTTTACTACTTCAGCAAGAAGGGATTAGACCACCCAGTGAGCCATCGAGGTCACTGTGACAGGTGGCTATCTCATTAACTCAGCTCTCATTTAACATAAGAAAAAGAGGATCATGGAGGACCAACAGGCACCGATTTGGGAAGTTTTCTATATAGAGGGAGCAAGTAGCTACAAGTAGGACAGTGTGCCTTTAAAATTGACAGCAATGTAGCCAGAATTGGGCACATGAGGAAAATTGGTTGATGCAATCTTATCTTACCTCATCCTGAAGGCCTTCTTCCACGATGTCATCGTAGTCTTCATCTTTTCTTTGTTCTGTCGTCAAAATAAAGTGTGCAATGATAAGATGCAATCCAAAATATTCACTGAGAAATCATTGGAAGCATGCAATTCAAAAAATGGCCATGTAGCATTGTTGAAATGAAACTACTATTGAATCAATTTGAACGGAATGAAGATGATTAAAATAACAGTTCTTGAGCGAAAAAGAATGTTCTCCTATCAATGCTATCACAACAACAGCTAACAAATTTATTTATCAAAGATATGGGTTACAGTGAAGGTTGGCAAAGTTAGGAATCAAGTTTTCAGGAAAATTGAAGAATCTGGGGGTTCATGGCATTAGTTTGACTGCCCCCCCAAAAGGAATGATTCCCCAAAATTGGAATGGTTGGCCGCTAAGCAACATGTGTGAACGGTGTTTTATCATGTTTACCTTGTCTTTCTTGTTGTCTCTTGTAGTGCTGTTCAAACATGTCATTCAGCGTCGTCCCGACCTCCTGCATCTGATTGGCATTCAATGAGCCACGTCCCAAGAATTCTATACACTGTGGAGACAGAAAGTGTAAGTAAAGTTAGTAAACCGATCACAAAGCTAAAGGCACAAACCACAGTATGCACATGTGGGACTAGGGATTAAAATCAGAAATCAGTCAGATGGCCTTATACATTTAGTCTCAAGTTACGGATCTCAAATACTGGTAATTGACCAGTGTTTTCCATCTAGTATTCAAAGTCATTGTAAAGTGCACAGCTGATATTTCCTTATTACCTCTTTTAAAAGACCATCGGTACGTTAAGTTGAAGGTTACAGAAAACCTTGCACATCTCCTGTTTTCGCTCATATTAATTCAGTTTGCTCACTGTCATTGAACTTTTCAATAATAATAATAATAAAGATAGATTTATTGAGCGCATAATAAACCAAAGTTTCTCTATGCGCTTTACAAAGTAAAAAACAAGTACCGGTAAGTACAAGTATATTTAAATAAGTATATTTAAATAGTAACAAATTAAGAACAAAATATAAAGACCTTCAACGAAAGATATGTAGCTAAGAGAATTCATTGCGAGCAAAGTTAATACAAATAGCAAATACTTATGACAAATCAATTAGAGTAGCATATTCAATTATAAAACATAGATGAAAAGTAATGTCAAAAATTACAAACGAAACAGGTAAGTTTTAAGAAGGGTTTTGAAAGTTAGGCGTGTGGGAGCTTGACGGACATGCAGAGGGAGCGAATTCCAGAGAGTTGGGGCAGCCACTTCAACACATCAAAGACAAACTTTCACCTTTGTTACGGACAAGGTCAACTATCCCTTCAATGCACACTGCTAACAATGTCAACTTCTTGATAGATTTCATGAAAATATCAGTTTAAAAATTGCAAATCTTGATTGACGATTTTGAACCTCTCACAATTTAACCAATGAGAAGATTCTACAGCTAATATTTTAGTTTATAACATTTCTAGCATCAAACGCATTGTTAGAACAGAACAAATTGCATGGTATGTGCAAAATCTTTGCTCTTTTTACTTGTACTTTGCATCTGGTATACACTTAAATGCACTAAATCACAAAGTATTGAACCATTCCCCCAAATTTACCCAATCGTCACAAAAGGGATAAATGAATCCTGAAATTAAGTTTCTTTTTAATAAAAAGCAGAAAAATGAGAGAAACAATTAAGTGAAAGTTTGAGCAATATCTGATTAAAAATTTAAAAAGTTATGAATATTTAAAGTTGACATCAGTGAATCAAAAGTTGGCAACACTGACATATCTGACAAGCTCTTCTCCAATTTGCTCTGTAAGGGTGGACTTCCCCTTGAAATGGTTTCCTTGAGGACTTGACACTCACCTTGCCGAACGACTCCATATGCTGTTGCAGGATGTCCACCTCTGGCTCCGTCTGAATGGCTTTGAGTAGCTCCGGGTAGATGTACCCCCACTTCGCCTCAACGTACTTCTCTCCCTTGATCTTGGCGCATTCCAGTAGGAGTGGGAGGGACTCAGAGGCGGTGTACCTCACTAGTGAATCAGGACCGTCAAGGAAGCTACTCAGTATTAACAATCATCCTTGAATGCTTTAGCGCCTTATTATGGCAGCTCAGCTACAGCCGGGGTAATAATATGATACTTTGTATTAAGTGCAGGAGAGTAAATTCATATAGTAGTTGCGCTATATAAATGGACCTATCATTATTATTATCATCCTTGGTCCTTACACCCAAGTCATGCTGATACAAGACCATTAATAGACTCCAACAAATAATTGTATTTCAATGACTGGCCAAGACTGTTTAGAGTCAGATTGGTAGTGTCACCAAGTTATAGACCATGATAAAGCCAGATGGGGGGGGGGGGGGGGGGGGGGGTTCACAGGGCTTTCGCCTCCCACAAAAAAGAAAATATCATTTTTTTACACACACTTGTAGCTGAAACTCCTCCCTACCCCCAAGGAATGTTACATCCGATGTTATGCAAGCAATGACTAAATTTACAAACTGTCAACTGTGAGCCACAAGTGTGTTGTCAAGTCATATCCTTTGAAACAGAGTTCATGTCTTCCGTGCTCTTGACAAATGAAACGCAACAGCTGCAGAATACCTTACTATACAAGTAACCTACCATACTCATGCCCAGTGAGGTATTCTACTGTTAAGCCAATTTCATTTACATTGTGCTACATATTCAAAGTCAAAGTTTTCTCTTGGTCGACTGGTGATCTTACGTTAGGAGTTCTAGGCCCTGGTTCATAAAACTTGTTATCGATAACAAATGCTAAATTTATACGACAAATTTGGTAACAGCCAATCAGATGCCATGATTTCAGTAGCTTATAACAGCAGCTTGTAACTTGTTATTGATATCAAGTTTCATGAAACAGGGCCCAGGTACAGGGAGGGTTGTGGGAGGGTTGTGACTGGGTTTCTAGGTTAGGTTTAGGGGTAGGATAAGGGTTGCGTAAAGTGCTCTGTCTGGAGTTGATGTTAGATATTTGATTAGTGTAAGCAAAACATGAGCGAAGTGATTGTCGCAGGGGCATGTGCCGTAGCACACTTCAACGACGGTCGTATGTAAAGGATATCATCATGGAAGTAGAATTTCAGTAGAGGGACCATGATGTCAACCACTTGGTCGGTGTAGTCTGCAAAGGCTTCCTTGAGCTCCCTGGCGTAGCAGACCAACATCTGACAGGCGGTGCTCTTATCTTCCAACCCAGCCGTCTTGATCCCAAAACTTTGCTGTAATCAAAAATGTTGTTAATAAAACAGGTTGATTCATTTATAGGAATGTATTTTCGTACCAATTTATGTATACAATTACCGTATTTGCCGGCGTAAAGGCCGCAGTATTTTTGGAAGAGAAAATATCAAAAAGTCGGGGTGCGGCCTTTGCGGCGAAAGAGTAAAAAAAAAAAAGATCGAAAGACAAAAACACAAATTTGTACATATGGGACAACAATGAAAGGTGATGGACATTTCTAGAATAACACATGTCTTACCGACAATTATGTGTTATATTTTTTAAATGAAGGGCAAATCTCGTAAATAAATGAGATCAAAATCGGGGGTGCGGCCTTATCGCCGGCAAATGCGGTAACCTAAAGAAACATCACAAGACATTGGATGGGCTAATGGATAAGGGGTAAGAAGCTAATAAGGAATATCAATTAAACTGCACTCACTTTAATAATTGATGACATCTATTCACAAACTTGGTGACAAAGAATGGAAATTCTTTTTGAAATAACTTGTTTTTTAAACTTATCGGGATTTATGTAAAAAGTGTGCTCTCTTCAATACCACAACTCAACTTTTTTCTTTAAAAGTTCAACTGTTGTGTGAATTATTTCATGGCCACACTCACCTGATCACCAAGATTTACGAACTGCCATCCTTCTTCTTCACTGATATTCTTAGCATCCTCAGCTGAAATAAAAAATTAAATAGAATTGCAAAATGCAAATAATCATTCTGGATTGAGCATCTTATACTGTCTCTTTAAAGTCTCCATCAAATGAATAAATTATACTCACTCAGCTTTTAACATTTTAATTTTTTATATTTTGTTATTGTTTTTTGTGTGCATATTCATGTAACTAAATGCTTTACATGTACGCTCCTTATGCACTTGAGCACTTTCAACTTTTCTTTAACAGTCATTTTAATTAATTTTACTTATAACTCAGCAATTTCACTTTTCTTTAACAGTCGTTTGGCTGATGCTATTCCTATGTTTATTTATTTATTCATATCCACATATAACTTTTTGGTGATGATTGTGGTAGATTCTGTTCAAATTTACTTTTGATAGTTACCAGAACTCGGGATTATCTCTAACTTACAATCAAGGAGGGCTACTTCTGGTTTGAGGGATGCGGTCTTTAGAAGTGGTTTCATGACGACCGGAAGATAGTTTGCAAAGCTAGGTCCAAGTAGCTTGCACATCCTCGCCCAGGCAGAGATCATGTATGAGGTCTGAGGGTCATCGTCCTCTAGCTCGCTGGAGTCTGTCTGTGTTCTTAAGAGGAGTTCCATCACGTCGTTGGCATCTTGCATAAACTGTTATGGATTATGGAGAGAACATGGAAGATTGCAAATTATAATCATAATTCTCATCATGATATTCCTCAGAATCCTCATAATCAGTATCAAAAACATTATTATTGTAATCATCACCAGCATTGTCATCCTCATCGTTTAATCCTCACTACCACCTCTTCAACCAACACCATCACCTCCACCACACCACCATTACAACACCACCACCATCACCATCCTCACTACCACCTCTTCAACCACCACAACACCATCACCTCCATCACCATCACAACCACTATTCACATCCTCGTCCCCACACCACCATCATCATCATCTTCCTCATCCTCATCACCATCACCACCATCATCACGACCACCACCACCACCACCCTCATTGTTATCATCACCACTTTTGAGAAAGCTTTACCTTTTGTGTTCCCACAGCCAGTCCAATCAAACTGACACATTCTATGGTCTTTCCTCACCATCACTACTACCAAGGCCATCCTCATACCGTCATCATCATCATCACCATCACCATTACCACAACCACATTCACCATCATAATTACCTTCTGTGTTCCCACAGCTAAGCCAATCAAACTGACACATTCTATGGTCTTTCCTCTCAGCAGCCTGTACTCCTTTGTGTTAGCGTTCTGGATGATGTATTTGAGACTTGGCATGAACTTATCGTAGAACGGTGTGAAATTCTCTTCCGTTGTGTCGGCAACAGCAGCTAGTGTGGTCACCATTTGTTCCAGGACTAATTTAGTTCCCTTTTGGAGAAGCTGAAAGATAGAAAAAGGAACAATTGAAATGGAATGTCAATGTTGAAGTCTATTGTATGTTACTGGAAAGAAAAACAAAATTTGCACGAAACGTTCATAAACTATGCGACTGGTGCAGACTTTTTATAAAGGAACATTTCATGGAGTGATATGATTGAATTGCAACAGTGGTTATTTTTTCACTTCTAGAAGGTTTCTTGCAATTAAAAATCAGCCTCGACCTTACCTTAAACTTAAACCTAACCCTGGTCTACATCCAACATAAAACCCAGTAGCAACCCTAACCTAACCGTCATCCATCCGACTCCTATCTCTCAAGAACACAGTTGCGACTAATTTTAAGTTGCGATTGATTTTAATCAATCGCAACTCTTTAGAATACAGGGCCCTAAGTATTATGTTGGTATGTGTTGCAGCATCGAAGCGGCATATGCATACCACACAGTGATATATATAATTTCATGTTTGTGATGGCCTTCACCTCCCTTCACACAATTTCCATGACTTTCCCTGACTTTGGAAAGATTTTTATTTTTGTTATTTTCAATGACTTTCCAGAAGAATATTTTTTGTCCACTACTTTCCATGTTTTCCATGACAGTGGGGAACCCCGCCTGTATTACCTCTTGCATCTTCATGGCAATGATAGCTTCCAGCTTCTCTAGGATGGACCCAAGATATTGTTGAAGGATGGATTTCGGACAGTCTTCACTGAAGTTGACCAGGGCTGCACCGGCGTGGGCTTGAACTCGAGGGTGACCGTAGTCGTCCAGCGCTTGGAGGAGTCCAGTGATAACCTGGAAAATGTTTAAAAAAATATATTAGAAAATGAAGGAAATTCACATGTACTTTAGAAAAACATAGTGATTGGCCATAGTCATCTAAAGCTAAAAAGAGTCCAGCAAATTAAATCTGAACACACGACTAGCAAAGCCAACTTTTACTTGCAGTATTAGCATTATTATTCTTTTCATTCTTCGCAATTTTGAATGAGAACTAATTCATGTAACATATAATTCCTGATAACTGATCGTGCCAATATTTCCTTCAAGAAAAAAGAAAGAATCCAAACAGACCAATCAAATTGGCTTGATGTGGGTTGAAAAACAAACAAACAACAAGCAAACAAAATAATACGCAAAAAAACATACCTTTGCATGATACTTAAGCTCAAACGTTGGAGCAAAGTCTGTTGCCATCTGACCTAGAGCGTTGCAAGCTGCGTAACGGACTCGCGGATGCTGTCAAAAGAGGGAGACAAACAGATTAGGATGGGTGACAGGTGCGAGAATGCACACATGGGGACAATCATATAACTGCTGGGCAAAGAAAACTTGTGTTCCTGCAAATATCTTTAAAAAGCAAAGTTGCATTGTATCTTCGCTCATTAAACTTGAATGTCATGTCTTCTCTCAGCACTACAAACACTGCAGTTTACCATGGCATAAGTGAATGAACCTTTACACCTTGCTTTACACACTGGTTAACCCTTCTTACCTCATCAACCAGGTATGGTAGTACCGAGTCTAACATCTTGTCTAACACTGCTTCCATCTCATTATGACACCCTTCACCCATACCTTTACACCTTACACCTTGCTTTACACACTGGTTAACACTTCTTACCTCATCAATCAGGTATGGCAGTACTGAGTCTAACACCTTGTCTAACACCGCTTCCATCTCTTTATGACACCCTTCGCCCACAGCGGATATTGCCATCAGAGCAGCATGCCGCGACTTCCAATCGGCTACGGACAGAGCAAATTGGTAGGAATGGTGAACATTTCGAAAGAAGTGGGGACTTAAATTACCAGAGAGTGACATAAATTCAGGTAAAGAACAGCTACAACACCACAATATTTAGGTGAAAATGACAACAACATACTCAGTCCACTTGAGATTGTCAATCAACACACATTACCCAACACATAATAGATGACTTCACATGGATACATAACTTGAGATTCAAAGGATGGATGATGACAATTTACAGCTACTTTGGTTGCCGAATTTCATAATTTGAAGATTTTAGCAACATATTCCTGTCCTAAAGGTTAAACTAAGGTTTGATTCGACCAGTTCCTTATGCTAAATGCGTTAAAATTGAGAAAGGTAAACTTAATCATGAAATCCCACCCTGCATTTGCATTTGACGTTAAGTTGATGAAAATTTACAAAGATTTTGATACAGGGCTAGGATTAACACAGATCTCCCTTGATTCAAACCCAAAATTTAGGAAACTTGAGGTCAAAGGAGTATGATATCTGTTTACCAAAATTACAATTAAGAGTAGACATGTTGGCACCGTATAAACTAAAATTCAAGACATATCCAAACTAGTGTTAAAACAAAATTCTTTCATCTGCTCAGATCCTGACCTTAATCTTGAAAAATAAAACTATAATTAAAAAGAAAAAATTGTTCATAAAATTACCATTCTGTAACATTTTTTACTACTAAGAGTAGACATTTGGCACAGTATAAACTGAAATACAAGACATATTTAAACTATTGTTAAAAACAGAATTCTTTTATCTGCTCGGATCCTGACCCTAATATTGAAAAATACACTAAAGTCAAACCTGTCTATAGCGAACGCCCAAGGGAAACACAAAAAGTGGTCTTTGTAGACAGGTTCCTGAAGTACATGTTACAATCAGAAACCATTTTCAAGGGAAACAAAACATGTGGTCTTTGTAGACAGGTGGTCACTAAACCAGGTTTGACTGTATAATTGAAAGGGATAAAATCGTTCATAAAATTACCATTCTGTAACATTTTGGGGATGGCAGCTGTGATGTGTGGGAGCATCGTCTTTCCTCCAATGCCACAGGCGAACCTATCGAGAGCGCTTTCTCCGGCCACGGCATTGCTGTCATTGTCCTCGTCCTCGATCTCGTCAGAGCTGGCCCAGTCGTTCTCCTCCTCCAGATCCATCATCATGTTCAGCATCAAAGGAACTGAAAGATGATAAAAATGATTTATTTATTAAAGATAAACTTTAGTACTGGTAATGCGATTGCATTGTGAAAGAAAAGGTGTAGAAAGGATCAGAAACAGTTGATCATGTAGCATGTAAGTATTGGTGTGCACTGCAAGGTTCTGGAGTCATCAAAATCATAATAAATTTGACCGAGTCTTGGTAAAGTAACAAGCACTGTACACAGAAAGCTATATATGGGACAACACACATGGTGTCGGGGCTAGTACTACCTTGATTTCCTTGTCTTTCTATGCTCATTACTCAGCCAGTATACATTTTCTTCCAAAAGTGTTTGGCACATGTCATTTATTTGTGATCTTGAACATTCAGTGTAAGTTTCGTTTGATTCTGTGAGAATTAATTTTCTTTTTTTTTACCAGAACTGGAGTTTATCTTTAATTTATTTATTTATTTTAAAATATTTATACAGGATGACAATGTCAGCCAGAGCTGTTTTTCACACTGGTCCTGTATATACATGGTAACATACAAAATAACAACGAAATAAGGAAAAACACAAAAATATATTACAGGGATATTGAATAATATGACATTATATGAAATAAACATGGACTAGAAAAAAGATTACAGAAAAAGCATCTCATGACAATTGCCTACATTTTGAAGTTTGGGTAAATCATTTTTGGTTTAAAGCCCTTACACTAAGTGAGAGACATGAGGAGAAAAGGAAAACATTTCTGGCCGCGATGTGTTTTATTTTTTTGTTAATTAAGTTAATTTTGAAGCAGGAAATAACAAAGGAAAACAAAAGTTTTAAAATCAATACATTTGCGAACTGTTTTGAGGGGCAAATTATATAGAAATTAAGTCCTTTCGTATTAATTTGTCATATTTTCTCTATTATCCAGACTAGCATAATCTAGACATGACACACCAGTTGCCCTAGCATCAATTGCTTTGGGCTTTATTTCTTCACAATTATAAAGTCAGGGTTGAAATTGAGTTTTGGTTATCTAGAAGAGTTTAGGGAAAGTAAAAGTATTTAATCCAGGGAGTTAGTCAGAACTTTGACTGGCGTAAGAAATTAACTACAGAATAACTGTCGCCAGAGCCATATGTTGGCAACACTAGTACTACTAGACACTCACCGACAGTCTCGATGTATTTGGGAAATCTCCGCAACGTTGCTGCTGCTGCTTCTGACAACGTTACCACCATCTCCAGACCGAGCTGTCTCCAACTATCAGGGAGGTTACTTTCCCGAATAATCTGCAATAAAAAACAAAGAAGTTAGCGCTAATGTCCTTGGGCAAGAACGATATCCCTAAAATGCTTGAGCACTGTAATGGCAGCCATGCTAAAGCCATGGCTATAATGAGGGAGCGCCAGGAGTAGCAACGTGTCAGACATGAGCACTAAACAAGACTCCACTTTTACTATCATTATCATTTACTTTTTTGAATAATCTGCATTAAATAACACAAACAAGTTAGCACTGATGTCCTTTGGCAAGAAAGAAATTCCTAAAATGCTTGAGCACTGCAGTGACAGCCATGGTAAGAACGATAGAGTGCCAGGAATTGCAACGTGTCAGACATGGGTGCTAAACAAGACTCCACTTTTACTATCATTATCATTTACTTTTTTGAATAATCTGCATTAAACAAAACAATACATGTTACTTTCCAGAATATTCTGCAATTACAAAAACACAAATAAGTTAACTTTTTAGAATAATCTCCAATTTATAAACAACACAAACTACTACTGGATAACTTGTGCAATGTGTTTATGGTTTTAGTAACAGAATCTTAGTTCTATTTTTATATCGCTAGTTTTTAACTGTATATATCTATAAAAAAAAGTGTTAATTATTGTGCCTAACATGTAAACATGAATATTCCAGCCATGGCTGTCTCTCATGTAAAAGTGAATTTGTATGAACCATGTTTGTGCTATAATAAAAACCATTTTTGAATTGAAATGAATGAACAAGTCATTCATGGGATCGCTGATCTCCGAAAAAGCGGAGGAAGAACAAGAAGAAGAAGATACACATTGCGATGACAGGGCTAAGACCCTGAGATTTCATGGAAATTGACAGTTATGACAACCGAAAACATAATTCCTCCGGAGGCATAACAATGTGATGTTATACTTACACCTATGGCAAGGGTGAGGACGTTTTCCATGTACGGTCTGAGGAGCTTGGGCGTACTCTCTTCTAACTCTAAGAAAGCTTTGAGAAGGGTATCATCCTCTTGACCACTGATACTCTCTGTGACGATCTGCAGGATACAAAGAATCAAATTGGCATTAATAATAAAAACAATTAACAGCATCAAAAACAAAATAGATAAATACATAAGCATATAAACAGGTAAAATACAAATTAATTGGTATCCCCTTGAAATAACTGATCATTCAAGAATCATCCTTGATCATTTACAAGAAATAGGTGAATGGAATTTTCAAATTAAATGCAACACTGATACTCTCTGTGACGATCTGGAGGAAACAAAGATCAAATTGGCAACGTTATAGACGATGTTCTTAAAGGGATGTAGTCTCGTAAATTAGGCTCTGGACTGTAGTTCACAAGGTACAGGGTTCAATTCCCTGCTACAACACTAATTTTCTGTAGCAAGACATACATCTACATTTGCCACTCTCGACTCAGGTGTATGAAGTTACCGGAGCTAAAGCAAGGGCAATAATAACCAAAATCCTTTGGAAGCACATAGGGTAGCAAACAAAATATCTAAAATATTTAAAATATTTAAAAAAAGAAAGAAAGGGAGACAAGTCACTCTAAAGGAAATCTCACTATAACATGAGCTATTTTTCCAGAAGCATACCAATGTAATAAAAAAATTAATGAAAATCATTTACAAAATACCACAAAGTGGCAACAATCTGTTCTCCAACAATTTGGTCTGACAACACTTTCATCTACTTACATCCAAAACACCAGGCATAAGATCCATAAAATGTTTCTGTATGGCCTTCTCTTTCCCGTTGGTAACGATGAATGATATCGTAGCCTTGGCAGCAACGATTCGAACCTGGGGTTGTTCCTGCTTTTCAAGACACTGTGCCAGCATGCCTTTGATGACAACCAGATAATACTCTTGCTTGTTGCCAAAAATACCAGGAAAATTACTGTGAAGGAAAAAAGCAAAGACATCAGCCAATAGCCTTGAAAGTGACCTTGGTTAAAGTGTTCAAATCACAAAAATAATAATATTATTACAAATTACAAGGATGAGGATGACAAATTAAATAAAGTAAGTATGAAAGCCAGACATTGTCATCAGCCCTTAGACCGAAAACGATCGCCTTCACATTCTCGCTTCGAGTCGCTCATGGAGGCTTGTTTAAATGACTGTTTCTTTATTAAAGATGAAGTTGAGTTCTGGTCATGCGATTGCATTGTGAAAGAAACGGTGTTGAACCGACCAGAAAAGGTTGATCATCTAGCATATAAGAATTTGTGTGTATTGCAAGGTTCTGGAATCATCAAAATGATAAGAAATTTGGCCAAGTCTTGGTAAAGTTACAAACACTTGCACAGAAAGATGTATATGGGACTACACGAACACGTGGCGTAAAAAGCCGGCCCCCCCCCCCCCCGATTTTTACGATGTTACATGCATATTTAGAATATGAAGGCATTTGAAGAGCCATGCTTTTCAGGGAACATGTCTTAACTGATGTTCTTCCACACTTGCATAATAAGAATGAGTAATGCTCACAAATTATTTTTCACCTCTTCCCAGAACTCAACCTTCTCTTTAAATGTCAGTGGTGTTTCAAGACATTAATTGAATTCAATCTTGTTTATGAAGTGTTAAACTGGCATAATACATTTGTTGAATTTCATTGATTGTAATGTTTTTTCTCTCCACCCTCCTTTAGGAGAGTTGCAATTGTAATACGTAATTGTTTAAATGCCTAATTTTAAGGACACAACATCAACAGCTGATTTGAATGCCACGCCCACTTCTGAAGCTATCAAAGTCACTTTGCAGAGTACAGCTTCCTCACAGCAAATCGATCAATCATAACCTAGTTTGAAAGGCGCATTTGGACATGCAGGCTCATTGACAAACTGTGCAATTTGCATTCAAAATATCATTGTGTGAGAATAAAATTACAAGTATCAACTATGCCCAGTGAAATGGATATATTGCTCACACATTGTGCATCTAAACATCCTTCACAAACATGTGGCAGGAAGGTCATACAGGAAGTAAATGCAAAATTGAAAGCAATTTTTTTTAATTTGAACTGACCTCGTGACTGAAACAGGATATCATTTCTATTATTCTTTTATTTTCATTTGTTAAATAAGAATTTACAGGAAAACAAAATACAGTACTCCTAACCTTTCTGTGGTGAGGATTTAATCGGAATTTAAAATGAATAGTGACCATTCTGCAATATTTGGTACTCAATCATATGAATACATCATCCTCATGTAACTCTCAGAAATGAACAAATTAAGATTAGTCTACTACAAGGTAACAACCACCTCCTACTCCCCTCCCCTGGATACTACTTACAAAATGAGTCTTCTGTTATAGTTTGAGAATCTTTGGACAGATCAAGTGGGAATATAAATATAAATCAGTGAGACCAGTTGATGATATTTGAAAAGAAACCTTTCCATACTGGAGCCTATATCAAAGTAACCTGTCCATAAAGACCAACTGCTTATAAAGACCCCATTCGTCTCCCATGCACCATCCTTAAAGTAGTCACCCAAAGAATCAAAAGTGTTGAAATGATGAAAAATTCATATCATTGCGAAGGGGAAGACTTACTGATTAAATATAACAACTTCCTTTTTCAAAGTATGTTTGGGGCCCGCAGTAATCCAGATTTTCTGCCTTCAGCGGTTCTCCGTAGAGCGTCAAGATTTGATATGTCACATGCGAGACACAGCTAGCCACAAAGCACTTTACGCCTTTCAAGAGAAAATCTTTCCATCCATATATAATTTGTCCATATTTATCAGTTGTCGTGATTTTTCTTCAGGTGACTACTGTAAATATATATGTCACACTGTATACACGTATACATACTTGAAAATATGGAGTGCACTTTCCTTGAGCTCCGCGCTGGTTGAGGTGCTACATTGGAATAAGAACTGCAAGATGTCAGGCCACAGCTGATTCCCTTCATCATCTGCAAACAAGGGAAAATTCAAAAGATAATCATGAGTTCATATTTTTATTTAGTTTATCTTTCATTGCATTTCCAGGAACACAAAGGGGGATAAAGCTAGCAAAGAATACAAGAAAACAACTTACATTAACAAATACAACAACAAAAGAAAAGAAATCATAAATAAATGCCTGCAGATCACTGAAAGAAAATGATTTTCTGTATGAGGCCAAGTCCTGAATAAGGTCCGGAAACAATAAGAAAATAGATTCTAACAGAAGCCAATAGAACTGTCACTACCTATTCATGGCATCTGCCAAATAATGCAGAAATAAAATGTGTAACTGACGAGTAACAAACTAAATGAACATGGCAGTCCATTGAAAGTCAGGACTATGTCAGATCAACATGTTCATTCTCTCCCGCAATGGTGTCCCATATGTAAATATCTGTGTTGAAGAATTTCAGTGTAAGCGGTTTCAGCAATGTTTTTACTTAAGTGAAAGAAGGTTCAGGTTGCAATTAGGTTGTAGGTTAGTTTAGGTTTAGGTTAGTTTTGACCCCGGGACAAAGTTAAGAATATGTTTAGTATAGGATATAGTTGTCATTGGAGCATGTGTTGTAAAATCATCAGTCGCTGTTCTTATCGTGTACTTGATGCATAGAGAAACTTCAATGTTTAGCATGCACTCTAGACTATCATTATCTTGAATTTACCAATGAGATTGCGAGCGAGTTCTGCGATGGCATCGCACACCCTCCGCCTCAACATGCCATCGTTGATGTGATGCAGGATCTGAACCAACTGCGCTTTGATCCCCTCTTGAACATCCTGGGGCGAATCAGGCCAGACCTGGTCAAAGTTTGTGTTGAAGAGACGTCGGAGCAGTACAGCTGCAAGCTGAGTCCTCTGTACAGGCAAGGAAGTGAATGAGAGGATTAAACCTTAAGTTCTTAACCCCTTGACTACTAAATTCTGTCAATCCTATACGTTTAATACTGAAGCCACCTGGCTCCCAGAAGCAAAGGATTAATTATCAATGCCATCACAGAGAGATTTTTTATAAAGCTCACCTTACTTTCTTCAAAGTTGCAAAATAAAAAAATAAAATGTGCTGCAAAATTTTTCAATCAAGGAAAATACATGAAAAGAGTTTACCGGTAAGCTTGAAATAAAGCAAAAATTAATATTCTTCAGAAGATAGATGATGAAATTCATCAGGATATTTCCTCAATAGTTCATTTGGAGAATTCGATACCCCTTTTCCTGCTGAATTTCAAACTGGAGTCAGGAAGATGGAAACTCTGATTCTTGAAAATTTGTTATTTACAGAGAGAAATACAGCAATAAAGAAGAAAAAAAAACCTATTTTTAGAGGGAAAAGGGAAGGAAGCACTTACCTCGGGTAGGCCTTGACTTCCTATCGTCTGTACCAGAAATTGGACCTTCGTTGCTGGTGCTATGCCTTCATATGTTTGCTGTGAGTAAAATTTACACACAAAAAATAAAAAACATGAAAATAGAATTCATTCAGAAAAATATATACATGAAAGTATACACAATACTACTTGGTTTAGTCTTTGATATTTTAAGATGTAATGTGTTATCAAATGTACTTTTGTTTTAATCCACATACTTTTTACCATGTAAATTGAAAGATTTCGGTTATCAGCTGGATGTTCAGTGATTTTTATCTCCATAAACCAAACCAAATTAACCAATACAATCAATGGAAAATCTGAAAGAGTATACAGTAGGTGCGAGACATTTTGGTGTGTAAACGAGGCTGTGACCCTGACCCTCGGAGCCCTGGTTAACTTTCTCTCCTCACGGGCACCAGGCCCTGATTTACAAGAAAACTGTAGACCGAGACGTAGCTTACATCAAAGGATCAGTCCGTAATTATCTCTTATAACCAAGACAAACCTCTCTCTATCTCTCTTTCTCTCCCCCTCCCAACTCTTTCACTCACTAAAACTCTCTCACTCTCATTCCTTTCTCAGTGTAAAGAATTGAATTCACATCATTTCCTTTTTCCATTCTACGCTATCACTCCAAGAGACACCTATGTATTTCTACATAAATATAGCATTTGTCCTATACTGTTTGTACATCCTATTAAGACAACGAGACATGATATTCTCAATCCCCACTTTGTATGCGGGAAGGGGTTGGTTTTCAATAAATGGCTTATATTTTTTCGAAGGATCACTAGGTCGCAGTGCTATAGGATGTGGGATACGGAAGGGAGCCACAAGTCAGAAAATGTTCTCATAGAAAAGCAACCAAACAAAACAGGCAGGTACCTTTCATGGGTTTTAAAATATTTCAAAAAGGACAGGGTGTTGCAGTTTGTGTACTTTTGAATGTCACTTAGATTTCAAGGGAGAAGGGGGGGGGGGAGCATGGGCTAATGTGCCTCCTTTTATCGCATCTGCCAATGTTATAGAGGTTCTTTTAATGCAACCTTCTTAAAATTGTGATGATTGTTAAATGTTATGTTGAGATGTAATTATTTTGTCTGTATATATATATTTATATATTTATGTACACCTTTAAATGTCCGAAGGCAAATTTAATGTATTTTCTACATGACAATAAATTATCTTGAATCTTGAATCTTCCATCCCTTACACTAATGTGTATCTTCATCAAAGATAAGCATTTAATTTTGTATAGCTTGTAAATAGCCTGACCATTCCCATTTTTGTACTTTCCCAGAATCTACATTTTATTATTTATTATATGTTGATTTAGAACATTTTGAATTAGCAAGTAGCAACTATTCTTTTAAGAAATGGTTTTCACTCATATGCATGTACATGTAAATGTATGTAGTGCCATAATTAAATTTGTGTCTGAAATATGAATAGAATAACTAACAAGCAATCTAAGAAACCCATGGACTTATTGAATATTTTATAACATCTAAGAAACATTTTTGAAGTGTAAAGGCGCTTGTGATATATTATTATGGCCAACACTTTTTTATTTTTGTCACTGGTGCATGAATATTTTTTCAGGTCCCTGTGTCCACAAAACATTTTAAGTAGAATATAGCTCAGAAACAAAGACATGCTAAATAGAATCTACATCATAATAATGATATTAGGCCTGGAATCTACAGAGAAAAAATAAAACATTGACATGAGATGTTTATCAGAGTTGAAGGATCGAGCTCTCTATGATAAAATTGGGAAAATAAAAGGGAATCAGCCTTTTATTTCTGGTTACCTGGTAATCAAAAGTAAAAGCAAAATATAAACATATTTTGTTAAATGTTAAGATCGAGAAACATGATAGATTCTAGACCCCTAGAAAAAAATTCATACAAATTGGGCAAGAATTTATGAATAGGGTCTAGACTTCTATGAATATTTTGATTATTTGATACATGTTAAAGATCAGTATTATAATGGAAAACCTCAAATGATAAGAAGAATAAGATGACTTATCCTCACTATCTGTCCAAGTTAAACAGATAAATATTGAAATTTGAAGCTTGCATCAGTCATTCAGTACATGGTACACTGGTAGATCTAGACTAAATTAAATAAAACTTTTGAAAAGTTTTTTGTCATATTTATGGCACAGCCATGACAACATCAAATGAGAAAACAGTTATACCAAAGCAAATTAATCAAACTGTAACTTTGCAGGAATATAATGTTAATCTAATTTTGTTAACATCCCTCCATTCTTGATCACAAGCTAGTTCATACAAGTACATGCATGCCACAATGCAATGGCAATGCAGTCAATTGACTCTTTTTTTTTAGCTCTTCGTTTTAATGTTTTATCTCAATAATAATCTTTTATTCTTATAATTTTGCGATGTTAAGTATGGCAAACTTTCAAACCAAACTATTATGGTTGTCACTATCATCAATTTTCAGACATCAAGCATCATATTCATTATTATTTTAGACTTTCATTCATTCATTCATTCATTCATTCATTTCAGAAAAGCTCATCGGATGAACACGACAAAATAACATGCCAATGTTTTGTGGTATTTTGTCTCGAAATTAACAATAACATTCGACACAACACATGCAATGAATAACTGAAATACTGAATTCACACAAATATGCAAATTAATCACCTCTGCCTGTGTTCTTATGTCATTATCAGGCGACATAAGATTGGCAAGAACTGCCGAGAATTGTTCCTCTTGCCCCGCCATCGCCATGCTGTCAGAATGAATGGTGACACATTTCCCGCATTTGGATTTTTTCCTGCGCGAACTTTGGCCCGCCTACCGGAAATGGAAGCGCTCAAGACACGGCATTGAAATAAAAAGTCTTTAAAAAAAAAGATTAATATATATGCTATCGTTAAAATATTACATTATAACTCATGATAAGGAAAATGATTTTTAATACCGTTTTGATGACAAAATCTCATTCGAGGTTTACTATTTAAAAGTTGACATGAACGAGGATACAATCTATGGCCAAATAATGGCGGAAATGGTGAGTGACAAACATCGAAGTATTTATTTGTAAACAAAGGTTATTGTTTCATAATTTGTTAATGTTGTTTGATTTTAATATCGATACAGTCATAAACTCGCACCTCTCTTTCTTGATTTGGTTAAAAGTTTACTTTGTGTTGAATCTTTGTTGAATGTTATCGTGATACTAGACTTGACCAAGCTGAGTCCCGTACCCGTGCGAATATTTATTGTCCAGATTCATTCATTCATTGTGTGATCGTGCTTGTGCAGTGGTGGTGATGATGATGGTGTCTGCTTACAGTTGTGAATGCCTGGTGCCCGAGAGTGAAGAGAGAGATGAGACGAGAAAATGAGGCCATTCCAAGTGATAAATATCTTGCTCAATAATATGCTGGCTATATTGTTGTTTTAGAACGAGTTATTCGTATTCGTCTGCAATGCACTTGTGTGTGGAGTGAACTGGGAATGAGGAAATCAATGCGCATGACGAAAGTTGAAAGTTGAAACGAAGCACAAAATGGTGGTTTCTATTTCATAATAATGACAATTTGACAATAATCTCTGCCCTGCCTATGCGATTTGCATGAGCTACTAAAGTAATTAATGTGCAAAATTGTGATGACACTCTGAAGCCATTCACTTGTGTGAATTTGACTGGTCTAAAAATTCGCAAAATTATTCATCGGTAGACGTTGCACAGCCTGTTTGGAAGACAGACTCGCATTTTGGAAAACTAAAAAAGGCCCGTTCAGATACGATGCAGTAAACCATCGCTAAAAAAGAAATTCCTCGTCCTGCTTGTCCTGCTCCATTCTATTCTTCTCCTCCTTCTCCTTCTTGTCTCCTTCTTCTCCCTCTTCTCTTCCCTTTCCTCCTCCTTTTTCCTCTCCTTCGTTTTCCTCTCCTTCTTTTTCCTCTCCTTCTTTTTCCTCTCCTTTTTCCTCTCCTTCTTTTTCCTCTCCTTCTTTTTCCTCTCCTTCTTTTTCCTCTCTCCTCTCCTTCTTTTTCCTCTCCTTTTTCCTCTCCTTCTTTACTTCTCCTTCTTTTTCCTCTCCTTCTTTCCTCTCCTTCTTTACTTCTCCTTCTTTACTTCTCCTTCTATACTTCTCCTTCTTTCCTCTCCTATTATGTTACATTGATATAGCACTTGACATAATAATACATTTCAATGTGCTTTTCCTTTTCCTTTCCTTCTCCCCTCCTTTTGTTCTCCTCCACCCCCCTCCCCCCCTCCCCCCCTCCTCTCCGCTCCTCTCCTCTTTTAAAAGGGGAAGTCCACCCTAGGATTAAGCTTTGATACAAGTAGTTCATTTTGATTTTTAAAACTGGTTCCAGAATGTTGGCGCCATGCATGGAGGCGAATATAAGACTATTTTGAAAGCACACTTGATGGTGTCATTTGATAATGAAAATGCAGGCCTCCATGACTGAGACTCTTAAATCAGGTGTGTGCAATAGGAAAATTCTTAACTTGTTCTTCATTTCTTAAATTCAGGTTGACACGTGTACTACCACCACACTAAGCCAGGCGGAGCTAGGGGGTTGGAGTGAGGATATCTCCCATGATGAAAGCCTAGAGTACCCCACCCCGTCCACTATGGAGCTCGTACCCTACACCCCGCCCCAGCTCTACGGTCCGTTCCTCCCACAGGGAATGGATGCCGGCAACGGTATAGATAGTTGTAAGTACATCTAGGTAGAAATTACCCCTCATCCATATTAAATGAAACATGGTCTTAGACTTACTGGAATAACATTTATAACTATGATTCATGGCTGACTTCAATAGGCCTTTCCACTGGAAGGCTCGCATGATCTGTGACTTATTTTGCCATTCACCTTACAGTTCAGAATTTAAATCAGGAAGTATTTTCCTTGCTAATGACATTTCTATTTCTTTCAAGTGGACTTTTATAAGTGGGGTATAATTCAATTTTGTTTCTCTTCGTTTGCAGTTCAAGCTTCTAGTACTATGCCTACCTCTTTCATGGCAAGTGATGGAGATGCAGCCACATCTCAGGGATCTGATACTAAAGGTGAGTACAGACACACCTTTTAATAATAATAATAGCTAATTCTTATATATCGCTTTTCAGGACCGAAAGCCCTCTCAAAGCGCTGTACAGATATATATATTACTACCCCGGTCATCGGATTCAGGCTTACCCGCACACAATGTATGCACATTCTCCACTCCCTGGGGAGCATTCCAGCCAGGCGTCATTTTTTACAAGCGCACACTTGCTAATCTAAACATATTAGCTTTCGCATCCTACCGGGTACCCATTTAACACCTGGGTGGAGAGTGACAAATGTAGATCAATGTCTTGCCAAAGGACATTAGTGCCGCGGTGGGATTTGAACCGCGGACCTTGTGATCCACAGTCCGGTGACATATCCACTCGTCCACAACACCTGTGTAAACAGACCACCTACCTATTGTAATCTGTCCCTGAAAAATGTATACAACCACATCTTGGATGTCTATTACAAAAGACGATTGCAGACAAACATTTATAGTGTGCACCTTTGTACAAAGACCACCTTCCAATAAGGGAGTTTACAGAAAGCACATGGTACAAATGACCCCAAATATCCTCAGATCTTTTACACATGGAGAAGTTCCACTTTGAGCATCTTAGAATAATACCTGCCAAAGTCCTAGATGTGCTTCATGAATACCTTTTGTTTGACCTCTTGAAAAGAAGACGTCCACCTGCGTATCATAGAATGTACCGTTGGTGCATAAATGAATAGTATTACATAACTTTCATGAGCGCATATCCAGTATTCATCTCTGTGGGTTTTACCATTTTGGTACAAATGACCTTCATCTGCCCATGCGCAGATTGTATATGTGAACTGGCTTATTGCGATATGTGGTATGTTTCCTTTAAAAAATACTCTGTAAGAAATACATACAGCCACATATCAGGGGTACAGAGACGTCCATCCTTCCCAGAGGCCCCACTCACAAGCAAGCATAGTTTTTTTGGGTCTCAATTTGGATCATGTTTGTCCGTCATGATTGCTATGTCTGGTGTTTTTTAATAAACTGAACTGAACTGAACAATACAAAAGACCAGTACAGACAGACCCTTTTCTTGACAGTCATTGTATTTGTGCTATCATCTCCATTCAGATCCCGATGCAGTGCGGGGCATGTGCGGCCTGCGGAACATGGGCAACACCTGCTTCATGAACTCCGGTCTCCAGTGCCTCCTGCATCACCCCCGTCTCTCCGTCTACCTCCTGGACCACGACGGGCTCCCTGAGGAGGGCATGGCCAGCCACTTCACAGAGCTCCTGCAGAAGACCTGGGCGGGAGAGTTCAGCGTGCTCCATCCCAGCTCCTTCAAAGATACCATGGGCTTCATTCATCCGCAGTTCAAAGATTTTAGACAGGTAAGGTGGTTGTACGTAACCCTGTAAGTTGGGGCTCTGATCGGAGCGACACTCTCGCACCTTTGATCGGTATCGGATCGTAAGATCGACCAAAAAAATCAGCCGTTTTTTTAAAATATTTTTTTAACGACAACATTTTTTTAAGTTTTTGGCTATCAAATGCTCAAAAAAAAATCATGGCTTGGATTATTTTGTCATTTGGAGTTGTTGTAGACCATGTTTGTTGATATTTAGTGCCTTTTCATGACTTTGAAATTAATAATATTGGTCTAAGAGCAGAGGCAAAACATGCGGGCCGCCATCTTGGATTATAATGCATACATACATACCTACGATCCGATGATCGTTTACAGGGTTAGTTGTACGACACAGGGTCTAGCGACAGTTCGAACCCCCAACGAACAAAACTTAGCATGGAGCTATGCCAAAACCTAGCATAAAACCCAATTGCAACCCTAACTCTGTATATGTTATGAAATAAAGTTTGGAGCAATGGTCGTCAGCACATATGTCTGAGTACCTCTTCATATGTATCTCTTCCTTCCTCAATTTTTTCTCTCACAGATTTCATAAAGAAATACCTCCCCAATTTCCACTTCTTCATCTTTATTTCATTTTCATACATCCTAATTCTTTCTTTAAGTGTTGTGTCCATTTAGAAATGTTGAGTATCTTTTTTTTTAATGAGCAAGTATTTTTGGATTACGACAAATATATACATGCATGCAGATAGTAAACCATTTGACTCTAGTTCCTAAAAAAGAAGATGTTTAATGCTAAATATATTACTCATTGCGGATAGAGTATCGAAAATAATATCGTTAGTGACATTCGTTTGTCTCACTTTTTTGGATCCCTTGTTGACCATACATTGAGAGACAAACGAATGTCACTAGCGATATTATTTTCAATAAGAATATGTTTGTTTCATATATATTAACTCTTATCATGCCACAGGGCTAATCCCCATTGTGCCAAGCCCCAAATCACTGAGTGCCAAGTTTATATTGAGATAATCTGATTAACGCGATGATTCTATGAATAGCAGGTGCAAAACACATAGCACAGTCCAATGAGCAAGAACAATAACTGCTACTACGAAAGTGTGCACGCACGCACATGGCAGCGTAGCAATAGCTTGCTCGCATGTACAAAGCACTATAACGATAGTGTGCATGCACCCTCATGGCAGGCTATGAGTTAAGAGAGTGAACCAGAAAGATTATTTCTTCTCTCTCCCCAGCATGATGGTCAGGAGTTCCTTGCCCTGCTGCTAGACACGCTCCATGAGGAGCTCAACCAAGCCAACCGTCCAGCCAAGAGCCAGTCACCGGCCACCGACTTCTCTGAAGAGTCCAGCGACTCGCACTACGCCTCGGAAGCCTCCACCTCCAAGCTCAGCGAGCTGGAGGCGCTCGACATCGACTCGGGTAAAGAAGAGCCGCTTTCGACGAACCAGAACAACATACGCAACAAGATGGATGAGGGTGAAGAGGAGGAGGAGGAGACGGGGAGTTCTGAGATGGGCGGGGAGAGTCAGGAGGGAAGGAGAAAGGAAGAGGAGGGGGAAGCGGAGGAGAGGAGAGATGGGGAGGAAGGGGCAACCGCGACCAAACTCCCCAGTATCGCAGAGTTCTACATGAAAGACGTGAAGACTCTCAATACAAACATGTTACAAGGAGAAGAGGTGAGTTACCTGCCACAGAAGAAGAAAATCAGGGGGAAATGGTGTATTTGATGAGTTTAGCCCCAAAAAAGGTGTAATCATGTCAAGGATCTGGGGCCCTTTTCATAAAACTTTTATCTATAACAAATGCTAAATTTCTATGACAAATTTGTTCTCAGCCAATCAGATGCCTTTATTTCAGTAGCTTATAACAGTAGCTTGTAACTTGTCATTGATATCAAGTTTTGTGAAACAGGGTCCAGATGTTTCACCATCACCAGATCCAAAACAAATGTGCATTTAGCATGACTGTATTTTGTCTTAGACACTGACATCCTTATCAAATGGCCTGAGAGGCACGTGAGTTAAAGAGAAGGTTGAGTTCTGGGAAGAGGTGAAAAATAATTTGAGAGCGTTACTCATTCTTATTATGCAAGTGTGGAAGAACATGTTCCCTGAAAAGCATGGCTCTTCAAATGCCTTCATGTTCTAAATATGTCATGTAACATCGTAAAACTTGGGGTAGGATTTTTATGCCATGTGTTCGTGTAGTCCCATATACATCTTTCTGTGTACAGTGATTGTTACTTTACCAAGACTGGGCCAAATTTATGATGATTTTGATGACTTCAGAACCTTGCAGTAAACACCAACACTTGCATGCTATATGATCAACTTTTCTGATCCATTCCACACCTTTTCTTTTACAATGCAATCGCATTACCAGAACTCACCTTTATCTTTAATCTTTAATAGCTATATTAGGATATAGTCCGGCAGCCATCACGATATACCTTGTTTTAGGGTCTATAGTTTTTTTTTTTTTTGATTATAGTTCCTTAGACCATCAATTTAAAGAATCCGATTGCTGACACTCTGTCAGCCTTGAGCAATTTGAGATATGTGACGTCACACAAAATGGCCGCCAAAATACCCTTTTTTACCAAAATTAATGATAACAAAATTATTTTCAGTATTTTGCTACATTAAATGTCAGTCAAATATCTTGATTTTTTTCTAGGATCATCACTAAATAAAAATTGACGATGTTGTATGATAAAAAATGGCATGTAAATTTGCATAATTCAGATTGGCGCCCTCTATAGACACGTTAACTTGCACATTTTAAATGATGGCCAAATGCCAATTTCTAACATGAAATTAACATTTTTTATAAGTCAGACGCACTGAATACAATAAGTAAAAATTGTGCACCACATTTTGGTGTGATTTTTTTTGTTATTTTGTACTTTAAAGGTAAAGATCAGTTCTGGAAACGCCCCCTCTCAAAAAATGAAATGGAAGCTCTTATCACCAATCATGTGAAAGAATATGTTTTGACTAATACGTGATGATACAAATTTTGCCGAGAAACCGCCTACTAATTGATATATTTGGTAAATTATTATATCTATTTAGACCTAGATATCGCGCACGTGTCGCGTAGTCCCATATACATCCTTCTGTGTACAGTGCTTGTAACTTTACCAAGACTGGGCCAAATTTCTAATCGTTTTGATGATTCCAGAACCTTGCAGTACACACCAATACTTATAAGCTAGATGATCAACCTTTTCTGATCGATTCCACAACGTTTCTTTCACAATGCAATCGCATGACCATAACTGGTCTTTATCTTTAATACTTGAAGAAAACAAGCTAGAATTTCATGCTCTCTGTCCCATAGATATGAGGTACCATATGGTTATAAATTCCCGTTTTTCAGTGACAGCATTCCGAAATTTGATTTGTATTTTGAGGTAATACATTCGTTTATATGAACCTATCATGAAAAGGTTCCTCTCTTACAAGGGAATTTATGAGTTTAATAAAGCGAAATATCCACCCAAAATGACCAAACATGGTTACCTTCCAATGGCTATCATTTGCTGCTTTAGTTTGATGGTTATAACACTCGACAGAGGCGCGAAAACCACAGAAAATTATGCATGCTAGTTTTGCTTTGTTGCATTGGCACCGTGATGATTTACATAGGCTTCCACTCGCACAAGTGCACCGTATTATTATGTTGTCCGGTGCGAGTTGTACATTTGTAATTACTGTGACAGGGATCAGGGATTTTGTTTCCTCTTCTTTTGCATAGCCATACTTTGTAGGATCCAATGATGTGGGTCGTGACTGCAAGGCGTGCTTCCACACACATGTTTGCAGATGAGCTCTCTTGCCAACTGAGTCCAAAGGGAGTCAAATCTTCTGCTTCATCACTTTCAGCAATGCATGTAGCCTTTTCAATCCCAAAGTATGCCCAAATAGTGTCGCATCCCCTCAACGCATGTCCTGCCAACATCGATGGAATGATATCTTCTAACTTGTGTACAGTGGCAGGAATGTCAATAACAGTTCGCTCTTTGATGACGCCATGATCATTGGCGTTCTGAGTTATTCATGTAGATAATGATGGACCCTAACCCTAACCGCCAGGACCCTAACAAACCTTTTCTCATTAGCAGCAATTTGAATCGCTTGCTGTACTATGATGTTGTCTGCTTCTTCATGTGTTATGGAAAGATCTTCCCTTGGCATGACATCGCTGCCTGGTATCACTTCAACAGATACCTCATCTTGACCGGTAATGACCAGCTTGTGCTTTTGCCTATTTCTGAACACCTCATCATTCTACAGAATCACGCATACCGGTATTATGATGTCGATCAACTGTAGTTTGTTGTCAGTAGTTTCTGGGAGGGAAGCAGTGAGGTGGGAAGGAAGACTCTTTTGGATGACTCTCGATTCGTCATGACTTCTAGAAACCCTGGTGGCACACCAACCAAAGATCATCAGATTTTAATCCAGAGTAGAGCACAACCATCAAACGGGCTGTACAAGGTTGCTCAAGTGACACGTCAACCTTTGTCAAATTCTTCAAGTTCGCCTTTGACCTGGTGAAAGCTTTCATGACAAAATATTCTTGATATTGACATATCTTCAACTTGCCTGCAGTCCTATTACTCTAGAGTAGATCAACTTGGTGTCATAGACTTTTGAATCCTCCAATGTTAATTAAACTACACCCTCCAAGTGGTTGATCTCGTATGGAAGACGGCCGCATTTCAAAAGACATCTTGTAGGGAAAGTTAGCGACCAGAACCAGGACTGTTAGAAGACCTGGCCTTCGCTTCATGGATGTGTGCAAGAGGGATATGGAGGCCAGTGAAATCAACCCTACAAAATGGGAAGCCTATGCTTCAGACTGCCCCAAATGGAGATGCGCTGTGAAGACATGTATACAGAGGAGTGATCAGAAGAGAGTAGAACAGTGGGAGGAGAAAAGGCAACAAAGACGGCAGCTAGCCTAGGCTTCAACAGCACAGCCACACATGAAATTTGTCTGCAGCAACTGCAACAGGACCTGCCTCTCTAGGATTTTACTGTTTAGTCATAGCAGGAGCTGCACAGCAAGAAACTCTTTCTTGAAGCTGTTAAAAAAGAGGTACAATTGACGGTGTTCAAAGGGAGGGAGTTCCAGAGTCTTATTGTATCCGGGAAGAAGCTCCTCTTTTAGACAAGCATTCAGGCAAAATGAACAATTATCTTCTTTGAATGCCCTCTGTGCAGGGATGTTGATGGAGTGAGGAAAGTATGTGGAAAGTCTTTCAGCGGGTTGTTGATGCGAAAGATCATCACCACCTGAGCCTGTACCCTGCGTTCTTGTAATGTTGGCCACTTGAGCTGGTTCAGGATGGCTTCTACTTTGCTTGTCCTGCAGTAGTCATTGCAGAAGGAGCGGACATAGCGCCGTTGACCCATTTCAAGCTTCTTGATGATTGCTAATTGTTTGAGTGTTAGGGTCCCATATAATTATGATGATGGCATACTCCATGATTGGTTGAAGGCGAGTATCGTAGCACATATTATTTAACTCTTCTAGGACATGGTTGGATATTTCTTTGAAGAAAGGCACGGGTGGAGTTGGAATATTTGCTGAAAATGTTGATATGTGGGTTCCAGCTGATGTTTTTCTGTGACTCAACACCTCGATACTTGATGATGGATTTGCGTTTACTGGTGACTTGTAGAACCTGACATTTATGTGGGATGAATTCCATCAGGCAATCACGCTCCCAGCGTTGCAGTGAGTCAAGATCCTCTTGGAAACGTTAGGCGTCTTCCTATGTCTTGATGTTGCTGTATAGCATGCCATCGTCAGCAAAGAGCCTGACTGTTGGGTTTGGGGAGAGGTACGGTGGAAGACCATTGAGGAAGAGGAGAAACAGCATCTGGCCGATAACGCTGCCTTGCGGGATGCCAGATGTTACTTGGCTGGTGTTGGAGATGGGTCCTTCCAGTAACACCTGCTGGGTCCTGTAACTCAGGAAGCCAGAAAACCAAGCATGTGTGGGTTCCCAGATTCATTAGAATTGGAGCTTGTGTAACAGCTAGCCTTCCATGGGGAACCTTGTCAAATGATTTGGAGAAACCAAGGAGAGTCATGTCCAATTGGTCTCTGGCATTGATGCCTTTGGCAAGGTCCAGGACAGCAAGGACAAGCTGTGAGACGCAGGATCGCTTTTTTCGAAAGCCATGTTGTGCATCAGACAAGATGTTGTGGCTTTCAAGGTGGTTCATGTTGCTGCTAAGAATGATGTGCTCCAGTACTTCACAGGTTACTGACGTCCGAGAGACAGCTTTGTAGTTCTCTGGCTTGCTACGGTCACCTTTCTTGAAGATGGGATCAATATATATAGCCATCTTCCATTTATCAGGTATGCACGCTCTGGTTAAGGGAGGCTTGGAAGAATAGAGGGAACACAGGTGTCAGTTTGGTGGTCAGAAGTCTGGCTGGGATTTGGTCAGGACCAGTGGCTTTATGAACATCAAGCTCAGACAGGATCTTCAGAACACCTGGTGGCGAGATAGTAATGTGATCCATGGTTGGGTAGGGGCTTCGTCCTTTGTCTCTCAGACTAGTCATATCTTCATTGCAGTTGAAGATGGATGAAAACTGATTACTTAGAATGTTCGCCTTTGAGAGGCTATCTGAGTAAGTCATTCCATTAGATTATTTCAGTGGAGCCAACCCTGAAGCATCACATCGCTTGCCGTTTATGAAACTCCAGAAACACTTTAGTTTACAGTTGGTGTCTGGGCTGACAATTTCTGTCAGGTACCCGTTGTAGACTTTCTTGGAAATTGTGTCATAGAATCCACCAGGTAACTTCTGTTAAAACTCATGCATCTGTCTGGTACCGATGCCAAATGCTTTATCATCATTCACTGACGCTGGATCAATGCTGGTCTAAATAAAGCCTATGAATGGAACAATAATGTACCGTAAAATCACTTCTCACTGATTCTCTTGTTGATCTTGGTTTCTTTACATGTATCTTAATTTAGACCAAAAAATATGTAAGATAAATGCAGCACAGTCGTAATTATTTCATGCATACGAAGCATATAATATGTGTTTAACGTCACGTAGATCTAAGAAATTGGCATTTGGCTGGCACACCTATTTTTATGCAAAATTAATATATTTATAGAGGGCGCTATTTCAAAATATGCAAATTAGCTTGTCATCTATGGCCGTGCAACATCACGAAACAATTTTTAGTGATGGTCCTAGAGGGATACAGACATTTGGCAGTCCGAAATCGTAGAAAAATCCTTGTTTTATATTTATTATACATTTTTAGAGAAAAATCATGTACTTTGGCGGCCATTTTGTATAACGTCACATATCTTAAATTGCTCAAGGCTGACAGAGTGTCAGCAATCGGATTCTTCAAATAAAAGGTTTAGGCAGTCATAATCCATTGAGAAATAAGAAATTGGCATTTGGCTGGCACACCTATTTTTATGCAAAATTAATATATTTATAGAGGGCGCTATTTCAAAATATGCAAATTAGCTTGTCATCTATGGCCGTGCAACATCACGAAACAATTTTTAGTGATGGTCCTAGAGAGATACAGACATTTGGCTGCCAAAAAGTGTAGAAAAAGCCCTATTATATATTTATTATACATTTTTAGAGAAAAATCATGTACTTTGGCGGCCATTTTGTATGACGTCACATATCTTAAATTGCTCAAGGCTGACAGAGTGTCAGCAATCGGATCCTTCAAATAGAAGGTTTAGGCAATCATAATCCATTGAAAAAAAAACTATAGACCCTAAAACAAGGTTAGGCCAATAATCTGGATTTGGCTGCCGGACTAATATTGCTTTGCTTTGCATACATGTTTATTGTTTTTAAATTTTTTAGGGGGGTAATGGTATATTGGATGTTCTTCTAGCATATTCCTTATACATGTTTCTTTTTAAAAATTTAGATTTACCCTCTAGCATTGTCAATTCCATGGACCTTTAACCCTTACTGTACTGGGGGGGGGGGGGGGGGCCTGGGAGGCCCCCCCTCGACATTTTCGGAGATTGCGCCGCAACCGCTTGGAATTTTGAATTGTCGTTTCATGACTTTTTCCCATCAAGTCTTACGCACATTTTGATACCATTTTCGTCGAAATCGGATATACCTGTAAGGCGTTACATAACAATTAGTATGCGCATGTCATCAAAAAAAAAAAAATAAATAAAAATCGCATCAAAATTTGCATAAATTATCATTATTAATTACATTAAAATAACTTTTTTGTGTTAAAAAAGAAGTTTCATATGAATAATGAGTTATCACATTCAAAAAGTGGAGTTTGACACGTTTTCTGTAAAACGCATAAAATTAGCGCATTTTGCATAATTAATTAGGCTAACAACAAAAATTTGCATATTCGGAAAAAACTAATTATACCATCTTGTTCCTTACGTAGATATATACAAACATGCAAATTTTCGTGTTCATCGGACAATCGACGGCCGAGATCATAGGGGGGGGCCTCCCAGGCCCCCCCCCCCCCAGTCAGTGGGTGCTCAAAATAGCCCAGTACAGTAAGGGTCAAAGGGATCGTTAACAGTGTTAATTCTGAGATACACGGTCCTACATGTTACCAGTGTCTGTGATATGGTGTAATATTGAAGCCCTAAAAAAAATCGCGCTTCAAAATGATCAAGAAGTGCCTCTAAAAAGTACAAATCTTTGAGTGACCGGTTTTACCATACTCGTTTTTCCCAATAGACTGTAGTGTTATAAAAACCGTTCAGCGAACGGTTTTCAAAATGTGTAATTCCAATCATTAATATCTTGATAATCAGACAGGCGATCGGCTTGTAAAAGTCATGGTGTTCCTGACTGACCTAAAGGTTTATAATTATCATTGCATCATGAGCTAAATCAAGGATTATTTCTAAAGGATCTAAGACAAAGTTACCGGATCCCTTTAAAGGAAATCTATGTATTTCTCAACTTTTCTTTCATGTAGATATCTCCTTCTGTCACCGAGAGCAGTGACAAGTTTCCCAAGAAGGACAAATCCCCTACGCTGTCTTCCATTCGAAACCCTATGGATCCTATCCCCGATGCTAACAACAGGTCTATCGGCAAACCCAAGAAATCGAACGCCCTGGCTGCCAAAAAGAACAAGGCCAATCTACGGAGCGGGGCCAATAACCAGGAGAAATCCTCAGGCGACGGTGACAGTCACCAAGAAGAACCTGACCCGATTAAGAGGATGAAAATGGACCTCAACTCTGAGAGTATAGCCAAGATCTATAAGGAAACTAACGGCTTGACGTCGCCGATGAAATTCCACGATTATGTGACATCGATGGACGACTCCAAGTCGGTGAATATCTTCACGGAGAAGATGACCAACAAACTGGCCGAGCTGGAAGGGCCAGCCGACAGCACGACAGGGATCAAGGGTCAGATCCTTTGCGGCAAGTTTGAGGATACTCCCATGGAGCCGACGACGCACAGCGGGAAGCATTTCGATAACGAGAAGCTACTAACGAGCCCTCGCGCCGCGGATCTTCTCGACAAAGCGGGCCTGGACACCAAGTTGGGGCTGGGCTTCTTGCCTAACAATCAGCAGTATGTTGCTGCAATGTGCAAGGCGAAGGAGGATCTCGGGGAGAGGATGAAGGTCGAGTCGTCATCTTCCTCGTCGACGTTGACCGCAGAGAAAGGGATGATGATGAAAGAGAGAGAAGGGGAGATGGAGTGGGACATACATCTACATAGAAACCAGTCTGTCGTTATCGATACATTCCAGGGACAGTTTAAAAGCACTGTAAGTCCACATTTTAAGTTTACGGGAAGAACCAGTCAAATTTGTGTGAACACCTTGGATTTTAATCCTCCTATGAGGCCGCCATCCATTTCCAGCCTAACCGCTCACGATGGTGGTCTCCTGCGTTCCAAATTACCTCTCTAATTTATTGAAAATATTTCATATTTCTTATGTTATTGTATGCTTCGTACATGTTTATCGAATTATATAATTGTACATGATTTTTCATTTAATTACTTTTGTAAACATTGTATTCATTGTATTTGTTATTGTTCGAAATTTTGTACTTTGACTTTGAATTTGTATATTTTTGAACGCAGAAATAAAATCAATCAAACAAACAAACAAACAAACAAATCAGAAGTACATCTTTTACTTTTGAATGGTCCTTACATCAATTTTAGGGGTAGATCTTGGATTTTTGACAAACTTTTATAGAATCAAGTCCGTTATTATCAATACATTCCAGGGACAGTGTAAGAGAACTTTAAGTTATTGTAAATCCACATCTAACATTATCTAGAGTATATGGTACATCTTATGTGAATGAGCCTTAAAGTCATTGTGGAGTCCACAAAGAGTACCAGTCTATTGTCTGGTTATATCTTCAAATGTTATTTATTCTTTTTGTACATTTTTTGATGTTATTATTGCTTTCGAGCAGTAATAATGAATTCTTATGACATGGCGTAGATATGCTCTTACATTCGACCATTTGTGTTCTATCCACAGGTCGTGTGTGCTGTATGTGGCCATGTTTCTATTATGTTTGAGCCTTTTATGTACCTATCAGTGCCTCTGCCTCGTGCCATGGATAAACAACTCAGTGAGTATCAACCCTCTTTCATTCCCTCCTTCCCTCTACCCCTGCCCTTCCTTCTTCCTGTCCCTTTCCCCCTTTCCCCCTCCCCCTCCCCTTTCCCCTCCACTTCACTTCTCCCCTTCCCTCTTTCATTCCCCCTTCCCTCTACCCCTGCCCTTCCTTCTTCCTGTCCCTTTCCCCCTTTCCCTTTCCCCCTTTCCCCCTCCCCCTCCCCTTTCCCCTCCACTTCACTTCTCCCCTTCCCTCTTTCATTCTCCCTTCCCTCTACCCCTGCCCTTCCTTCTTCCTGTCCCTGTCCCCCTTTCCCCCCTTCCCCCTTTCCACCTTCCCCCTTCCCCCTCCACTTCACTTCTCCCCTTCCCTCTTTCATTCTCCCTTCCCTCTACCCCTGCCCTTCCTTCTTCCTGTCCCTCTTCCCCTTTCCCCCTTCCCCCTTTCCCCTGTACTTCACTTCTCCCCTTCCCTCTTTCATTCTCCCTTCCCTCTACCCCTGCCCTTCCTTCTTCCTGTCCCTCTCCCCCTTTCCCCCTTTCCCCTTCCCCCTTTCCCCTTTCCCCCTTCCCCCTTCCCCTCCACTTCACTTCTCCCCTTCCCACTTTCTCTCTCCTCCCTCCCCCCTTCACATTTCCTCCTTCCCCTTCACATTTCCCCCTTCCCCTTCTATATCTTCAACTCTCTAAAACACATTGACTATGGTCTGATTTTGGAAGAATTTGCAAAAAGTATTTGGTATCAACATTCAAACATGTATAATCTTAATGGATAAGGCTCTGAGTAGGCTATGAATGCTATTAATACACAGATGTGCATTCTGATTTTTCTCTGACAAAGTAGCGTGCAATACCTCAACATTTCGTAGAGAAAGGACTAATTTCAATTGGACAACAATATATTGTTTAATAAAAGCCAGAAGGGCATTAATTCATCTCCTATAACACAGAGACGCCCTGCTGGGCCCTGTTTAATAAAACTTGTTTTCATTAACAAGTTGCAGTAACTGTTATAAGCTTTGGAAATTGTGGCATTTGATTGGCTGAGAGCAAATTAGTCATAGATATTTAGCATTTGTTATTGATTTTTATGCAAGTTTTATATTTTATATTATACAAGTTTTATGAAACAAGGTCCTGGTTCTATAAAGATGAAATATTCATAAGTTAAATGCAATATCCAAAAAGGTAATTATCATTATTGGTATTACTGATATCTCCTTCATTTCATCTTTCAGTTGTAACAATCATCTCAAGCCAGGGCCACTTACCAACCAGACACCTCGTAACGCTCAACCGCTTCGATTCGGTACGGGAGCTCCGACAAGCCTTAAAATTCATTATCTCAGGCATCAGTGGGGGAGAGGAGGATGAGAGAGATGTGATTATAGCAGAAGTTCTAGACCATCATGTCTCTAAATTTTTGGTGAGTTTTGTCTGTTTAAAGGCATCGTTTAACAATGTTAAATCTGAGATGCACAGCCCTATGTGTTATCAGTGTCTGTGATATGGTGAAATATTGAAGCCCTAAAACAAATCGCACTTCAAAATGATCAAGAAGTGCCTCAAAAAGTAAAAATCTTATAGTGATCGGTTTCACCATTCTCGTTTTCCCAAATAGACTGTAGTGTTATGAAAACCTTCAGGAAAACGCAAAATTCGGTTTTGATTTCCAATCATAAATATCTTGATAATCAGACAGGCGATTGGCTTGAAAAAGCCATGGGGTTCCTGACTGACCTAAAGGTTTATAATTATGATTGCAGCATGAGCTAAATCCAGGATTTTGTTGTAGAATCTGAGACAAAGTTATCGTATCCCTTTAAAGTAGAGGTTTTGTGATTTTAGATATTGATTTAATTTTTATTTGATTTTGATTTGAGTTTGGATAGTATTACCCTGGCTTTGGCATCAGATATATTCATTGTCTCAGAATATATCAAAATTATAGTATTGATCTCTCAACAGTATGTAAATATATATATATATTACTATCAATTTAGTTTTGCTTCATATCCTACTTTTCATTTATGTAGTTTTCCTGAACCATGAGGTAATAGGGCATAGTGGAATAGCATGTGCATCTTTACTTGGGGACAAAATCATCAGTTACCAAGTCCTTTAGATCAGATAATTTTCTATTATCCTGTTTATTAGTTTTCGAAATATTTAGTGTTAATGAACAAACAAGCATCCTTAGCTGATTAATCTCTATTATTAAAGGCACACTGTCCTACTTGTAGCTACTTGCTCCCTCTATATAGATAACTCCCCAATCGGTGCCTGTTGGTCCCCCATGATCCTCTTTTTCTTATGTTAAATGAGAGCTGAGTTAATGAGATAGCCACCTGTCACAGTGACCTCGCTGGCTCGCTGGGTGGTCTAATCTCTTCTGGCTGAAGTAGTAAAGCCTGCCTTTAATATCTGTATGATTTACAAAGGTATAAACTTCTTATTCTGTGGCGTCTGTTTTCACTCTTTTTCTTTCTGAAATGAAGGAGGATGGCATCCAGTTACGTTACGTCAACGACTGCTACCGCCTGCTGTATGCCTTTGAAGTCAGCAGCAACGCGAGGGAACGACTGTACAGCAGCCTCTGTCCGGAACAGGGTGACGCCACCGGGATAGCGCAAACGCAATCGAACTTTGACCTTTACATGAATGAACACAGCAATATGAGTTCACAGAGCGATGATGTCATCACACACATGGGGGATGCTACGCCCCCTAGTTACCAGGCTGTCACCAGCTCATGGGACATCGAGGTTACCACGACAACAGATGAGCTCAGTGGCATCGGTGGTATGGTACAGCCACCTGATATATCGTCCACGTCGGGTCTAGACAGCGCGTACCCGTCCAAAACCATGCCGTACCAGAGTGATGTCTTCACAAACATTTCGTATTTCAGTCCATCCGATAGCACGAACTGTGAGGGGTCAAGCTCGTTTGAAGGGACGCTGGCAGACAGTACAGACGCTGCGGAGAAAGCATCGAGTCTAGAAGCTGTGCATGGTTCGTCGAGTGGGGTTGAGTTGTGGGCCGACAGCCAGAGTGAATCGATACCGTGGGTCGCCAGGCAACCCGAAGACATTGTTCCGGCGAATAGTCCAACGTCAGGGGTCATTGCTTCGTGGAAATCGTGTGCAATATGCTTGGAGGAACTACCCCCTCACCAGCTGTTAACCCATCAGCCATGTGGCGGAGTACTTTGTGCAATTTGTATGGAAGTAAGAAATTCAATTGTTATGCCATTCAAAATGATGGTGATGATGATGATGATGATGATGATGAAGAAGAAGAAGATGATTGAGACTGATATTAATAATGATAGTGATTATGTTGATGTAGATTGTAATAATAGATTGTGATTGTGTTTCTAATGGTTATGATGATAAAGATGAAGAACACTATGATAATACTATTAATATTAATGATAATATTAATGGCGATTATGATTTATATATGTAGTGGTGCATCTACAATTGCTATAACAATGATATTATTCAATGAAATTACATGAAAAACAGTATTAGCTTTTTAACAGGAAATCATCTTTAATTTTACATCAAATTGACTGTGTCTATTTTGTTTTCCAACTTTCCAGAGAGCTGTGAAGCATTATGGCGACCAGACTGTCAATTGCCCGGTAAGTATTAATCGTTATCAACCTCAAATTTTAATAATGGGTTTTCCAGTATGTTTTGATCTAATCAATTTTGAAATTTTTGTTTCATCAGGCGACAGTCGTTAAAAGAATGCGATTGGATGAAACAAATATATTTTTTTATTTAATGGGAATCACATTTTTTTCTATCCAATGTAAGCAAACCTGCTCCATCAAAATTTGGATTTGGAGCAATTTTGTCCCCAAATGAGTGAAGATGTCTCCCGATTCAATTTAAAATTTAAAAAAAAAATTGATTTAAAAAGATTTCTAATATTTATTTTAGTTTTTCTGTGTTAAAAAAAAAAATCTGCTTCACCTCTGGTCAACTTTAGCATTGGCAATTTGCAAAATTGAACTAGGTAATGGATCATACTTGCACAATAAAGTTTACATATAAAGCATAAAACAAAACAGAGTTACTGATACATAGACAGAGGGCAAAATAAAGGGGGGAAAAAAGAAAAGAATGACATCTTGAACTGAAATGCAGCACAATGGACATGACAGTTACTATTTGTGATTTTAATTTACATTTGTGATAACAGTTTTCATTTTCCCATATGTACCCCCTCTTTTCACTAGGTGTGCCGTCAGGAAATTGACCCGGCTACAGACTACGTTGCCATGGCAGGGGCATCGACGCCCAATCTCATGAAGCGAGTCCTGTTGCTATCGGTCACCTTCAGGAATGATACGGAAGAGGATGGGGTGTTAAGAGTAAGTGTCGTGTGTGGTGATATGAGTAAGTGTTGTGTGTGGTGTTACGAGTAAGTGTCGTGTGTGGTGTTAAGAGTAAGTGTCGTGTACGGTGTTAAGAGTAAGTGTCGTGTACGGTGTTAAGAGTAAGTGTCGTGTATGGGTTAAGAGTAAGTGTTGTGTGTGGTATTAAGAGTAAGTGTCGTGTACGGTGTTAAGAGTAAGTGTCGTGTGTGGTGTTACGAGTAAGTGTCGTGTGTGGTGTTAAGAGTAAGTGTCGTGTATGGTGTTAAGAGTAAGTGTTGTGTATGGTGTTAAGAGTAAGTGATGTGTGTGGTGTTAAGAGTAAGTGTCGTGTATGGTGTTAAGAGTAAGTGTCGTGTGTGGTGTTAGAGTAAGTGTCGGTGTGGTGTTAAGAGTAAGTGTCGTGTGTGGTGTTAAGAGTAAGTGTCACGTCTGGTATGGGTGCATAGGTACGTTGAGGAGCGATGGCTCAGGGGTAGAGCGGCAGTCTCGTAACCAGAAGGTCCCAGGTTCGAAACCAAGTTGATGCGCTAGTGACCGTTGGTAAGGCATTAATTCTTATTACCAAGTCCCCAGAGACAACTTAAAGCCATCAATAGCTTGATGTTTTGCTAAGCAAACATCCTTTTGATAAGATATTTGGATGTTTAGTATTCAACATGGCTGATGGCAAGAACCCAGGGGCAAAACATTAAAAAGTGATATGTTTTTCATTAATAATAATAATAATAATATTTCATTTTTATATAGCGCTCAATACAAATGGCACTTTACAAATATACTATTACCCCGTTTGATCATTATTGTCTGTTTCATTTTGTATCTGTCCTCTTCAGCTTAATCTGTTAGGACACCCTCGTGTGCTGTACTCACTGAACGAGGTTAGCGGAGAGGAGCTCTTTAGTCAGGTTGAGAGTGTGATGCCTGTCCATGCTCCTTTCTCACTTGTACTCTCAGATTCACAGGTGAGTGCCCCGGAGCTTAATCATATTCTTGAGTTCCTGTAAAGATCAAACATAAATCCCAACAGAATGTAACAAAACAAAATGATCACGACAATCAATATGTACGAATGAATAGCATCAGCCAAATATTTCTGAAAGAAAATCTGTATTTGTTTAGTAATGAGTCAAGCAGATAAAGCATTCTATGTCCAAGCCGCGTCTTATTTTTTCGTACCACGGCGAGCCCAGATTGATCTCGCGAGGTAAACCTCTGCATGCGCACTCGCAAATGAAACCAGCGCATGCGCATGTGGAATCCGGTAGGGTTGTTAATAGGGTGATAGTAATTATACAAATCAATCTGTCATCAACTCATCGTCAGCTCAATCGGTAAGGACAGCGTGTTACTAATAGAACTTTGGAATTGAAGTGAGGGTTCGAATCTCAGTTTATTTAGTTTTTTTGCCTTCATAAATAGTGAGGCAAAGCAATAAATAATCAAAGTTGAATTGTTTGTGACCCTTTTGCAAGCTTTCGTAGCTTGTTATGTATGAAAATGAGTTCATACTGGAATCTGGGCTTGCCGTGGTACGAAAAAAATAAGACGCGTCCAGGCCACATACATCTGTGAATGTACAACATTGCCCCATGTGTACATTTTAATGTTGGAAATTTTCAGGGTATGCAGTTTTTTGCTAAGTTAGTTTTATTTACATTTGCTTGCCTAAACTTCACTATGTACAACATGTTATTATTGCATATTAACAGTTCACAATTTTTGTTATGTTTTCTGGAATCGAAGCTTCACTTTGAGTGCTTATATTGAAGAACTACCAACCATTGTTTTTCCCGGAATTACTCTGTTTTTTCTCAAAATTAGGATACCGTAAATCTCCGTGTATAAGGCGCACCTGTGTATAAGGCGCACCCCTATTTTGGGGGAGAAAAAAAAAAAAAAACTTGTCACAAATAATAGTAACAATGTCGTTGTAGAAGAATGTGTAAGATCATTAATGTAAATTAAAAACAGGTCCAGACTCTAAGGCTTCATGATACCAAGTGTCCCACACCAGCCTCATCACATCACCTAGCAGAAGCACTGTGTTCTATGACAAACATCAATAGTCATGCATGATATGAATAGCATCCTCTAAATTTCTGACAATTGAGTACCTAGGATAGAACCTTGTGGTACACCATTTGTTATCGGAAAAAAAAATGAGGAATTATTATTATAAACTACATATTGAGATCTATTTGAAAGATTACTTTCAAAGCAAGATGACAGACAAATTTGAGTGTTGTTGTAGTTTCCGAGTGGTGAGTCAACACACTGATTACTGAGCTGGGAGACATTGCCAGGCAAAGCGCCATAAATCAAAACTATAAAAAAAAAAAAAAAAAATCTGTACCTGTGTATAAGACGCACCCCCGACTTTCAAATTTTTTCGGCGGCAAAAAAGTGTGCCTTATACACGGAGATTTACGGGTAGCTTGTTTTTCATAAAATATGTATTTTTAATGATTTTTTTTTTTTAAAATTTAATTTTTTTTCTGCACATACTTTATGTCAACCAAATGTTGATCACTACTTCAATAGAAAACTTCAATAGATATTAATGAAGAGTACAAATTTACAAATAGTAAACGAAAAAGTAAGAAAAAAAGTGAAAGGCGTGAATATTCTCAAAAAGAATGAAATGCTGATGATACCAACAAAAAACTACCTACCGTACTTGTAAATTAAAAAATGGAAATAAGAGCATGAGGAATGGACATTTCTGCATTGGAAGTGTGTCGCACGTGGATGTAAGTTTCGTTTTAATGAATTCCTTTTTTTTTGCCATCATGGTTCCTTTTTTTGGTTGCACAATGATGGCACCTCTGACATTTGCTCTAATAGAAATATTGCTGTTAGGAAATGATTTGAATGTATCATCTTTCTATCAGGGTCTGAGCTGCAGCCGATGCAGCTTTGATCTCCACTGTTCAGGTTGCCAGCTGGTGAGGGAGGTAGATATTACACTCAACTCGGACGATCACCTCACAGTGGTGTACCATAACCTCCCCTCTGAGATAGTGGACTCAACCAGCAGGGTGTGCGAGGACCAATCGGTGGGCGACTTCCAGGGCAGTGAGCCAATCACGCTCAGGGATTGTTTCCAGGCATTCTCAGAGAGGTAGGTTGTTGGGGATCTAGTTTGAGGGATGTTGTAGAGTGTTTGGTAGTATTGTGAAGAGTTTCAAGTTGTTTATCAAAAGTTAGCTGAGACCAAGATATTCACCTTAAGGTCTGTAGTCAATATATGAAGGAAAGATTCAAGATTTTATTGGCCATACTATAATACAGAAATTTGTTTTCCATTGGTGTAACATGTAATATATAAAACATAAGACAAAAACATGGTGTCGTGTGCTGAAAGCCAGAAGGGCGTCAAGACTCTATAAAGAAAAAGGCCATGAGCAGGTACGGTCCTCCGGCTTTCAGCACAAAACATAACAAGACAGTTATATGACATATACATAGCAAGAATTTTAAATACAATTCTGAATCACATCATGAATAAATTCAGGTATGAATATACATGTGAATATGAAAGTAGAATAGGAGCAGCATCACAATCGAAATACGAGCAGAAATGATATCTTATATTCATACAAGCATGGAAACCCAAACGTACAGTAAAACTAGAGACTTTTGCGACATGAAACTCTCACAATTTCTTAAACAATGCTGTTTACACACTAAAAAACTTTCACGATTTAATTGTTGTGTCATTCAAGTATTTCACAACATTTAAATTTCTTGAATCTAAACCACATGCTAACATTTTAACTGTGCAAAAGTGTCCGGTTTGGCAGTATTTAGCAAAACAATTTATTGGAAATTGATCCTTTTATTGAGTATAACAAGTTGAGTTTATATAACAAGTAGGTTTGTGACCTTGTATCATGTATGATTTCTCATATATCATTGACCCTGTTTTGTTATATGAAAATGACTTTGTGAATATATTATTACTTGGTAAAGTAACTGTCTCAGCCTGAGCAGAGTTGGTCACTTTTCATACCCCAAATCAAAGAAGTTCTGGCATGAATTTACCCCTTATTGGGTTGCTATGTAATGTACCTATTACCATTCACACTTATCAAGTTGTTAATAAAATATTTTGAATCCACAGCGAGACATTAGATGAACATAATCCATGGTTCTGCCCAGAATGCAAGAAACCTCAGCCCGCCAGTAAAACCATCTCCGTCTGTCGCTTTCCAGATACCCTCATTGTCTACCTCAAAAGGTAAGTTGATGTCATAGACCAGGGGGGGGGGGGGGGTGTTTCAAAAAGATCCTAAGTCGAAGTTAGAGAGCCATTTGTAGCCTTAAATTAATATATATTAAAAAGCAAAAATCTAAGTATTTTAGACTTTCATAAATTCCACATCAAGAACATGAAATATCCATGATAATAGAAAATATAAATGATTTGAATCATCATGTTATGCCTTTTTGAAATAACTTTTACAAAATATTTTCAAAGATGCTAACGGCTTTCCATAATTTTAAAGTCCAACTTAGAGATAAGTTCAACTTAGGATCTTTGTGAAACACCCCCTGGGTTCAACATCATATGCTTGCTCACAGGTGTCAACTGCCACTTAATCACCACCAGAATAATGCTGCAAAATAATTAATTTTTTTACATCTAAATGGATGGCAAGTGGACGTGAAAGAAAAATGAGAACTGTGTGCAACAAAGAGCCTAAACATGCCCACTTATCTGTGTCGCGAGCCATGGAAATGGTATGTGACAGACAGTGCCAATTTGTGTTAACTTGATTAAAAATTTCCTTACTTCTTTATTGTTTATCAGATTTTCACAATACTTTCACTGATTTATTTTCCCATTTTCTGCTGGTAATAAATAAAACTTATTTTGAATGTTGACTTCCCTTTAATCAATGACTCCTTGTTTCTTGTACTTCAGATTCGTGTTCCATCAAGCCATGAGCACCAAGCTAGACAACAAGGTTCTCTTTCCTGTAGAAGACATGGATGTAGGAGAGTACATGGGCGTCGCCACTCCTCAAGAAGAAGACTTGGTCTATGATCTGCAGGGTGCGGTCAGCCACTTTGGAGGTGAGTGGAGTCCGATGTAACAGTGCCTAAAAAGTCCTACAACATTTGCTCTGATGGTGGTTGCTTTTAATCTTCAAAGGGGTTGGGTCTGCCTAAATATCACCACCCCCCCCCTTCTCCCCATTTGAGGTTAAAGTTTATCCTTTTTGAGATATTGGTGAACCACATCTCCTGCTTTCTCTTCTATATGCTAAGATGAGAATTTCTGTCTGTCTTTATCTTTCTCTCTCTCACTCTCTCTCTTTCTCCTTATCTGTCTCTTTCTCTTTCTTTCTCATTCTCTCTCTCTCTCTCTTTCACTCCCTCTCCCTTTCCATCTCGCTCTCTCATTCTCTCCCTCCCTCCCCCTCTCCCTCCCGCCCCCTCTCTCTCTCTCTCACTCTATTGCTCTTTCCCTCTCAAGTTGCTATTTACCATTCACTTTGTACTCACTCAGTGCTGCCTACCCATTCATTCTGCAATATGCTGTTCAAATCTTGTATGTCTTTGAGATGGAATAACACTACAACCCAATCTTCTTTCACTTCTTGCATTTGAACAGGTGTGAATGCCGGCCACTACACGGCGTACGTGAAGAACCCCTGGTCTGGGCAGTGGCAGTACTGCAATGACGAGACAGTATCACATCAAGAGCCTTTAGAACAAGATGCTTCCAACGTCTACATCCTCTTCTACTCAAGAAAAGGTATGTCTATAATGTTGTATGATGTTTTAAAGATTTGATGATATGACTTTGAGACAATTGTGATTTGTTTGTTTACTTTTATTTCTGCATTTTTCAAGATAATAAAAAGTAATATACAAACTTGGTATAAATAGATAATTTTAAAAAGTTATATAGTCATATCATAACACAGATTAATTAATTGAAGGTGTCACTGTTGTTTGTAAAATATGGTTTTAAAGTTGATTTTCTATCCATCTAAGTATACAAAATCCTATGTACCAACATCAGGGTTTGTGTGTTTTAAAAAGTGGTAATAGGATGGTATTGGTTAAGTTCGCAGGGAGAATGATCCTAATGAATTTCATGACCATGGTATAGGATGCAAATTTCATTTCATGACCAGATTAATTTCATTGCTTCATTCTGTTACATTTTGTTACATAAATTACTAAGAGTAATCTATACAGAACAGAGAGATTGACACTGTCCTTCCAAAAGTCCCTTCCAAAAATGGACCCAAGTTAAGCCAGGTGTAGCTTGGGCTGTTTTCCAGAATATGGGAAATAGGCATCATTCTTTTCTTTTCTTCCACCAAACTCTTCCACATCACAATTCAAACGTTCATTCTCTCCTTTGCATCCTAGGATCCTACCAAGACTTCACCCTTCCACCACTTCAAACCACCAGTCCCAAGACGGATGAAGGCGTCGCCCGTTCCGCGCCCCCTCCCCTCGTCTGTTCCTCCTCCTCTGCCTCCTCCTCTTCCACCACCTCCTCGGCGGCACCCCTCTCACCCCCGGAGACGAGAATGGAAGAGTCGAGCCCCATGGAGGAGGACCAGCAAGCGTTCATGGAAGGTACAGACCTGGAGAAACTTATCCAGGAGCTTAACAAGGAGGACAAGTCCACTGCGGCGGCGGAAGAGGGGGGCAGCAGTGAGGCGGAGGGGAGGGAAGCTGATGCTACTCAGCAGGAAGGCATGAACCCTGAGTCACTTGATTAGAGTGGATTCTTGAAGACGAGGTATGAACCAGAAGCCAGTGCACTGGATCAATGAGACTGCTGACCAGGGACCCGTTTCACAAAGCCCTTTTGCAATGACAAATCTGCTGATAACCAATCAGAAGCAAGGATTTCAGTAGCTTATAACAAAAACTGTCATCTGTCACTGATGACAAGTTTTGCCAGGATACTATCATGGATGACTCCATCTTTAAGATTGTTAAAGGCATTTAGAAGCCAGGAATCATTGAACTGGGTCATAAAGGTTGCTTCTATAGATTATGGTGATTGAAGTGAACTAGATAGAGCTCTTTAGGACTTCAAGACTGATGGAAGCAGGAGCCATTGAGCTAGGTCATCAAGAATTCTTCCCTGGAAACCTTCAAGGATGACTCCATTTCTGTAGTAGATAATGGTGATTTAAGTGAGCTTTAGGTCCTCAAGACTGGTGGAAGCAAGGCCCAAGAGGAAATGAGTTAGGTCGTCGAGATTTCTGTCCTTCAAACCTTCAATGATGACTCCATTTCTGTAGTAGATGATGGTGATTTAAATGCTATAGAAAGACTTGGTTAGGTCTTCAAGATTGCTGAAGGCAAAGAACAAGAGCCCCTGAAATAGATCTCCAAGTAAGCTGATTATGGATGAAAGAAGACGACTCCATTGCCTATCCAATTCTGGTAACTGAAGATATGAGGACAACCTCTCTGCATTTCAAAGTCTGGAGCTGTTGAATGAATTGGGTTGATGATGTCTTTGTGAAGGCGTGGTTGATATACCAAGTGTTTCAATAATGAGGACATCGCTATTTGTGATGGCTGATTACAGAACGGAGGTAGATCACTGTTAGGGCACCAAATGAGAGTGATTAAAATTGGACAAGTGGTTCAGTTACAAGGAGTTGGTCCTTGCGGCATTGGTTTTCAGGTCTTTGGTTGAAGACCGTTTCGACAGCAGTTTCAACAGCCGATATTTACATTGTGAGTGTCAACAGTTACTTCCAGTGTGGAGGAAAAAATTGTCAAGGGTCTTGAAACCAGTCTCCTGTTAAATGTGATCATACAGCATTCTGGCAACTCAAGAGTTGTTGGATCTGTGTTGTCTGCCAAAGACCCCAAGTACATGTATGGGATGATATATGAGGGAGGTTTCTGTGCTCTTAGTGGTCTGTTTTCATCTGTTGTGTCGCGCGTGATACACAGAAAAACAGGAAAACTAATTCCCGAACAAAGAAGGGGTGATAAGCTGGAAAATTCCAAAGATATGATTGATGATTGTTGTGAACTTTTGAGGAAAAATAAAAAAAATAAATGCGGCTCTGACTTACAGAGGAGAATTGTTTTGTAGCATATTAATATTATTTCAGACAATTTGTGCCACCCACTTTATTTCATATTATGAATTGGTGTAAAAAATTGTTACACACATGTACAATCACTACAGCACATCAACTCAAATAATCACCTTTGTTTGTTCAGACAATCTGTGCTATACACTATATTTCATGTTATGAATCTGTGAAAAACGTATTTACATACTGTACAATCACTACAGCACATCAACTCAAACAATCGCCTTTGTTTGTACCTGCGAACACATCTGTGTTTTCGTATTAAAATTTACACAAATCATATGCAATGGAGCGAACCAGTGTAATATTTTGTACAGCCCAAATCACGTTTTATTGATCATGTATTATTGTTGTTATGATGTTTCAATGTGTGTGAACACTGGTATGTAAGTTATGCTGCAATCAACTTAAATGATGGCATGAGTTGAGGGAGCCAATGTAGGGACCATTTTTTGTGCATGGATTTCAGTTTGAGACTACCTTGTTCACTACAGCCCTTTTGAATCGGGGCACAATGCATTTCATGTGGTGTCATTCCTATTTAACCAGGCCCTGTTTCATTAAAAAAAATTATCAATAAAAGAATAAGGAGTTACAATAACTGTTATAAGCTACTGAATTCATGGTATTTGACTGGCTGAGAGCAAAATTGTCATAGAAATTTAGCATTTGTTATGGATTACAAGTATTATGAAACAGGGCCCAGGTTGCCATTTTCCAAACCTGGGTCGGGAGGCACAGTTCTCAACAAAATGCCTCGTCAGTATGTTTAATGAGCTATAGCCCTTGTGAATACAGGATACAGTACATTTGCTGGGATTTGACTAGCAGTCAGATGGCTGTTTTCCAAACCTGGCCCCTGTCTTACAAAGAGTTGATATCAATCGCAACTATGTACATAAGAGATAGGAGACTGCAAACCTGCGATTGATTTGGATCAATCGCAACTCTTTGTAAAACGGGGCCCTGGCTAGGGGAAAACAGTTCCCAACAAAATACCTCTCCATAGGTAATGGATTTTTGTGAACTTTGCTTGAGAGAGACAATACATCCAGATTGCAGAGGTGGGGGAAAGGGAATTGGGGGGGGGGGGGGGCAGGCACAAAAACCAAAATGCACCGTAAACATGTTAAGTACTTCATGTGCACTTGTTTCTCAAGCACACAATGATTTGTATTTTTTGTGCTCTTGTGTCATCATACTGAAAGTTTAAAGGGGCTGTTGCATGGGAAATACTGGTTGACGCCATCTACACGTACGTCTTCTTTTGGACAACTGCACGTAAACGAATGGACTTGATTAACTGGGTCAGCGCGCGCTAGCGTTTGCGAAACAGAACAAAGTTCTCCTCACACTTCGGTTTCGCATATGTTGCACGCATGTGAATACGTAGGCCTACTGCAATCGCATCCTCTTTAGTCATATTATACCGGATTGGCCCCGGGTCAGGCCATGGGAAAGACACATAGTCTCGTCATGCTACAGCCCCTTTAAGATGAATTCTTGACAATCAAGGGGGAAAATAGGAATGAAATGCTGCAGTTAAATTTTCCTGGATGATTTTTAATACCATCTTAAGTCTAGTTAATCAAGGTCTTTGCTGTCAAATATGGCTGCAAGTGGAATATCATCTCAAAATTGAATTCTTTAATTGATTAGTGCAGCTACGTGGGATAATTGGTTTACTTAGGAAAATCGGTGAAGGGCACTGCAACACTTAACATCCCGACTGTGATTAGATTGTGGAAGAAATTGCAGAAGAATTAGACAAGACAATTTAGAAATGCAAACTTTTGTTGAAGGCTTGGTCACAACTAAATTCAACTAAAATGTAATGACAAAGATAACACTACATGTTAATCTAGAAAGCGTCTGATGCTCACAAATTAATACTAATGGCCTGGCTTCAGCGCTGATTCGCTCGACTCCAATCCTTTTTCTACATGAACAATTATTTCAAAAAAATGAAATGGAAGCTCTTATTACCAATCATGTGAAAGAATATGTTTTGAATAATATATGATAAAAATGTTGCCGGGAAACCGCCTACTATTTGATATATTTGGTAAATTAGTTATCATTTTGATGATTCCAGAACCTTGCAGTACATCTATGCTAGATGATTAACCTTTTCTGATCGATTTCACAACGTTTCTTTCACAATGCAATCGCATAACCATAACTGGTCTTTACCTTTAAGGTTTTTTTTCTTCATCTAGACTATCGGTATGCACAACAATCTATTTACTGTGTACTATGGACTTAATAAGTAAGAAAGCGGTCAAAGGCAGTCTATTGCCTTCCAGCACTTGTGTTAAGTTATGAAAAAGTTTTATTTTTGTAGGAATTTCATCTGTAGATACTTACATTTCGTTTCATTTTTGTTGAATGCTCTGAAAAAGATGTTAATAGTATTGTTGCCCTTTCTTTCTTTTTTTCCATTCAAGATGGTGAAAATTACCTTTTTTTTTTGGTTTTGTTTGATATTGTTGCCTGTGGTCATTGCACTGGCACCAGTTCCCCTTCTCTCTCTCTCTTTTCCATTTACACTTTACCCTATTTAGGACTCGCATATTAATTGGTAACCAAACTCTTGCAGAATTTGCTGCAGGACTTACTTTTCTTTGTCAAAGATAGAGGAAATGGTTGCAATCAGGTTTTAGTTTTGGTTTAGGGTTACTTTTAGTTTTAGTCCTGAGGTTAGGACTGTGGTAAGTGAAAGTGACCCTTGAGCAGTTGTCGCCAGAGTACATGTTGCACAACCAATTCAATATTTGCATGTTTGGGAGCCTACAAGTACATGTTATCTTCTGTATATTATATGCAAAGGCATGAAGAATTGTGTTTTTTTTTCAAGAAGAGAGGTACAAACATTGCTTGTACAAATGTACAGAGGTTTTAGAGGGACAAAATTGCCATATTCAAAAGTCAAACTTCTTTTATTCTTCTGATTTCTCTGCTTCAGCACTCGACTTGACAAAAATGGGTTTCATTTGAATTCATTACCAAATTTCTCTTTCCCATTCACGGCATCACATTTTGGACAATGTAAGAAATATATATTTCTAGTTCAAAATGTAAGGGCATTTTCTTCTTTTATTTCCAAAAACATAGTTTTTCATATGACACATTTTCTGACAAATATAGGATATTTCATTGAATAAACTTTTATTTCACTACATGGGCAGGTTAACAACTTCAAGTCAGAATGATTTTTAATTACATTGGATTAAAAGTTGCAAAAGTTGGTATGGGTAATTTTCAGTAACAACACTTTATGCATGTGCAGATAAATCTGTAGCGTATGCCAGTTTAAAGCAGATACATGCACAATTGAGTTGATTTTATACCATCTCCTATCTAATTATGAACTTATTTAACAGATTATCAGATATTTCCCATCCAGGCAACTTCAGGAATAATTTGGTAAATGAATTGTGACAATCTATGTACCACTGGCTGAAATACAATCAACAATTTAAAGTTCTTGTCTTACAGCATCTCAGTCAATGTTATAGTGAGAAAGACTGGAGTAAATAATTCAGCTTTTGTACCACAAAACCATGTATCATCAATGGCAGAAACACTTAAATGTCTCTTTTTGTGTCAATGTCTGGTTTTTACTCTTCATATTGTACACACTTCTTTGATACACAGAGGCCCGTTTTCTCACCACTTTTCATGTCAAGAAAAACATTTGTACAATATCTGAATTTCTATACTTTGTACATAACGTCTGTAGATACAAGTGCAATAAAAAATGACATGATCAAAAAATTGGATGACTTCACTTTGTTTTTGTTCAGTTCATAAAAAAGGTATGATAGAGAGCATATACTGGTAATTTAGAATTTGAAATTTAAGAAAAATCTGATAAATGATCAGCATATAAATATTCTACTGAAATGTAAAAAATATTTCAATATTTTGCATGATATTTAAAATCAATTTTATCTAGTTTTGAGAGATGATTTGAAGTACCAAGACTAAATTTCACAAAGAGAGAAAGGGAGTGAGTTTCACAAGCGAGAAGCGATGGATGAGAAGGCATGGTCTCCATATCCCTTGTGATGTGGTCTGGGTACCGGTACCTGGACTGTGAGACCAGTCAAGCGCAAACCAGGACAAGGAGGGCGCTGTTCAAACAAGGGAGCGATGTGATCGTACTTCTTTAACCCAGCGAGGAAGCGCACTGCTTGGAGTCGGACTGTTCCAAAAATAAAGACTTGATGTAACGAGCGAACGGATGAGGTCCTCTGCTGCCCACGTTTCAGCAGTTACTTGGATGCCACCATGTCACAAAGCTAAAAGTCTGTAGTCCGACGTACCCAAGAAATATACCTGTCCCTCTTCGTAGACTAGTCAAAGTTTAGATCAAAATCTCTGAAATCTAGCTTTCTACAGATTAATTTCTGTAAACTGCTCAGAAATCCAGTGATCTAGGGGTGATTCTCTGTCTCTTCTAGAAACCACCAGCTACGGTCACCTCTTCTTTCCGTATCTCTGTCTGAAGAACGAAGGAGCGGTTTCGTACAGCCACTCAGCATCCACCACACATACGTTCCTGTTGGCAGAAAATACATGGACATTTAGGTTAAAGATGCGCCATCTTTTACTTGTTTACGTAAAGGGGAAGTTAACCCTGATATTAAGTTGGTTTTAATGGAAGCAGGAAAATGAGACAAACAAGTCAGTGAAAGTTTGAGCAAAAACCAATTTAATATAAGAAAGTTCTGAATTTGTGAAGGTGCAATCAATCAATCACAAATAGGGAACTCTGTGACGTATCTTGTGAGCTCCCCTCCCCCATTTGCCCTGTACTAAACAAAACTTCAAAAATCTACATGGACATGTAGATTTAAAGGAATCCGGGCTAACTCGCCCCAGCCTCAAAGACTGGGGCGAGATGCCCCGACATGATTCACCGATCGAGAGATACCAATGTATATGTTTCCAACCACAATCTGTAATGGAATTGTGTTAAATGATACTATTGAAGACAATCTATAACTTCTCTTTAGGTAAAATGACCAAAAAAAAATGGCATTTCGGACAATTTACTCACAGCTCGCAATTCGCATTGCCGCACGTACATTAAATGTGCGTTGTATCGACTCAGACCACTGAAATTCGAGTATTGTTTTTGTCAGTAAATCACTGCAAAAATATCATTTTCATATTGTATGAAGGGGTATTTTTTATTCCTGGTATAAATTTTGTTATTGAGAAGTCGAATGTACTACATTTTAGACGAGATGGCTGATGTTTGTTCACATTCTTTCGTCCTGGCCGTAAATTAGCAGACTACTGCTAGTGCTACCGTCGGGACATCTCGCCCCAGTCTTTGAGGCTGGGGCGAGATGTCCCGTGGGGCGAGTAAGCCCGACTCCATTTAAAGATATACCCTGTTTTGTACCATCTTTAACTTTTTTACTTAAAAATCTCTCCAATTTAATTTCATTTTTCATAATTGTGATATCAAATAAACTGAAAAATGACATTGTTCAATTTTGCTTTCTGGAAATACTTCCTTGTGTATTGGACTCTTTCTAATTGAAAATTAATTTCTTTAAAAAATCCCTGAAAATTCGAAATTGGTTGAGCACTTGTGAACTTACTGACTAAACATTTATAGATAATCAGAAACAAAACAATACAAAACATTACGAATTTCACAAATAACATAACAGTAAGGACATAGAAAACATTTCTAACATTTGTTCTCATGAATTCCAAACGCCATCACTTTATTCCACCCCTATAATCTAAAATGGAATAACCCCTCACCTCATGTAACATTTGGATGTTTGGACCAGTTCACTGTAGAGTAGGTAAGATGGCTTACACTGGAAGAGACACGAGGAGGGATGGATCGAGACAGTCTGTTTCCTATCCAACTGTAAGATAGATAGATGGATAGATAGATGCAATTATTAGTCTCTTGCAAACACACAACAAAATTGGACAGAATAAATTGTTTCAGTTAAAAAATAAAAAATAAAGTGCAATATAATTCTTACCGTCAGATAGGACCCGTCACATTGAAGCTCAGCCGAATACATGAACAAGCCTTGGGTTAAGCATTTTCTGAAGAAGAAAAGAAATCGGTCAAAATTATGTCAATGTTTCTAAAGTTCTTGATTTTATACAAGGAAATAGAAAGTACGTCAGTTTTAACCCCGATTCTCAAACCCTGCCTTCAATTGATGTATAAATACAATTCTAGGAAAACTTCCCCTAATCTGTCAACCCGGACAAACAACCCCTTCCCTTAACCACCTGCTAGTCAGAATTCTCCCCTCCCAACCCCCTCCATTATCCCCAAGACAACAACATGTGTCATCATGTGACATTACTACAGTGATATTCTTCCTCACATGACTAAACAGAATGAGAAACTTCACTTTCAATTATTTTTCTCCCTCATTAGAAATCGACATTCTCTTGATTTAAGATGATTTAAGACTGGCTACAACAGTAATAATCAGATTTCTAAAAGGTGCTGTCTTAACCCTTTCAGGACAGTATTCATATTTAGGGCTAAATTGATCACATATTGTTCTTCAAATTGGCAACAATAATATATTTTTTTATTGCTACATTGTTCAAATTGGCAACAATAATATTTTTCTTTTATTGCTACATTGTTCAAATTGGCAACAATAATATTTTTCTTTTATTGCTACATTGTTCAAATTGGCAACAATAATATTTTTCTTTTATTGCTACATTGTTCAAATTGGCAACAATAATATTTTTCTTTTATTGCTACATTGTTCAAATTGGCAACAATAATATTTTTCTTTTATTGCTACATTGTTCAAATAGGTAACAATAATATTTTTCTTTTATTGCTACATTGTTCAAATTGGCAACAATAATATTTTTCTTTTATTGCTACATTGTTCAAATTGGCAACAATGATATTTTTCTTTTATTGCTACATTGTTCAAATTATATGTGGTATCTATGAAAAACATATCTATGGGTGAGAATGTTGTCGAAAAGTTGAATTGCCAATGTTGATAGAAAAACAATGACTTTGAATATCTCAATATGCAATATGTTAGTGTTGCCAATTTAATGATTAAGGATTTATTTTCCTTTCGAAACTCCAAAACGTCAAACGCAGTATAGTCATGGAACAAATATGGATGCTGTGTGTGCAGAAAATTTTGCCCTTTTTATTCGTGTAAAAGGCATATTTTCTAGGGCTCTGAATCAGTAGTTATTGAGCAAAATCACAAAATGTGGAAAGATTGTCGCGAAAGTTAAACCGTCCTTTAATCGTTCATACCTTATCGCAGTGAAGTCATGCCCACAGGATTGTAGTGTGAGGTTGGCTCGCACACAGAGGTCCCTCAGCTGCTTGCGAACTTCCATTGCATGCTTCAGGTTACGATGATTGATGTAATTTTCCCTGCACCACTCCTGAAATATTGCAATAATGAAAAGAATGAAAGTTTAAAGGTAGGGATTTAAGAAGGGTGAAGGTTGAGAAATCAGTTCAACTACTTGTGAACTTCCATTGAACAGTTACTTGTAATGGAAAAAAATAATACATAAAAAGTTTTCTATTACCTCCTCAGGTTGTAGGACAAATGCTTCAGTGACATAAGACGCCACAAGGAAGTTTTTTAAAAAAATCCTTAACTGACATTTAAATATTGAATTCACAACCCCCATTTTAAAGCACTTTAAAATGATTTTTTTTTTTTTGGGGGGGGGGGGGTCAGATTTTTAAGATATTTCAATTTATTTTTCTCTGACATTCTATTTTCTTCCCCCTGAACTTTTCTCAATTTATTTGAAAGATCCTGAAGATTGGCATCTTTGCAGTGACTACTGCTCTGTGATTAATTTCCTAAACTAACAGAATTCCCAGCTTCGACCCTGAACTAAACACTACAACTAACCCTAACCACAAACCACAAGCCAACACCCAATTGCAACCCTAACCCTAACCCTACATCTTTGTTGTTTGTTGCAGGAGAAAACGTCAGATCACTCACTCTCAAAAACATACCTTCTTGTTCTTGACAGCTTTGAATGCTCGATAGACGGAGAGCAAGGTCACATGATCCCCTTCGCTGCAATAGAACTTCTTCCATGCTGCTAATGCTTTATCTCTCTGTAAAAAGGCAAATGGGCAACATGTTATCATGAAAGAAAATCTCAGAATATGCAGTTGTGATATATACATTCCAAACGGTAATAGCAAATCGGTTGATTTTAGTCAAATAACATTGTTTTATAGCTAAATTAATATCTTGACCTTGAGAGAGCGCTATACAACAAAAAAAAGAGTTTATTATTTACAATTTCATCACTTTAGACTCGATTTCAACCGCGACAACGATCACTGAATATTGCAGGATCGCATATGCCTTCAATATGTTCATTTCAACCAAATTCATTACTCCATACCAAAACTCTGTATTACACCTGTACCTTTAACCATCATTCAAAAATTCCATTCTCCTACCTTGCTCATTGGACTGTACAGGATGGACTCGACTGAAAGAACAGAAACAATTGTCAGGATCTCCTCTCTGTTAGCAAACGGAAAAATATAAAAATTACAATGAAAAGTTGAAATATGGATGATGAGAAGGTAAGACAAGGAGAGGACATAAACAAATGTAAGAAGGGGCAAAATATAATAAAGAGTTGTGCATGGTTAATGTCCTGACATCAAATACAGATGTCATTAAAGCCAGATCAAACAACATTCAGCTTTTATTTTCATACTTTTAATTATCCATTTTTCCCATTTTGATTAATTAAACCAACTCCTTCATATCTATGGTGGTTGTTGATCTCTTTTCTAAAATAAATTTTCAAATTCATTATCTAAATCAATCTCACATGAAAATATAATCATGAACATCATTTTTTTCTCCTTGGAATATTTTTAAAAACTTTTTCAAATTTTTTCATTTTCAATTCCATTACCACAAAAGCTGCTCTAAAGCATTAATTCTACATGGTTATATTAAAAGGACAGTTCTGAATCACAGCATGTGGAAAATATACTCACAAGCACCCATAATCCTTTGCACTAATGATGACCTTTGACATGGGTGGATCTAAGGGATAAGTGGACATCTCTTTGCCAATGGGTGTTAGCTGTGATGGATGAAAACAATATTGATAACTGTAAACATGAGCTGAAGTGACATGTATTTAATTAAAGATTTCTATCTGGAATTTCACATTTAAAAACTTTTAACGTCAAATTTGGTGTTCAGTCTATGGTCTTGCTGCATATAGTCAGTAGCCAGTCATGATGGGACTGTTTCAAACCAAAATAAACATACCGGTACCTTGAGAATATGGGACAAGATACATGTACATTGTATTACATCATTTTGATGCCTTACCAGTTATCACATCAATTTTAAAGATGAAGTTGAGTTCTGGTCATGCGATTGCATTGTGAAAGAAACGATGTGGAATCGACCAGAAAAGGTTGATCATCTAGCATATAAGAATTTGTGTGTATTGCAAGGTTCTGGAATCATCAAAATGATAAGAAATTTGGCCAAGTCTTGGTAAAGTTACAAACACTGTACACAGAAAGATGTATATGGGACTACACGAACACTTGGCGTAAAAATCCTACCCTGGAGTTTTACGATGTTACATGACATATTTAGAATATGAAGGCATTTGAAGAGCCATGCTTTTCAGGGAACAAGTCCTATCTGATGTTCTTCCACACTTGCATAATAAGAATGATAACACTCACAAATTATTTTTCACCTCTTCCCAGAACTCAACCTTCTCTTTAAGACACAGTTCGATCAACAGACATACCAATCATTAACACTAGTTACATGTAACACTTACAATACATTTCAGATAAATAAAATAGGCTCTATCCCTGTTGAAACATTTTATGAAGCAACGATCGTATCACAAACATGCATGCAATGGGCAATGCAATTACAATCTTACATATTATTCATATCCAGGGCTCTCAAGGACAGCATTTTCTAAACTGAAGAAGCAGTGAAAAAAATACAAGGGGGCTCAGGGCGAATTTGCCCCGAAATGCCCAAAACAGTCCCCGAAAATCAGCAAAGAGCTCCTGTAAATTTGCATTGAGTTCAATGTTATTTTTATGCAGGCAAGCTTGAAAAGTAGCCTTCGAAAAATAAATATTAATTTTTTCCCTGTGAAGAAGCAACTCTGTTTAGATAAAAACTGTAAATAAAGAGACATCCTGAAGAAAATCACAGCATACTGAACAAAACATTCAAAACCAAGAACACTTTTGACTTACATGTAGATTTCTCTCTCTGCTCACGGCTCCCAAGAGCTCTAGGTGCTTGAGGGCTGCTTCTAGTGACTGCATAAAACAAGAATAAAAACATTAGAATGAGTACCGTATTTGCCGGCGATAAGGCCGCAGTGTTTTTGGAAGAAAAAATATCAAAAAGTTTGGGGTGCGGCCTTTACGCTACAACAACAAAATTCAGCGGTCAAAACATCACGTCCATTTGCACATATGGGACTACGAATGGTAGAATGACTAGACAACGGTACAGGACAATTCTAGAATAACTACTCCACACAACTTACTGACAATTTTATGTTGCATAGTTGACATGAAGACGAACAAAACAGGCATGACTTATTTTTCTAATAATATCTGCCGATAGATCTAGATCTAAGTCCGTACCATTGCATTGCCAAAAAGTAAAAAAAGGGACAGGCTGTTACTTATGGAGCTAGCTGCCGCGAACGCAACTGCGCAGGTCGAAAAACGCTATTCCGGATTACACAGCGCATCGAGGTAGGGGTATTGTAGGATACCAAATCTGCGTGCGATACAGTACTAGCTTAAAAGTCGATGAAGATCTGCTAAATTATGATCATTTTTGAGGTAAAGTTCTCGTGAATTTATAAGAATATTGATGAATTTGGTATGAGTTTGTAAAAAAAAGAGTGTTCTACAAGAAAATTACGATAATTTTGTTTGGTCCGTTTTTTTTTTTTCCCTCTACGAAATGTCAAAGTTGGGTATGTGGCACTGCGGCCTTATCGCCGGCAAATACGGTACATAAAATAGGAGGGTGCTGATAATTTAGGCCTGCCTTACAAACAGACGTGATCGACTTTTATAAATCAATCATAACTCTTGATACAAATTGTAACTCTGTACTGGTATGAGCTTGAAAGTTTGCAATTAATTAGAGGACTTCCAATTTTGTTTTGATCAATGGCAACGCTTTCCCACTTCCACTTCCACTGTTCTCACATAAAATGTTTTTCCTTAATCCTATTCCAAAAAGGGGTGGATTCAATGTGATGCTTGCCGCTTAATAAGGCAGAGGCTAGACTATCCAGCAGCAAACCATGATATTTCTGCATCCATCAATGTCATATCGGTTTTATACATCTGGAGACCAGAGTGGGCAAAATGTAAACATGTATTTCAAGCTATAATTATCATGATCAGTGGAATGGGATTGACCGACCATTTAACATGCTATTTCCATAAGGTATTAGACATCATCCACTAAAGTTACTGCACAATAAAAGATTAAAGATGACAAGAAATAGAAATGACCTCTGACCTCTCTTGGTGGGGGGTCCATGAAGTCAAAGGTCAGCACATTCTTGATGCCAAGGGCCATGATCTGGAGAACAACATTTGACAGGTTACACCTACAAAAATGAAGAAGACAAAGAGGTACCGGTGACAGTTTTCATAACTTCAAGGTGTCATAGTCGAGTGGTTTAAACACTTCACTGCAGATGCAAAGGTATCTGATCAGGTTCAATCTCAGCATGGCAATTATGTCCCTAAGCTCGACATTTCATCTACACTGCTTCTCTCCACACAGGTGTTAAATGGGTATCATTGCAATTTGATCGGAACTGTGGAGCATTAGTAATATTGCGCCTGGCTGGAAAGCTCCCCAAGAAGTCGAGTATGTGCATACGCTGTGTATAGGCCAGCCTGAATCAGATAACCAGGGTAAGAGTATACCTTAAAAGCGCTTGGAGACATCATACATGTGTTAAGCGCTATATAAATCCAGAATTATTACTATTCAAAGCTATAAATTGTTCTAATGGCAGACTTATTGATGAATATCAATAAGTTAGAATGAGTCGGGAGAGTTGAGGTGCATGTTTCCAGTTCATCGTGACTATACTATAGACCAGTGATGGCCTGATGATGGTAGAGTCGCTGCCCGGCAAGCAGTAGATGACAGATTCAAATCCTGCTGGTTCCTAGATCTTTTCTGACTTGTTTTCAATCTCAAGATTGAGCACATGAACTTTATCTACTGGGTGCAAGCCAAACATTTCTTTACAACAATTATTATCATTGTAACTTCTTTCTTCTTCTTATCTTCTCTCTCTTCTTATCTTCCTGTAACTGTCTTTACCTTATGTTATCTTTATCTTTCCTCTGTCGTTGTTGTGAATGTATGTACTATGTTTTGTATATAAAATAAGTCTGTAACTTGTTTATGCTAAGTATTTATTTGGGGTTCATTCTCATTAAGCCAATTTTGGCTTTCATGATTCCCCACTTTCTTTTATCTTATGTTGATCATGAACAAACATGTATATACTTTGGAATGTTTTTTAAAAGAGAGTAAAATAAATAAATGAAATGAAATAAGTTATGGAAATGCTGGACAGGTAGGTGATATGTGATCATACCTCTGTATCTCTGGAATGGTGTTGGGGAGGAGCTTCGTAAACTCATCTTCTGTGTACATTCTCCAGCATGTCCCACTGCATCAGAAGCAAAACAAAATAGAATATTATGATACAGCACTTCTTTCCTGTTGCTTTAAACAAGACTTATTATTTGATATCAAATACCTTGAAGACATTTAGAAAAAACAGAATTTGTATCGCAGGTACTATTCAATATGTTATTGTCAGGGTAAAAAGGTAGTCAAGAAAGGAATCTAAGGGTGAAATATTTCCTTTCATAAGTATTTTTTGGAGACATCTGGCCAATTCCACGAAAGAGTGAATGGAACAATATTACAAGAGGCTCTAGATTTCTTATCACAAAACAAAACAAAAAACACAAAAATATGTCATTGTTAGAAATTCAGTTTGCGGCAAACTGCATGCACACCTGTAAATATTCAAATCAATAAAATTCATGTTTCTTGATGAGATAAGAAGTTCATAATGATCAATGTTTTGTTTCCAAAGCTTTATACTTGCATGATTTTGATTTGTAATGATTACGTATGTTCATTTCTTATTAAATTCCTTTTTTGATTTAATCAATGATCCTGTTTTAGGACCATTTTTACATTGCAAACATTGTGCAATTCATCCCTGGGGGGTGTTTCACAAAGATTCTAAGTTGAACTTATCTCTAAGGTGGACTTAAAGGTACTATGTCCCTTTTGCAGCCAACCTCAAATGCTGTAGAACTTTGCAGGAATTATGAATATGTCATGTATGTCCTATCTGTGAAATGTAAACGTTAGCAGTGTCCTCATATTCAAATTATGCAAGGAAACCCGTTTACTTGCTAGACTTCACTGTCAGACACTATCGAGTGACTGACTGGCTTTTTTTTCTTCTTTGGTAATAACATACATGAACAGAGTTGTAAAGGGTACATGAGCATTTGTCTACATCAATAACCCACTTCTTGTGATGGCCAAGAGTAAACTGATTGAATCTTTGCGCAGCATAAAACGTATGACCATTCGGTACAATTGTCTGAAAATCAAGACTATTACTTTTGGGCTCTATAGCCCTAAAGTCGATTTGACAACTAATAGTCGTTATTTTCCCACTTGAAGACATTTTCAAGCCCCACCTTTTTTAGGGAAGTTCTAAATTAGTATTATCTTTCAAATGCAGTTGGAATTTAACTTTTCCATTTTTTGGGCCTGCAAATGGGACATAGTCCCTTTAACAATTATGGAAAGCCATTAGCATCCTTGAAAATATTTTGTAAAAGTTATTCTAAAAGGCAATTGATTCAAATCATTCATATTCCTAATATCATGGGAGAATTCATTTTCTTAAAGTGGAATTTATGAAAAGTCTAAAATACTTGAATTTTTCTTTTGAATATATTTCATTATAAGGCTACAAATGGCTCTCCATAATACTTAAGTCCAACATAGAGTTAAGTTTGACTTAAATTCTTTGTGAAACAACCCCCTGGACTAGTATTTTGTATTTTCAATAAACCACATTGAATTGAATTGAATCAAAAGTCACTTGGACCTTACCTATCCTCTCTGCCTGATCTACCCGTCCTCTGCCATGCCTGGGCTTGAGAAACCCACTGCACCCTGAGTAGATCTAGACCACTCCCTGCCTGGTAGCTCCTGTAATACAACCACAAAATGAAACAACTAGACGTTAAAAAGGCATCTTGAGGAAAGATAACTATTGAATATATCATCCAAATTGAACAGAGGTGTTGAGGTCGAGTGAATGAGTGTCCAGACTTTGAACCACAAGGTAAGGGGTTCAAATCCCTGCTGCAGTACCAACTAGGATATATTCCTTCAATGTACTGAGTGCTACGGTTGCTGAAGCTAAAGCCGGGGTAATAGTATCTAAAGTCCTTTGGAAGCGCATAGACATGTTATATCATAACATGGTGTGTGTGCTATACAAGAACAGCATATTATTATTATTAGTTAGTTGTACAGGTCAACGGTATTTGTCCCAAATCTTACTGACGACATAAAAGATTGCAGCATTTCTGATGACTGTATCAACTTGATGGCCCTACTGTAGCTGAGATCTGTGGAAATATTTAGAACAATACTTGTTTAGTCTAGTATTCCATAATACTTGGTAATATATCATCATCATCGCCAGACACAAAATAATCAATGACCTTGGGAGTACCCAGTTAAAAAGCCCTTTTGACCAAAGAGACTTTGTGTGTGGGACAACGCACAGATTGAGTGTATTTGTTGTATTTAGAATATAAGTCTTTCACGAGCGAAGTATTTAATTTGGCGTTGCTTATAATGGTATTCTTTGACATACAGTCAAACCCGTCTATTAAATCCACCCTACGGAGACAAAATACATGGCCACCATAGACAGGTGGCCTTTATAGACAGGTTCTACAACACACATTTGTTTCCAGAGGAAGACAAAATACATGGCCACTATAGACAGGTGGCCTTTATAGAGAGGTTGCTGCTAAAGCCTTGGTCACAAATGCCATTATGAACTGCTATGAACGCCGTACGAACGATTTCAGACAATGGAAATTCGGGAAGACAATGGAAAAGCGGGGAGATTTGTACAAACTCATCGTTCGTACGAACCTTTGTGACCGTATTAAAGACAAGTTCGACTATAGAAATAAAAACAATGAAAAAGCTCTGAAATTCCCAGAACTCTATCTTCTCTTAAAGAGGCAGTGACTTACTTTGCTTTGACCTTGCCAGTGTCAATGACATGCTTGATGCCAGGGATGGTGACTGACGTCTCGGCGATGTTTGTAGATAAAATGATTTTCCTCTTACCCTATCAAACAAAAAGATAAAAGATTGACAAATAAACTGCACTGATACTACTGCTGAGATCAGACCTTCACATAAAGGATAGCCATTGTATCAGTGATGTTTGTTGCTTAATCACTTCCCTTTTTACCCTCTCAAGGATAGGGATAACAAAGCAAACTACACTGCATGTATACCATTGCCAAGGTCAGATTTTTATTTAAATGCTAGACACAAGTGTCAGACTCTCTAGAAGACAAATACCTGTGTAAAGGCACAGAAAAGCCTCTTTTTGGGGAAGAAAAAAAAATTAAATGTAAATATTTTGCACATGTGTTTTTTTTACACTTATTGTTTAGATCCAGAACCAGAGCAAAGGTTTAAAAATGCTTGTAACTTAAATAATGTTGGCATCATTGCAAAGGGAATTTTTGAAGTTCTGAGAAAAATGGAAAACTTCTTGGAAAATGTGTACTGAAGTGTTTAATTAATATTTACACAACTTTAAAGCAAATGATTCGTGTTCTGAATGATATAAGCTTTCATTACATGTATAATTTTCCCATTTTGAGAAATTTGTGCACACAGCTACATTAATAAACTTTTTATATGATTTTTGTTTGCATATTATTTGTATATTAAACATAAGCAATATTCAAGAAAGACGCTCTTTTGTATCACAAATGCACCAGTCATAATCCAATTATTTCACAGCAAAAGACTGTCGAGAAACTCAACAAAAAATTATGGAACATTTTGCGCATTCAACAGTTACTGATTTATAGTTAGCACACACTACTGGTCTGAGTTAACAGTTTTGAATGTAACTCCGTGAACTTACAGAAGGGGCAGGTTGAAAGACTCGAAGCTGCTGACCCGGAGGCAAAGATGCATACATTGGAATGGCTACAAGGCCAGGAACATCTACAAAGGACATATAAATGTTTATCAAATTTATCATATTTCATTGGTTCTGAAGTTCAGTTTAATTCAAGAAAGATATTATGCTAGTGCATGTTTTTTTGATAAGAAGCTCAGAGACCTATTGCTTGAAGTTCTATTGCGGGGAAAAAGAGATGAACAATATGATATCTTATCAAGGTTAGAAAAGACCAATCAGTATAAAAAAATAAACACTTTGATAATTTAGAATACCAATAAATAAACTGATGCAGAATGTAGGAATTTAAGTATTTTCATTTTTATTATTTTGTTGCTCAGTCCCACATGTTTAAAACTGTGTTACACTCAACCCTAACTGTTATGACATAAAACTATTTTGCTTCTCATGGTCCCGACACAGTCTAAGATATACTGGACTATAAATGGAGTCTTCCTCTATCGACATGTTTGAACACTCTGAACAATTTGAATATGGCTTATAAGTTATTTAGAATGAAAATATATATGTTTGAAAAGATGTAATTTTTTACTCACTCTGAGGTAGATCCAGTGCTACCTCCCTCACTGACCTAGCAACACTCTCAATCTCTTCCTGACCAGTCAGGAAAACAAGCATATCTTCACTGCAAAATAACATCATCAAAATATACATGATTAATAGGCGGTTTTTCAAACATTGAAAGAAAAAGACAAGATACAAAATAACTTTAAAAGTTCAGCTATTGAATGTATTTTGGATCTCCATATCAAACAAAGTTTATAATAAAGTGTATTGTATCAGCAAGCCCACCAGTGTTATTGAAATTGGCTAATCACACAGCCTGTCAAGAAAAAGCATCGGGCCACATTCTACTCATTAATTTAGTCTGATATACCGGTAAGGCCAAAATTAATTTTAAAGAAAAACTGTAGACTATACTAGACCTCAGTCTGCCTTAATTTGGTAACCTTGGCGTTATTTCATGGGGAGCTTTTCACTGAACTGTCGTAAGTACAAGTTCACTGACATCCCAATGAAACCACAGAGGTAAATTTAATACACACATGTCAATGTATTGTTGACAAACTTGTACTTAGATTGGTTTTGTGAAAAGCTCCCCTGACTTTAGTTCATTAGAATACAAAGCAGTGAGCTTCAAAATACAAATTTGTAGAAATTGTGGGGCATCAGCTTACGAAACGGGCTGTTCTTGATGAATTTGAAAGATGGTGACCAACGTTGAGAAAAGATAGTCTGGCTGAGATGAACTGGAATACATCAACTAGAGAGAAAGAGCAGAGTAACATTGTTTTAGAAATGAGGATGACAACAGTAATACATGTATCAGATATCTAGGGTGCTTAAGACAAAGTGCACCATGGCGATAATAAAAATATACCTTTGGTTTTCTTCTCTTACTCAGCCTCTCCTTTCACTTTCATGTCAATTTTTTGTGAAGGATTTTACTCTAGCTATGAGAATGCCAATTTTTCCTATATTGTCAAGTCCTTCACTCGTTTTTGCATAAGGTACTCTTTGCAAGGCATTTATCTACATTTGCCACCCCATACCCTGGAGAGAAAAGGGGACCTAGTAGGATGATGAAAGCCTTGTGTTAGTAATTGCCATATGCCCTGATGGTCACCATATGGTAGGCATACTCCTCAGGGAGTGGGGATGGTGCACATTGTGCGTGAATGAATCTTATGATCGGGATAGCGCTTAGAGTAAACCGCTTAGAGATGGTATTTTGTATTAAGCGCTATATAAATCCAGATTATTAATATTATTATTATTACCACAACCTTAAATTTCTATTCCAGGGGACTTCGTACTTAACTTCCCTTGTTCATAGACGCAGGTTATGTCAAGTGGAAAACACTCTGTCCCTCGGATAGGACGTTAAATGGAGTCACCACCCTTGCACATTAAGAACCCATTGCACTATTCGTATAAGAGTAGGGGGAAACCCCGGTGTAATGGTCCACCTGCATACCCCAATCAGGCCGAGTATACAGCATTTGCAAGAATCTTCAGTATTGAAGGAGGCAGATTATCTTGAAGAAGAAGAACTATTTGAAGATTTTCATTCTTATTATCTGATAAATCAAATCATTTTTTACCTCTATAGGATGTTGTCTGCCTTGAAGGTAAAGGACTGGAGCTTTGTTGAAATACTGTGAGAAACGATCGACATCCATTGTAGCTGACATCACCACGATCTAAAGAAGGGGGAAAGGTTGACAAAAGAACTATATGACTTCATGGCTGTATAGTGTACATCGTCTTAAGACTTAAGTCACTTCTGGCTCTCGATTGTCAATTTATTGAACAACAAACTTGAACATTCATAAACAGAATAATAATAATAATAATAGTGGGTTCTTGTATAGCGCTCATGTCAGTCAGATTTGACCCTCCTCGGCGCTCCCGATTATTACCCTGGCTTTAGCACGGCTGCCATACGGCGCTCTAGCATTTCAAGGAATAAATTCCTAGCTTTGGTTCTTTGTTATTCATTGGTCTTTGCTGATGTAACATAAATATTGGTGATTGTCCATCCAATTTTTGCCAGTCTTGGAGAAAAGGGTGTCATTATTATTTGTTTCAATCTTTGATAAATCACGCACTAATGGTCAAGTTGACTTTAAGAAGCATTTACCATTATATAAGAGTGCACAAACTGTATGCAGTATCCCCCAATCCCATATCATGTCTTTTTCAATTTAAACCTACAATAAATGATAGTTTGAATTTACCCGACTGCTACAAAAGCGTGTGTATGCTTGTAAATTAAATAAGCAACCAGGGAATCTACTCCTCACTGCAAGTCCTCTCTGAGGGACTTGGTAACAAAGATTAATGCCTCACCAAAAGGCACATGTGCATCAATTAGGTTTTGAACCCATGACCTCCTGGTTACAAGCCCATTGCTCTACCACTGAGCCATCGTGCCTCCTTCGTAGTACAGAAGTTAATTTGTAATACCTTGAGTGGTCTGTTCCCATTGGATCTGTGCTGCTGAGCTGCTTTAACGACCCCAAACAGGACATCAGTATGAACAGTCCTCTCATGAGCTTCGTCTAGCACCACAATGCTGTACCTGTATATGGGAAATAAAATGCAATTTCCAAAGTTCAAAGTTTACTCACTCGATAAAAAAGAATGAACATGTACGTTATTCAACTATACAGAGAAATCAAACAAAACAAAACAATATGAAACAAAGCATTTACAATGTATAAATAATATAATAATATAAATAGAAAGCAGGAAAAAAACAAAGTAGAAAACAGGTCAGGTTAGGACACACGTTAAAGATCGTAAGTCATCATCAATACTCGGAAAGGTAAATTCCCAAAATAAGAGGAAAACATATTTTTAATATTACCTAGTCTTTTGTTATTTATTATCTATTTGATACGACTCCATTTAGATAAAAATAAAATGATTTGAATAACATTTGTCTAACAATCCTTTGGATATGCGACTTACAATATCTTTTTGACTTTTTGGGGGACATGTTACCTACTTCATGCATGATCATTCAATGGAGGTAATACAAAATAATTTAGAATTGCCTTCTTCATACCTACATTCTTTTTGGTATGACAACAGATGCATCTTGCAACATAACAAATGTCTTTAATGAGGTTTATTACCTAATCTAATAGATTATAGCTTACTTTTTGTTATAGTTTATATATTAAGAGTCATATGTTGATTAACATGATATTTGTGTGTATGTGTGTTTAAAATGAACTACGATACATTTAAAATCTTATCTAATAAGGTACATTATAGCTTACTGCTTGTTACAGTCTATGTATTAAGAGTCCTATGTTATTAACATGATATTTGTGTGTATATGTGTTTAATGACTACAGGTACGATATATTTAATACCTTATATAATACAACACATTATAGCTTTTTGCTTGTTATATAAAGAGTCATATGTTCATGTATGTATCTCTAATAACTATAATATAAAACAACAAAATACAAGATCTTTGCCAATAGGCATTATTGTGCTTACCTGGATAATTTTGGATCCAAAATAGCTTCCCTCAACAGCATACCATCAGTCATGTACTGAAAAATCCAAAGAAAGTCATGAAGTAAATTAAACTAAATAAATATGACAAATGATATCTCTAATTGAACTTGGAAAAATAATATGATTGTTGGGCCCTCAGGGAGAGCAATATTAGTACTGATGAGGCTACCCTGGGTAAAGAAGATATATTATTATTATTCTCATTATTATTATCATTATTATTATAAATATTTCCATCCCACCCCAACCAAACAAACAGTATACTATCAGTCTCACTTACACAATCATCGTGTTTCCACAGAAAAAAAGTGGAACCCGGATTATCTTTTCCGGATTGAAATACCGTGTCGCGGCGACACGGTATTAAACCAATCTGTTTCCACAGAGCGCAGCATTCCGATTCGCCCCGATTCCGTGTTCCAAGTCAGGAAAATGCCGTGTCAATCGGAAGTCAAGATTCAACCTTTGACCTCGATCGTGGATTCAGATCTACACAGGATTCCACGCTACTCTATTGTGACGTACATTTGCCATTGTTACGTACAGCGCGTATATAAACATATTATTGTATACGCGTATTTCAGAGTATTTTTCAACCAATCACGCTGCAGTGGTGATGCTCCGCCAGACACGGTTTGTCGCTGTGTGTTTCCACAGAGATTTTACAGGGAGTTCGTGGGGGTCGACACGTCAAGATCCACCTCCCAGAGGTGGATCTGATAATCCGCATCTCGGTCGACTCGACCCGACACGCTTGTGTTTCCACAGGAAAACTGACCCGGTATGACACGGTATGACACGGTATGACACGGAAAATACCGTGTCGCTGTTTTCTGTGGAAACACGCTGTATGAATGTGTTGCTTTTCTTATTGATGCAAAATACAACATTTGGAGTGAATAAATAATGACTAGATGCTTGTCTTACTGATATAAAGCATACACAGAACAGGGTCTCTTAAATACAGTTTTGGTTTGCATACGAGCCAAGAGCAGTAAAACACATAGGATTGCTATTCAAAAATGAATATTCTCAACCAAACAAAAGCAAAAAATGTCCAAATTTCACTCAATTTCACTTGAATTGAAAAGAGCTTGATAATGTAAAACAGTGCTGATCAATTCATCTATGAAATAAAAAAATATTTAACAATTTCAGTAATATAAACTTGATCTCATAAACAAAGTCAAATGAAATAGATAGAATTACCTTGATCTTCGTTTGTTCCGAGGTTGCATCATCAAAACGTACACAGTACCCCACCTTAGAAGTGTCATGAAAAGAAGGAACATAAAATCACGGAAATGTTGATATCATGATATGTTGATATTCCAGTTCAAGTGGAAAACTGCTTTTAAAAACGCCACGGCAAGAAGAAACAACACATTACTGCACTTCATAAGTTCATATCATCTGCTGAGAACCAGAAGGCGTTAACTCATATGCATTATCACAGAGTTAATGCTCTTCTGGTTCTCAACAGATGATAAATATTAATAATAATATTGGGTTCTTGCATAGTGCTTATATCTGTCAGACTTGACACTCCTGGGGGGTGTTTCACAAAGATCCTAAGTAGAACCTAACACTAAGTTGGACTAAAAAATTATGGACAGCCATTGGAGCCTTAAAATGAAATATATTCAAAAGCAGAAATTCCAAGTATTTTAGAATTTTTATAAATTCCACATCCAGAACATGAAATCTCCTTGATGATAGAAAATATGAATGATTTTAATCAACATTTTATGCCTTTCAAAATAACTTTTACAAAATATTTTCAAAGATGCTAATGGCTTTCCATAACTTTTAAGTCCAACTTTAGAGATAAGTTCAACTTAGGATCTTTGTGAAACACCCCCCTGGTGCTCCTTATTATTACCCTGGCTTTAGCATGGCTGCCATTACAGCGCTCTAGCATTTCAAGGTACCCATTTACATCACCTGGGTTGAGTGTGGCAAATATAGATCAATGTCTTGCCAAAGGACATTAGTGCCATGGCGGGACTCAAACCTTGTGATCCACAGTCTGGTGGCAAATCCACTTGACCATGACACCTCTATATATGCATATCTTATATCTTGCCGGTAAGTGGGTAAGTGCGATTACCTCTGTTATCCACAAGTACTCTTTTTATTTTTTATCTTCACATGATATACATACAAGCGTTGTATTTTTTAAGTCTAAAATGTTGTGTGTGAACACGACCTTACCTGTGTCCCCAGCTCGCAACCCATCTCATCAGCAACTCGAGTTGAAATAGAAATGGCTGCAACACGACGAGGCTAAAAAATGCAAAAGACAAAACCGTACAATCCTTTGATTCCTCTAAAAAAAACTAACTCAACAACATTGTACTGAAGAATGTAATGACAAATCATTCTCATATATTTTTGCTAAACCTACTTATTTTAAAGAGAGATTAGAGACTTTGTTGCTTTTTAGCTAATGTTATGTGTCAATGTAATTAACATAGCTAAATATCAGTCTTGAAAGCCAAACAGACATTTTTCTACATAGAGTTCACAACTAAATTATTCATACCCTTACCAGGTTTTGTACGTTTAAGTGAAAAATGCATTTATCATGATTTATGTTTCTTGAGAATATGACAAATCAAAACTCACATCTAAAAGTATTCAACAAAGGCGCTAATTCAACCAGTCCACCTTTGACTCTTGGGATACGAAAAACATAAAAATTACCGGGGGTATGAATTATTTATTTGTTATCTACGAGTACAGAAAGATTATTTTCCACATGTATGTGTGAATTAAGTCTAAGGATCATAATTGTGTGTGAACAAGGCATGAGGGTTCTTAAATACCTGGGTTACAGCTATCATGCCAGCTTTGGTCATCCCAGCTTCCAGAAGATACTGTAAGTATGAAAGAGGCAGATAGGAAAATCAAAGACTCTAGAAATATTCTGTACATGTAGCAATGAATGAACATTCAACTGAAAGTTTTCTTCAGCAGACTCATTGACGAATCATAATACTGGACTGATAAACCTCATCTCAAAAATGCAGTTCTGAAAAGAGACACACTTAAAACGAACTGTGTCATTCTGAGGGAAAGGTCGAAATCCATGTGTAAAACAAGGATGATCTTAAAACACCACACTAATACCCAGTCCCATTCCATGGTTTAAATGATGGACTAGCATAACGATGGACTAGAACCAATCCATCATTTGGTCTTACACGGAGGTCCACTAGCTCAATAGAAAGGAAATGGGAGTCTTGGAATTGGGATTCCGAATGCAGCAAAAAGTCCAGTGACTGAATTTGACAGCTTAACTGTAGAATACCCCATCTTGAATAAGTAGAATGTATTAGTGAGGATTATTCTGACAGCTTAAACTGCAGAAGCTTAAACTGCAGAAGCTTAAACTGCAGAATACCCCATCTTGAATCAGTAGAATGTATTAGAGTAAGGGTTAGGGCTAGAGTAAAGCATAAGGGTAATAATTGGGGGTGGGGTTAGCATTAAGGTTAGCATACGATCAGGGTCTGGGCTGGATTTGGGTTAGCGTTAGGGTAGGGTTTGGCCCTAGGTTCAGGGCGAGGATTATGGTTAAAAATCTAGTGAGGAGTATTCTGCAGTTGTTCTCATCTAACAATGTGACCATCAGCAGCAGTCATACCTGCGGAATTTGCGTAGTTTTGCCACTCCCTGTCTCCCCGAGCACGACTACGCTGGCAGCCTTGCGGATCTCGGTGATAAGCTTGCCCCTTGCTGGATAGATGGGTAAACTACATCGCTGCTGGTAAAGATCGTTCTCCGGAGAGGAGTTGGATGTCTTCTGTTTCTTTGGGTTATGGTCCCATCCTGCCCTCTCCTCATCGGTCATTATTCAATGATTTCTGCAAAAGTAAAGGGATTAAAAAAAGTATCAGCCTCCACAACTTGGTTTGAAAGGCTGTATCACATATTAACTTTCTTATAGAGACTAAATTGATTACTCCCAATAGTTATATCAGCTCTGCACATAGCCAGTTTACTTCTAGAACTTAGAAGTTGAGATCATGCCCAATTGACTTGGACCATTTTTTGTAAAAAAATTCTGGTCAGTTTTCCTCTTATTTCTTTGGTTGAGCAGCACCAACAATACACTAGTTTACGGTTACAACAGTGCCCATGCGCAGATATGAGAGCCATTTTAACTTACGGGTAAACAAACCACTGACCTCGATCTAGAGGTCAGTGGTTAACGCGTAAATTAAGACGGCGCCCATGTAAAAATGATGTGAGCGCACAGCGCAGGCAGTGACGCAACAATACATCCGCATCTGAAAACATTGATGACACTGCCTGCGCTGTGCGCTCACATTTTTGCCACGAAGAAGAATTACACACAACACAAAACTCGTGCATGCGCAATGCGCTCTTCTGTTCGCTCAAGCCCTACTGACGTCATTGTTCATTCATAAAAGTGCTAGCGTCACGATGCTTGTAAAGTTGATTGGGCGTTTACTCATTTCATTTGCATATTTTCCCACAATGTTAAACCTATGAGTGCGATGATTTCTGCCTGCGACTTCTCGATTATGTTGATATCAAACTCGTTATATTTCCATCCCGAATTCGATTTTTGAACAATTTTTTTGTTCATATTTCTAGGTACTTTTAGCAAAATTGTATGGTGGTTCTTTGTTTCGGTAAGTCATATTTTTTTATTTGTTTTTGTAAAGGATATGTATGTGTAGGTTGAAGTGTGTGTAAAGCTACGTGCAAATTGTATGTGAGCGACATGAGTGTGTAGAGAGCGACATTGTTGAAACCATATACACTGAATGTGTCTTAGGTCGCCAGTTTTTGCTTGGTGTTCAAGTTTAGTGCAGGGCCCCGCTCCCGCAACACGGCCGCTACAATACACGGTACAATACACCGCGCACAGTGTAGCGAATCGCCCATGCCTCGCAGCTAGCAGACAAGCGAGGGTCGCGCGATCAGCCAATCAGCAGCACGTATTTCCGTTCACAGAGTTGGATAGAGGATTCTTCTACGTGTTTGCATGGGCGCCGTCTTTATTTACGCATAAACCACTGACCTCTGAGGTCAATGGTTTATTTATGCGTAAATTAAAATGGCGCCCGTAACCGTAAACTGGTGCATTGTTTTTTCTTCAAATTTGCCCCTGTTGTGGTTAAGATTGAGTGTCTGAACTTTGATATTTTCAAGTCGATGTGGTAAAAATATTAGTCTACTTACTTAGTTTGTGTGAATTTGCCAACAATATAGATCTAGATCTAGCTTAGACCGAAAACTTCAGTCTCTCTAATCGTCGGTTGTTCCACTGAGACTACGTCTGGCTCCACTAGACCTCCGATTATAGAGACTGAAGATTGTCCTATCGGGACTGTACGGAACCAATGGTTCGGTTCGGCAGGACCGCGATGAATGAGATATGCTACGAGATTTTCACTCTTTACATCCTCACACATGCTGCAATATGACAATAATTAGAGTCTAATTAAAAATAACATATATATAGCTTATTTGACTTACGATAGCTTGCTCATTTAGATCCTAAATTAATGATTAATCCGAGAAAGTCTCGTCGTCATCATTATCCGTCTTGGTTTTAGTTGATGAATATTAATTTTTTCTTTTCGAACGTCCAATAGCTACCGTAGCTACATACGAGTCGGCCCGGCTTGACCAACGAACTCCCACGAAACGAGTGCTCTGATTGGCCATTGGCTATGTTTTGGTAGGTGGACCCGTAAATATATCGGCCGCCGGGTAATATTTCGAATGCATGAACGTAAGTGCTTCGCGGTTCTGAGGAACAAATTGGATAATTCATACAAGTAAGTCCGAAAATTTCACATTCTATAATAGTTTAGCAAATTTTGAAAACTGTAATTAGGAGATATATAGACCGACCTAATTTACATCTGATTTAGAAATCAGGAAATTAGATCTAAATAAGAAAATCGGGGGAGAAATGTCGGTAACGAAAAGCTGTTACGCTGTGGCTCTAATTTACCCCCACGGTACGAGATCTCTGGGTTGCCATCTGTATTGGGGAATGACAACAAATGTCAGTTTTATTAAAGAAATGACCCAAATCAGATGGTTATTGCTGTCTAGATCTAGCTTAGACCGAATTTGATCAAATCAGAGGCTAACGAACGAAAGAGACAGAAAAATTCGGTCTAGATCTAGATCTAGCTAGGATCTAAGTTAGATCTAACTGCTCACATTTTAAATTGGATAAATCCAATGCATTGAATAATACTGTGATTATTTGCCAGTTATAATTTAAAATCTATTACAAGATTGATGAATTTGAGTCATGAAAAAATTTAGATACGAAAACCGATCTCTGCCTCTTCATACAAATCGTCTACTATGCGACACTCATTGAATGCGGTCTTTGGTACAATCCATACACAACATGCTTTCTGTCCGTTCACGCTAAAATATATTACGGCGTGCAACGATTACTCTTTCGAGTTTACTTGTCTTTAGTCTATTTTGAGAGGCTTTAAAAGTGACATCCAATCTATCCGGTTCAATATCTTAATCAATTAACTAAATATTATTAATGTACCTTCCTTCCTGTGACAATAACCAGCTCAAAAGAAATCAAACTGTCAAAATTAAACGAGTTTCGACGTTGTGAACCAGTCTGCACATATTGCACATGTAGGTGGTCTACGGTCGGTACTAGCCTGACCAGACGCCGTGCGTAGCACGGCGTCTGACCTCCTCCCATACCGCCAGTACAGTGAACGGCCAATTCTAGAATTTCTACATTTAAAAAAAAACATTTTAAATTAACGCAATTAATTATTTTGGAACTATACTCACATTTGGCTATGCCACGTTGCTGTGCGCATCCATTGTCATCTTTCTTGATATCTGATAGTGAGGTTTTACTGATTTAATGCAACAAATTAACCTAAAACTTGGTCCTTGGTGATCGCACTAAAATTCCAAAATAGTAGCTTCACGAAACATACGTATTGCGCATGCGCAACCGGAAGTGCGAGCACGTGTGCGTTCAATGTGTTACGGAAAGCTTGTCGTCTGCTGCAGGCTAAAATGGAGGGAACTATTTCTTCTTGCATCAATTGTAAACAAAATTTTACACCAAAAAACAAAGGCTTTTATCGTCATCAAGTCAAAACAACCACCTCGCCAAGAACATTCACGGCTATTTTTAGGAAGCCACCTTCGTTTTATGAACTGAATGTTTTTATTTGTAGACGGTGCTACAGGTTCCTCGTCAGTCAAACAAGGCCAGTACAGAGTAGGAAAAGGACCGCCCGACGGACGCTGCATCAAGCCGGATCCCCTGGACAAAGTCCTCAACGAGTACATGAAGAGTCGGAGGAATATGGTAGGAATCCAGATCTGCCCAAATCCGGCATCTCCTCAAAACATGATCCGATTATTAATGTCTATTTTGCTCTCGACCACCCCTCCCCCATGAATTCTAGTATGGCACTATATACAGCTAAATTTAATTGGACCCTTTCATCAGTACACCACTCTTCCAAACCCATGCTTAGTTTTTATTCTGACAAACAACCAAACAAAGATAATAATTTCAAACAGGGTCCAAATCATGTAGGCCTACTTTAATATATTTACCTAAATTTCTTATGCTGGAAAAATTTTAGGATTTTAATTGTTCTAAGGAAATGGTGCACAGGTGATGGGCAACGAGCATCACGCCTCAATTATGATTTTTTGTGTTTGTTTTTGTTTTTGTTTGGGGGGGGGGGATAAATTGAGTTGGCTAGGGCTATGATGATCATACGAAACAGTGTCGGAAAGAATAATGTTGAAGTGCAGTGTTATTGTGAGACAATTTCAGAAAAATTAATCTAAAATTATTTAATATTCTACCTCGATATCTTATTAATCCATGTTCATTGATCCGTGTTCATGATTTGCCCATGGTCAATATCGGGGCGAGGGAGCGATTGAAGCGGCTGAGTGGGAGTGGGGGGGGGGGGGGGGGGGGTGGGGGAGGATGGAAATGGAGGGAAGAGGTGTCCCCGTTCCCACGGTAGGGACACTGAAAAAAAAAAATGAACATACCCTACGCAGTATATAGAATACTTCAAATTTATTTCCTGAATAATCAAAGTGTATCCCCATTGTCAAAGTTTTATGATTGGGCGGTTGGTCTTTAAAATAACGACATATACAGACAAACCGAATACTGAACAGACTATAGGGGTCTGAAATCATTGCGAGCGAGTGCAACGAGAGAGCATAAAATTTGTATATTTCTGAGTAAAAGATAAGGCATTCTTTAAGTTGGTTTATAAATTCAAATCGGATATTTTTTATATTATGAGGAGGCGGGTGCATTGCCTTATGAATAAAGATTTATAAACACAAACCGAGAACTCACCCTGTCCCAAAAAGCCTAATAGTGCTAGCGAGCGCATCGAGCGAGCCGATATTTCACGTACTTCTGCATAGGAAACAGGGAATTACTTTTTATATTGGGTTACCGAATCAGAAAATTCTTATGCAATTACGAAACCTGTCCTTCTATTTTACATTTTTGTACCTGCAACGAATTTGTGAAGGTATTAAATATAACAAAATTTATATGAAAGTTAAGAAGAAAAAGAAAAGAATGCTCATGTAACCACAAATATCTAGCATGAGGCTTACATGTTTACAGCCCCTCTATCGGGAATACTGCGTGCTGGCGAGTGAGAGAGCAAGAGCCTTTTTTTGAAGGGGGGGGGGGGGGGGGGTTGCATCAAAATTCTGAATTTTTAAACCCCCAAACATTAAATCATTTGATGTTATGCTATTTGAAACATAACATATAATCTTTAAAAATATTTTGAAGTTTTTAACTAATTAAGGATATGGTCCGTGTTCCGTTTCTCATTCATTTATTCATTTATGATTTCATTTCTCCACTTTTGCCAGAACATTCATCACCTGGACTTTCAACTCCAGCTGCAAAGCGACCCGCGCATTTTCCGACGCCTGACCTCCATGCACCAAGACCTAACGGATCCGTGGAGGAAGCGCAGGACACTCCGCATGAATCATGTCTTCTTGTGCAACATGACCAATGATTACACGCCCTCGCGAGAAATACTGAGGCCAGGTATTTTCTTTCTATAACCACCTCTGCAAAACCCGTTCCTCTTTCCTGAATCTGGTTCGCAAAAATATAATTCGTTCAAAATGTGCAAAACGATAGGTATATATCTTATAGAGGGGTCTCTATAATTATACCGGCCCAAATAATCTGAATTATATTTCTCCCGATTCATTATTTCTGTAGCATCTCTTTCCCCGGAAGAACGGTTAATGGAATGGAAAGTTACTCAAATAAGTGTTACACATTTGCAAGTTGCCATCTGCGCAAAATTTATCTCGTCAAATAACTCTAGGGCTCACAAAGTTTTAGATCCAAGTACATTCCCGTTCAGGATTGATAAGCAACACTGTAACATACATCCAAATACATAACCGTTCAGGATTGAGAAGTAAAACTGCATGCAACATACATTTCTCTTTTTTTTTCTTGTTTCTTAATAATTACATGAACATTAAACACTTTATAAGCAATATCGAAATATTCCACAATGAAGTTTTGACACGGGAGTATTCGTATTCATCAAGATTAGCTTGAGCACATCGTATGTCTCACAGAAAAATAAACTATTATTAAAGCTTCTCTTCCTCAACTCAAAGGTGACGGTGAATTCGCAGAAGGAGAAAGATGTATATCGTCACCAAATGATCAAGTAGATGCTCACGTGCAGACAAACCTTCCGCCATCATCGCCATCATCATCTCTTCTAGACGCAGAACCATCAATGAGCATTGAACTCAACGATGAGCTTCCGTCTCTCTTTCCTGAATCTGGTTCGAGACCAACCACTGCAAAGGAGAGGGCTGTAGCGAGTGTCGAAAATTCGCAATATCGCCTCGCATTCAGACAATTATGTGGGAATTATCCAGCAGCAAAGAAGGCACTGTTACAGGTCACGCAAGAGATGATCCGGGAAGAAGTAAGAAATTTTATTATAGGCTAGAGGGTGGGGGCACGGTCTATGCCTTTATGGATTAGTGTATATGTAATTCTAAAGAAATTGATACCAGTATCATCGATTTTGGTTGAACAATTTTCCTTCTACGCTTCTAGAGCGAGACGATATTATTTTATGAAATTAACGATTTTCAGGCAAGTCATGAGTCGGGAAAACGTTTCAATTTCTACGTTATTTAACTATTTGACTAAATTAGAAACCAAACATATGCTTTACAATTTAACTACAATAACGACGTGGTATTCGCATGTCTTTAGTCAATTTAAAGTATGATTGATTGTATTTATCAGGTGAAAGCCATTAAGCGATCCGGAAGCGCCTTGAGCCAGCCAGTGACAATTGGAAATGTCGCAGAATTCAGCTGGGAGGATCTTGTAGAGGACACCGAGAAGATTATGCCACTCTCAATCAGTTGCATCTCGGCAATGATGCCTTCGGTCAAAGGGGCCAAGAGAGGAAGAACAAAAGGAAAGAAAGGCTCTCGGAGGTACAACATGTAGTACTGATAAGTGATAACCTGAATACATTTCACACTGATCATAGTTATGTACTTTGGGGGATAAAGCGGGGTCATTGAAAAGTAAGAGAGATTGTGGGCGCTTTCCTTCACATAAGAAATTATAAATTAACATTACACAGATAAACTAAACACATGCAAAAGGACAATTTAGTGTCGCACAATACGTAATTATGTAAATATATGATTTTGTGGCATTAAGATAGAGACGGGAGAAGTTAGAGGAACTCAACAACTGAATTAATATTTCGAATCTGATAGCCTTAATTGGCAGTCCGAGGTTTTGTGTGTCATGTTATTGGACTTTTTTTTGGGGGGGGGGGGGAGGGTACAACAACCAAATTCTGTTTCCCAAGCAATAATTTGCGGTGAAAAGTACTTTATACGCTTCTTATAAGAAAGATAATAACGTAAACGATCTTATTTTTCTTATCCATTAAAAGGGGACTATCCGATAAAGAGGCAAAGGAAATCATCGACCGCAGAATGGGAATTATACTAGCCATGGCATTATACACCCACTCGCCACGCAGCTTCCAATTTGTCCAGGCGACCATGGGAATAGAACTGTGGCGCCAAGGAGTGTCCCAGAAAGTCTTCCGGACGCTCAATCACAGTGGCATCACCATGGGAGCAGAGCGCGTCAGGTTCCATGTCGATAGAATGGCGGAAAATCATGACCAACAACTTAAAGAGTGGAAGTGTACAATTGAGGTGAAGAAATATAGGGTGTACTTGAGTCATACACCATTTTGAATATTCACAGTAATTAACAAAATTATGTACATCCATACTAGTCGTCTACTATGTTCTTTTTTCTGAAAGTTGTTCGTATTAAAATCTATAAAGCTCTTTATTCCCACAGCTCGTCCCCTTAGTAAGAACTTGGCAGTATCGAGATATAGTTTGAGGAAATGACCGCTTCCTCTTGTAGCAATGTATGACTTTTTTTTTACTCTAGATAACACGAAAACACTAAAAAAAAAAATCGGTGTTTCCTTCTCAATTAATATTATGCTGAAATGAATTGACATGTGGATAATACGAAATCCCTCTCTCCCTAAATTGATCAGGAAGCGCCGAGCATGACAATACGTCGGAAGCTAAAGTTCATTACCGGTCCTCCTACATTTGGACTCTGTATTGACAACGTGCAGAAGGGATGTGAAGCAAAACATCAAGGCAGAACACATAGCAACAAATTCCTCCTTCAGACGATGTGCTACGCGGCAAGGGACAGGGTGCCAGCTTCTTCGTCATCCTCGACAGTGAGCGATGCAGAGGACTTAGACCCGTTTAGCTTCTTGCCCTCACCGGAAGTCTTCAACCGCCAGCGAATGCGCTTAGTAGATGTGGTATCGAACATCATGGGGAGGCATATGGGCTTTTTAGAGAGCTTATCTCCTGACCTTCCCATCACACAAGAACACGCACAAACAGCTGCCATGGCTAAGAAGTCTGAAATGGTGAGAATTTGACCAGGGGTGCAGCTATAGAGGCCTTATTCAATATACAACTCACAGTCTTTTTTTAATTTGTTTGTTTTAACTTGAATCTGAATTATAGTGCCCGATTTGAGTACTTCAAATTGTATGCCTTAGTTGTTTATCCAGTACCAACTTGACAAATTAAATGTTCACTTCGCGTTGATAATGTAATATCTAATGATTAGAAGTATAACTTTAAACTACCTTCATACTGAGAGAAACCAGGAAAATAGTGGGCATACTGCTATAAGTTCAGATTATATTATCAAAGAAAAATAGATGTTGACATTCAGATAATAATTACCTATAATACAGGTAACAATTGGAGTTGTGAACGCCAATCCTAGTACCACGCAGGGGACAATTTCAGTCCTGGAGCGCCTCCAGACCTATGTGCCTGTTACCGAAGGAACACCAACACAGACCCTCGTCAGTGGCGACGGGCTGACAATCGAACGCATATTACACGCCCAGAGAGCGCGAAGTAACGGGGAACGATGGGAGGACAGACTCGACGCATTCTTTGCAACACCTCAGGAGTTCCACAAGGAGATCCTCCTATTGCAGGTCAGTTTGAAAGGAAGAACATTCTCACTGGTGCAGCCCAATATAATTCTTAAGTGAGATGATATTCGAGTCTAAAAGTCATGTTATCATCTTAATTGGAGGGTTAATAGCATGGGCGTCATGCCCCCCCCCCTCCCACGGTCTTGTTAAAATAATGCCTACATGGACCACAGTAAATACGTGTTGGCAAATTACAATTGATCAAATAAAAGAGTTTTCACCGTCTTATATGACCTTTTATGCTCTGTGTCTCAAAACGTGAATGACAATGTCGATTAGGAAAAATTATATTGCAGTTCAATAAAAAGATAGGGTTAGGTGTCAAATTCTCTTCATTTGTCGATTAATCAAAACAGGACGTGTAAATTGCAAAGTCAGAGCCAGAAACTGAAATGATCGCTTGTAAATGATATCATTGAAAAATATGTCATAAATCACGTTATTCAGATATATTGCCAATCTTTATAATAGGACTCGAACAATGTGTTCTTCAGAGGTCAAAGTATTTCTGCACGAGGAACACTTGCACAACTGAAATGCGACTTCAATCACCATTCCTTCAAAAAAGACGTGATGCAAAATGTTCAGCATGTCTGGGATATGTACGAGGTAAGCCGTATTTGTGTGAGTGTGTGTATGTGTGTGTGCGTGTGTGTGTGTGTGTGTGTGTGCGTTTGTTGCTTTTGCTTGTGTTCATGTGAAGGGGGGAGGGGTGTTGATGAATTTCCCTCAAGTAACTGAAATTGGAGAAAGACGTTTCAAAATGTGGATTGGAATGGCGACAATTATTCAAGATTAAAGCTTATACTGACAAAAATGATGATGGAAATGTCAGTAAAAGGAGAAAGGGGGGGGGGGGGGGGGTTACGATGTTTTGATAGTTTAAGAATGATCCCAGCATAACTTAAAAGTCACATTATAATAATCATTTTTATAATTTATGCAGTTCGTGACCGAGGCGTACACTCTCCTTTGTGCATTGAAGTTCTGTGGAACGTCATCCCTAAACGACATCCCTGATAGTTTCCCTGCTAAAGGAACGACAGAGGAACAACTCCAATGGGTAAAGAGTGTGGCACAACAAGTTGTGGACTACATATACCAGGAGCCCGATAAGTCATCAGTTCAAGTAGCTGCAGAAGCATACAAGAATGAGGCCTCTGAAGGAACAGATGATGCACTAGGCTATTGCCTCTGCAAATCTGGTAGGCATGTCCATCAGTACCAGTATCTATTCTTTTGCACTTTTAACTGAATATGCTCCCGTTTCATTATATGATAAAAGCTTCCAAAATCAAGTGACAATTAATGCCATACCTAATGGTAAATAAGTTACAAGCTGAATTGTACACTATATCGATTTTTTTCCAAAGCCATTACTAACATAATTATCTTAAACTGCATTTTAAACCTCCCAAATTCGTTTTGGAGACGGGCGTTGCATTTTAAAAGTGGACAATAGAAGAAAAAGAAGATATCCTTCAAACACATATCACTCTATCAGTTAGGGGATGAATTTAATAATGTTTTCTCTAACTTCTGTTGAAAGAAAATTGAGTTGTATTCGACAAGACTGATACATGTTTTTCCAACCTTTTAAAATAATTAATACAGAAAAGAATGACGACATGGTGCTGTGTTGCAGTTCAACATGTCACAAGGCTTGGTTTCACCTTAGTTGTGTTGGGTTGACAGCTGCTCCAGACAAAGAGAAAGACTGGTATTGCAGCGCCGACTGTGAGAGTGGTCCGAGTTACATCTACTGTGTGTGCCAGCGGAAAGTCGATCCAGAGGGCAACACAAACATGGCGCAGTGCGCATTGAAAGGAAACTGCAGGGGTCATGAATGGTATCACCACAGATGCATTGGTCTTCAGTTGACTGATCTCTTACCCGGTAAGAATATTGTAATTGTTCATAGTTACAAGGTTTCAGGAATATTATAAATACACAATTTCAAATATTAACATTTTAGCAAGTTTGGATAACCCACTAAATAGAACTAATCCTGCAACGTTTGGTGTCCCTATCTGGATAAAACTCTACCAGAATCTGCGATATGCAAGCCAAAACTCTATTCGTGGACTATATATTCCATATTCCCATTTTTTCCATGGATGTCAAAAGTCTAGTTGATGAGGTTCGATCATAAATTATACAAGCATCTTATTAGCCCTAACCGTACCTTAGAATAAGAAGAGGGAACAAATTTTCACAAATCCATTAGTTCCAATGCATTCCATATATATATCTTCGCAGAGAAGTGGTATTGCAGTGAAGAATGCGCCCTTGATTCTCAAAACGACGACCATGTGCTGAACCACAGTAGAGCTCTCGTTCTGGAAGGATTGCGACATCTAGCCAGGAGAGCAGCAGTTCGGGCTGGAAATGGACCAGTCATGGTTGAAGACTGGAAAATCGATCTCATAACTTTCTGGTCAAAGAGACACCCAAAGTACCTCATCAATGCCCACTACTTTTTAGCATGTGAGTCTGGAATTTGAAGACTTATAAGATTTTACATTGATAAGATATTCATTTGACTCGATGCGAGAATAACTGACAGGACAAGACTTCATGACACTCACGATAAACTTATTATTATGTGCCAAAAATATATTCTGTGTGCCACATCATCACATCATCTTTTAGACCCACTTCCACTTGAAATGCACATAGAATACGTCCGTTTCATTTGTGATTAGGTGTACTAGACAACGAATCCTCCAGGATGTGCATATTGTGAGTTTGGGGATAAACAGATTAAGCATTGTTTAAGAGATAGGAGATTTGTGCCATTTGCCGAAAGAAGGACGCTGGCAAACACACAATTAATAAAGTGTATACTGATGAACGGTCATAATGATGGCATGTGCATTCAAACTAATAGTGACCTAGCTAGTTAACGTTAAAGGGATGGTGCCCATGCGATCCTTTGAACATCATGAAATGATCCTCGAACGAGGGGTTTGAAAAGTAGAAAGTATTTCCTTGGTCATGTTGGTGAAATGTTGGTTTTAGATTTCGCAAATTGTTTTTTCATGGCATCAGGTATCGGTGGATTTGCTCCTTCTGACATCAGGAACAATTTGATCTGGAACAGAGTCATCAATGTCACTGGCAAGCCCGGAGGAAACATAGGGATGGACCTTGGTACTGAGCACATTAACATGGACTACAAGGGTATGTCAGTTGCAATGTTTGACGCATTTTGCGTTGTGCGTAGGTGACGTGATATGCAATTATAAATCAAGGTTGATTTGATCTTCTCAACAATTATATTTTAACTGTTTTTTTTTCTGTATCAATTTTTGCAGGTATGATCGACTTCGCTCATGGAAATGTGACTGAGAAACACGCGCAGAGATGTGCCAAGATGTCAGGACCATTTGGTAGGTACCTGGATATCATGTTCAGTGATGCCGGGATCGTCTCCATGAAGACGCCAACTAGGAAGAAAGCAGAGGATGTATACAAACAAGATGTTGCATTGTTTGTGGATGAGAACGATGGATTTGGACTGTTTGAATACTTGCCCTTCAGACAACACAAAGGCTTTGAAGGGTTCGACCATAAAGAGGTGTTGCGAAATCCAAAGAACCTTGGTAAAAAGCTGAAAGCACTTTCTACGAGAATGGATGCACAGCGTCGCAGTGTTAAATTGTGCACTGACTCATAGAAATGGATACATGCTATGGGTCCCGTATTACTTAGCACTGTCGCAAACTGAGCAGCATGACATCACCTGTACATTGTCCTTTTCCATGCCATGCACGAAGAGCGTGTTCAACACCGATTTCCGGATGCAGCGGGATGATTGGACAAGGTCCCTCATGTCTTCATCAACCCATCTCTTGTTGACTGAAAAGGGTGGCAGATACATAATGGCTTTTCCGGGTCTTCCATCCCTCGCGCATCGGCCTGTTTCTTGCCAATAGCAGAGGACATCACTAGGGCATCCCCAGTGGATAACCTGATCAATGTCGGCGATGTCGACACCCAAACCGAATGCTATTGTTGCTACAACGCAGCGCAGCTTAGAACCTTCGGTGGAAAAGTTACGACATATTCGTTCCTGACTCTTTGAGTCCGTTGATGCGTGGTACATTTCGATCAGTCTACTTTCCACACTGCAAGACTGCCCTGGTCCTGGAGCATGGGCGGACTCGGCGAGGCTTTCGTTGAGCCATGTGTAGAGTTCAGCAACGTGGTCGATTTGTCTGAAAGAACAATACTTAGTGACATTATTAAGGATATTGAAGCTAATCCACGTGTGCCTCTTTTAAGATCCAGTCAACAATAGTGAAAGTGATATAAATTGTAACTGAACGGAAAACCGTTTATTGAGCAAAGTAACGATTAACCGTAACTCCTTATGAAATTGACCCCTTATAATGTGAACATAATTCTTTATATTGCAAAACGTTAAACGTAAGAATGAACGCATCGCTGTCATAAAGATTCGCCTAAAGTTTTGACATACTAGTTAATTGAAAATGAAAACCTTCATAAAACTTAATTCCGTAAGAAAAATGAAAATTGCGTTTTAAAATTTATTTACCGTGCATAAATGATGGTTTTTGCAGCATCGACACCCTTCTCCTTTAATTCATCCAAGTACCATCCAATGGCTTCAAACTTGTCCTTCACCGGAACCACTGATAGATGAATGTTTGGTCTGTGGATAGAACAATTAAAGGTACATGAACTCAGTCATATCCACAGAGCTATTCATATATTCCTTAAAAGTCTCCTTACACACAAGATTTCATTAAATGTCCGTATGTAGCCTAATAGTTTATGACATTATGACTCTCTGCTGTAGACAATTAATGTGCCTCAACTGATAACGAGTATTACACAGGTTTCTGTCCGATTTAAAGTTCTGTCAATTCCCTTATGATTCATTTATGATATTCAAAAGGGCCTATCCGAGTAATTATGAAACCCTGGACCCTGTGGTATAAAAGCTGATATCAAACCCAATTCAGCAACTCAAACATAAGTCTCGAAATTCGCGATTTTGATTGGCTAATACCCTGATACCGGACTCATGTTTGAATTCCTAACAAACAAAACAAAATATAACAAATAAATAAATTAAATGAAAGAGAATAATAACAATGAAAGTAACAACAATAATAGTCATCGACATCATAATAATGATAATTAAAAAATAATAATAATAATAATAATAACAACAATAAAAATAATAATAATCTAATGTTAATAAATGCATAAATAAATACATAAAGATATTGACTGCATTTTACTGATATTTTGTATCATGCAGAATGTAGATTTGCGAGCGCGCAAGTTCTCCTTCCGCCCCCTGTTGAACCCTGTCCCTATTAAAATCTTTGATATACCCCTGATCACTCTTAACCATATTTATTATTTATAAATGTTCCTAGTCGCAACCCTGCAGGGCTGTATTCTTATTTTGTTTTTGCTGTCTGATTTTCATTTTCCTTTAAGATTTCTCACATAATTATTATTACAATAAGGGAAGAGAAGTTCAGTAGTAGATACTATGTATGTATACTATGATCATGATCAATTGACTTGAAGAAATCATTAATAATGATCATTCACATTAACTGCTTATGATGATAAGGTATAACCAACCTGTTGGGAATAGCGGCGAATATTTCTACTTCTTCCCTGCGGAGATTCAGGTTTTGAAGTATTTCTGTGACCATTCTGTTTGTTGCCGTGGCTGTAAGAAGCATTATAGGGCATGCCAGCCTGGATGTCAAAGATGTGGTCCGGAGGTACTCCTCCCTGAATGTAAGACCCCTGTAAGATGAACACAAATGATTGGTAAAATTGACTCGTTTGACCTATTTACCTATCAGTGAATGTTGTGAATTTGATAATGTGTAATTATGGTTTATAATTAGTGTCTTCATGTGAAAGTGCACATCCCACTGTGCATGAGTGAAGTAAACTGAGCTCAGAAAACGTAGCTCCTTGTTAATATTTATGAAAATGACATTGGTGCAGAGTATATGTATAGGCCTTCATTATGTAAACGATGAAGAGGAAATACCTATTTTGTCTTATATGAATATGTCACATTTTGAAGGCGCATTTTGCAAACTCGCTTGCTGTTTAAGACTTTCACGCAGCTTCATAATGCAGAGCTATCTTGAATGGGCCCATGTAATCACATGATTAGCAGAAACAAAAGTGATAAGCTTTTAAAAGACATGTATTTTGTATGATAATGGCTTGAAATATATAAATAATTTTCAAGAACATGCCATTTTGTAAAGCAGTGAACCTCATCTAGCACCAGCAACGAAATCCTGTTTTGAAACTTCCGCACCCATTGCCACCACTTAGGGGACAGGATGGCCTCCGGGGAAGTAAAAACGAGGTCTGTCCCTCCATTCATCAGGTCTGTTTAATAAATGAAGAAATAACAGGAACGTTGTGATCGATGCATTCATGTCAAATTCTATCGAGTGCATTCTGTATATAAACACGTGAAATAATCACATCCCACATCTATTCCACTTGTATTTCTTATCAACAGATACAACAAGAACTATATTGATATCGGGTGTACATAGAGGACAACGCCATGCGTTTTACATCTGTGGTGTTAATTCAACACCCAATGGTGTTATTCTAACATTTTTGGTGTTATGTCCAAACTCTAAGGTAGTAATTTTAATACCTGAAGGTGTAGTCCTCTACTAAAACCGACTGGTGTCAATTTTAACACCCCAGTTTTTACAGTGTATGTCGTCTATCTATTTTATTGTACATCGGATTTGATGTTTTGCATTATCACTTCAATAATAATAATGTTATACACTATTACCATATATTTAACCATAACTGTGGCAAGAAGAAGCACTATTTGTTGTGATGTAAATTATGGTAATGCTATTACGCCCTACCTATACAAGTGATGACGATCCTTAATGTATAATTTTATTGCATCATTTGGGTAAAGAATTTTCTACCGAGGAGAATGATACTAATTAGATCTTTGAATTTGATTGAGTAGTGTTGATTCATGTCGTTTCTTTAAATAAAGTCATTTTCAAATTTCGAATGTTCGGGGGGAGCCCATTGATGCATGCAAACAAAAGAAAAACTGAAATCGGAAAACGGACGCATGTTACACGCCATTCCCGACACAAGTACTCCTATATATTGGTCGCTAAAAGCATGCGAAATTTGAAAATGATTGTATTAAAAGAAACGGGCATAGAATCAAAATTACTGAACCATTTACAACAATCTTGGCATCATTCTCTTTGGTCTTTGGTAGAAAATGATTTATCCAATAATGTAAAACCAAATATGTAGCTTTTGAATTAAGGCAAGCATACTGAAAAATCTTCGTTCCACTTTATTTCTGGGACACCTGGTATAATCCGCTGTATGACCCACAACGTGTAAAATCTCTCGTTGCTGTTTGAATTACCGTTTTCAGTCTCCCTGTCCATGTCATGACCTGAATGGCCAAGAATGGCCGCAGTTCTGATGCCAAGATTCTTCCATCTGCGCACCTGGTCCAGCATTAGACTTTTAAGCGGACTTACTACGAGGGTTATGTGTGTTTTCTGTGGATTCAGCTGTAAAAAAAAAAAAAAAGAAGAAGATTAATGCATGCACAGGTTTTAGTTTATCATACATTTGTAAAGGTAACTATATAACTGTGTTTGTTAGTTATATATTTTAGACAGTGAATATGAATGTTATTAGTTTCTTCAATTTTCTTTTTGGTTAAATATAATCATATTCACTATGCTGCAGGATGGGAATGGGGAGGGGGGGGGGGGGCTGGTCCCACCAATCTTATTTTATTGATTATTATTATATCTTTAAGTGATCATTTTAAGACCGATTGTGATTGGGACAAAACCAGTACATTTTCCAGCAGCTCTGCCTAATTTTGAAACCTTAATTTTATATTTTATTTTCATTCATTTATGTGTGTTATTGTTTGTTTTTTTGTATTTGTTTTTTTTTTTTGTTTTTTTTGGCTGGTCTTGCATCCACATAATTATGGGAAGTATGCCGTTCCGTTCCTTATTTGGGCCTGGTATCTCATTGCATGATCAGACGGACTTTTTAAGGCCCGCTATCCGATGAATGTATACTGTATGCATGCAAATAAAATAATGATCTGAAATTAGACCAGCATGAATGAATCTCGATCGTCTCATTCCTTTTTGCATTCATGTAAAATGAGTGGGTCGGGAGCACCTAACCCGTGGCGTGCATATACTTATGACACATTTGGAAAAGATTGTGGAGGTTGTATAACTCCCCCCGGGGGGGGGGGGGGGGGGGGACTGTTATTTTGACGGGGGTGTGCCGCTACCAATTCCAAAACGGAGGGGGGGGGGGGGGGGCTAAGGAGCGGCAAAGAAGATCAAAACGATGGCCTTGAGAACGGCCTCCCCCAAAAAACAACTACAACAACACAAAATGAGAGTTTACTTTACACCCCTTTACACCCATGACAGAGCCTTATTCCATCAGGATACGTGCAAGAGACCCACCTCTCCGACAAGCAAACGAACAAACTAACAAAAACCTTGTTGTTCAACTTGTTGGTGATTTTTTTTTCTTCAAAAAATAAATAAGTGAGGTGGAGAGGTAGGTAAAAACCAACAAACGACTCCAAAACAAACTGACAAGAAAAATGAAAGGTCTCACATCGACTAAAACACCAAAAAGTCGCATATAATCTTAAAAATACAAGTTAAACCTCAAATCGTATATAGGAGGGGGGACATTTGATATTTTGTCCCCCTCTAAAAAAATCATGAAACACTGGCAAAAAAAAAAAAAAAAAAAAAAAGGTCAAACATACCCCTAGTTTGTATATATACGGCAATGCCTTAATATTAACTTATACAAAATCATATTAAACGGCGCTTGTTTTCTGTTGCATGTTCCATTCAAGAAAGCTGATTAACAAAAAATATTAAGACAATAAAAAAAACGACAGCTACATTTAAAAACACAATATGCCTACTTTGTTCAAAAGTGGTGCGTGGAGGGCATAAATCAAACTTTTTCCGTATCCAGTGGGAAGGATCCCCATGGTGTGATTTCCTTTGGCAGCGCTTATGAGCATGGACTCCTGTTTTTGTTTCAGTACAAAAGTACTTCCGAGCACATCATCCACAACTTCTTTGAGCATTCTCGTTTCCATGGCAGTTTCTACGTACGCTGAATAATTTCTGCCTGAATCATGAATGAATCTGGGCGATTACGCTATAAATTTACATTGCACACAGTATAGACGTCGCGTCGTCTGCTACAGCAGTTGCTTCCGCGCGTGCTACTCGGGCGATCTCGTCACGTGACTTGACCTTCACAGAGTTGCGATTACCTTCCGGTTCATATACAGCGATTACATGAGATCGAGCCCCATAGGACTGCACACAACTTTGTTCGCTGTGTGAAGGACTTTACTGATAAAAAGGCAGGATTAGGTGAGTTTTTAACATTTTTATTTAAAAATAAATAGAGCTGCATGAAGCTCATGTAATACCGAACACCCAGAACACACTCCCAAGGTGATAAAGGTTATGATAGAATAGATATTCGTGTCGTCGGCAAATGTGTAGGGGGCTCAGCGGCTTTTTGGAGCAAGCGGGGTACATCCCCGAGCTTCGCTCGGGGATGTGTATATTTAGGTCGGTACAAGCAGCAATGTTTTCTTTTGCTGCACCGCCGCAGATGGCGTTCGTATGTATCGCCCACAGAATAATTCTGTGGTATCGCCCAGAGAAAGCTTTGGCCTTTGCGCCGTATCTTGGACAAATTGATGAGTTTGATGATGATGATGTTGTTTATGATGGTGATGATGATGATGCTTACGCTGATGATGATTGTGGTGACAGTTACGATGATGGTGGTGGTGGTGTTGTGGAGAGATGGTAATGATGATGGAAGTGTAAGTGATGGTGATGAAGATGATGTTGATGATAATGATGATGATGGTGGTGGGAAAAATGATGGGTATAATGATGATAGTGGTGGTTGTGGGAGTGATGGAGGTCGTAGTGAATTCTAGTGATGGTAATAAAAATTACAATGATGATGAAAGATAAATAGAAAATTATTTTGTGCATAATAGTACTCATCATCACTGTTCATAAACATTTTTTTCATTATCAGTATAAATTTTGAAGTATGTTTTGCATTGATAATAATAACATCACTAGTTTGATGATTACATGGGTTATACCTCCTTATTCAACTTGTCCATATCTACTTTATGCTCGACTTTAATTTCAGAATCCCAATTTTGATCCCTCAAACTTAAAAAAAAAAAAATTTTGTTGACTTTCCATTGCCATTATATTTTACATCTCATGATTTATTCATCTTAGGAAATGGTAAGCCTCTCTCACTCTCTCTCACCCCCCTTCCTCTCTATCTCTCGCTCTATTTATATAAATACATATATATCTCCCCCCTCCTCTCTCTCTCTCTCTTTCACCTCTTCTCATTAACTTTTAAAAAATCTCTTTGCCTCTTGCTCGCTCTCTTTCTCTTTCTCCCTCTCTCTCTCTCACCCCCTTCCTCTCTATTTATATAAATACATATATATCTCTCCCCCTCCTCTCTCGCTCTCTCACCTCTTTCTTCTCATTAACTTTTAAAAAATCTCTTTGCCTCTTGCTCGCTCTTTCTCTTTCTCCCTCTCTCTCTCTGCCATCATCTCTTTCTTTTTTCAACTGTAATAAATCAGTAAACAGCTCTTATTTTACTCAACCCTTCAGTGCATCACAATCAATAACAAAACATTCTCAAATGTTTTTTTTTCATGAAAAAGCTAAGATGACTTTATTATTACAATCTTGTATTACTACTGCTTCCACCAAATTATTTTTTATCCCTCTTTATTGAAGAACTTTATGCAATAATACAAAAGGGAAATATACAAGAATAGAATTATTTTGATGCTTGTTATTGTTTAAACTCATATATCAATCCATCAAAATGAGGCATATGATAGTGATAATAATAATATCCAAATCACCATGTTTACATTTTTTCTTTTTACAGTTCCACTCCAGAATCTTATATCGTTCTATAGCTACCTTTTATTCGAAATTGGAAACAAAATATTTTCTCTTTTATCTATCACCTTCGGCCTTTTAACAGCCTGTACATTTTCATGTAATTTCCAAATTCTTGCTAAACACAGTCAACATAAGATATATCTATATATATGTGCACTACAATATATTGCTTTCTAAATTTTCACCACAAGAAATATATTACAATGGATGGGGGAAAGAACAACATTCACAAAGGCACGTTGAAACCAGATTTTTATCCTGATTTCTAATCAAAAGTTGCATAGCTTCAGATCACAAACATCACACCGCTATTAAAGTTAAGATATATAAATATATATATAACAATAATAGTGATAAGGCCTTGTTTTCACAACACAGACAATGAAAAGAAAAATCAAAGTTTTAGTGTAAATATGACGAAATAAATACATTCAAAATGCTTTTTCACTACTATACAAAGGTGGGTTAAATAGATGAATATCGCTTCATTATTATGAAGTTGATGTGAGACAAAGATCAATATCAAATACAGAATGTGACATGTATGGGTGAAAAGTTGAGAACATGCTAAGTTTATGTACATTACTGGCGTGAAATGGCCGGCCTACCATTCGTAATATTTACAGGAAAGTCTATTCAATGGTCTAAGAGCAGAGCGGATGAGGTTTTGAATACCATTCAAATTAAAATTCATATAAAACGACTCAAATTTGTTCTCTCTCTGCTTCCAAATAATAAAAAAATTGTACTGTATACACTTATCTCCTATAAACAGTGTCATAAACCTTGAGGGAAAAGAAACAAGTAGATTTGCAGATATGAATGATTATTACCCATTTGCTCTATACCATCAAAAATAGGAAGACTGTATCAAAGACAAAATCTTTGCATTGTTTTCACATACCAGTTACTGTTCGTATTTTTCATACACATTTAAAAACTGTCCATGATGTACATGTACAAATAAATGATAAGGCTGTATCAAACTACCATGCTACTCATAGATCAAAAAGACAAATTCAAAGAGAAAACAACCCCTTATTCACATGATATATAAAAAAGGAACACCTTGGTCAATAAAAGCTTGCAGTAGTTTATCTCGTAAATGTACAAGTACATCTTTAATTAACAAATAATTTGATTTGAAAATAGGGTACTCAATTCCCTTTAAGTAGAGATTGAAAATATCACACCTTATACTATGTACAGCATGCTTGCTACGAAAAACGCCTCCGCAAAAGAATTCATTATCATATCATGTGCAAAAATAAATACTATAGTTCTCTTTTTAAATCACGTCAATACATTTTGATTCACCAGTGGTTTTCATTTGTTCATTGTGTCTCTTTCTTAAATAGAAAATGATTATGCATAAAGTCTACATGCAAACAAATCTGTACAATTTGGCATTTTTGGAGGTCAGTATTTGACCTCATAATGATATACAGGATCCCCCTAAAGACCCAGCACAACTAGTGACAGACACTTACTGACTCCTTAAATATTTAAAAACCACTCTCTGGGTTTTTTTCTTCTCTTTTAAGGGTATTATCATAGATGCCAGGTTAATGAGACTGTAACTTTGCAAAAATACACTGTGTGACCACAAGTTAATTTGCCTTATTTAAAGCTCAAAACAATCATACAGTTTATTTGAGGGCCTGTCTGCAGTATCTTGACAAACTCACACGAGGCACAAAAATACCTACTTGTATATTTAACCTTTAAAGGGTATTTAAAGGGACCCATGCATGCAGAGTTGGATGGTAAACAAACTCTTCACAGGTTGATTACATCATCACTGTTGCATTATGGATGCAGTTCCGGAGCACATTACAGAGTACATGCATGAGAGCTAGGACACAATCAATTTTGACCACTTTTGTTTTCAATTTACACAACAGCTCCACAAACCTCTGGAATTATTCCAAATTGTGTAGCTTTAGTGAAATACCAAGACAGAAACACAGCGATAATTTTCTCCATTTACATCACATATATCAACCAAAACTGATTTCTCCGGATGTAAAATATTTCAAAATATTCCCAGCAAAAAAATTGAGGTATTCTTGCATAAATGCATGTAGTTATGGGTAAAATGTAAATAGCATTAAAGGCACATTGTAATTTTCATACATGAAGTATAACTTCCAATATGAGATGTTGAATTGCATTTAAAATTCAATCCGAAATTCAAAATATACACGAATCTTTGTTAGGCACGGGAGATTGGACAAATCAATCATCTTAATGTCACTTTGTGATGTATTTGTGACACTGTTTTGAATACAGAAATTGGACCTCATTTGGCAAAATGTTTTCTCACAAAAATAATGTCCCTTAACAATACCTGAACTTGAAGAGGCAAATATTTCCTTCACTATTCATTGGAGAAATCCAAACTGTTATCAAGTTGGTTTTAAAGAGAGTGTGTTCAGAAATTTGAATTGAAACTTTTGTATGATCTCATTTACAGTAATACAGTTGTCAAATGGACTTAAGTAAAGATTCTCTCGAGTTTACTTGGAGATGACAGACTTGATTAAAAGTATATTGAATACACATTACACATGCATAGACAAAGAAATTCTTGCTTTCAAACAGTTAAAACAACAGAACGCTTAAGTTTAAAACATAATTCATGATGGTATACTGAAGAAAAACAGGCTGAAACGTTACTGTGCAAATCAGCAAACTGGCAAAAAACAGCATTTACTGGTACCATCACTGGCTTACTGCATGAGAACAAGAGAGGTGTAACTCCACAATAAAATGTAAAATTGATTAAGGCCATTCTGGCTTTGAACAGAAAATATATTATATTACATTTAGACAAAAATACATGAATACAAATAGAAAAGGTATGAAGATTCCACTGGATATAATACACAATGCACTGACATAAAGTTTGGTTGAGTCAATATAGTTTTTGATAAAAGTACGACCAAGTACTGAGGAGTTAGTATGTACTATATGAATAAGTAGCAATGCACGGAATAACTGCAACAGAGATAAATACACTTGTTTGCGTAAATTAATGTTTTCTATTTTCCCATTATGTATTTATAGTAATTAAATCAACAATACTCAATAAGGCAGTTTTCTCAGATGCATTTGATAACAAAATGGAAGAACAACGTTTTGCTTTATAAAAGGAAATGGCATGTACTGTGTGAATACTTTGAATTGAATTAATAATTGAATAACTTGATGCAGTGTTTGAATAGTGTGGTGACTACTTAATCATGAGGGGAAAAAACCTTTTACCGAACATTTCTCTTGATAATTTGGCCATCAAAATATACCAAATACCTCAATATATCCAGTTACATTTTCAGACAATAACCCAGGATCTGTTGTGATTTGTTACGAATAATGGGGAAAATGAAGAAAAGATAATAAATAATTTATCGCCCTTCTTCTGGTTCCAAAACAGACGATTTGAGACACTAATGTGAGGTCAAAGATCTTTCACGCATCAAAAGAAAAAGAGAATTACTCCTAAACGGAAACATGATATCAATGAGAAAATCCAATGGAAATAATACTAAATCATCCATTAAAATTAACAAAATGAAATAAAATCAAATTAAGAACAATAAAAACCATTTTGAATACAGTTTGCTGGTTTTTATACACAGATAAATCTCCAGGCTTTGCTGGTTTGTCGATTTTCTTGTGTTAGTTAGTACTGCTCTCCTCTCACATAAACAAAATCAAACTCCTTCTCTCCCTTTCTTTCTCTCTCTCTCTCTCTCTCTTTCCCTCTCTTTCTCTCTCTGTCTCCCTCTCTCTCTCTCTCTCTCTTTCTTTACATCTCTCTTTCTCACAATCCCCTACTAAAAAAGAAGCCATTTCTGCTTAAATCATGTATTAATCAGCACAGCAATGGGCATTGTGAATAAAATCACAACAAATCTGAGCTACATTTGTGGATATACATGTAGCCCAATGGTACATGTATCTTCCACAACTATCTAAACAAAATGTTTTGAGGATCTGCAAAAATGATTCAATCTTTTGAGGTCTTTGATTGAATATATAGTAGCACCTTCCTTGCAAATATATTTACAATTACATAAATACCTTGTCATTTTTAGTAAAGTAATTTAAAAACGAATTTCACCATCCACAAAACTTTCAACATGAGTATAAAGTATGAAATATGTGTAGTGCAATAGTTTAAAGGGAAAGATCAAACCATAATACCAAAGATGCTACATGTAAATCTTCACCTACATCAAAGTATTTTGTCATTATTAGTGATCATACAGCGTTTGCTTTAGATGTACCCATCAAGAAAGAAATAATGGGCGTTAGGAACTTGGAAAGGGACAGTGAAAGTACTACGAAATAGGATATTTCCTGATTAGTTTGGACATCTGAATATATACGTTCTTCGTTGAAAACTGCCAGTACTGACGATGACTTTACAATTACGACATAGACTGTAATTGACACACATGTATAATTTACAAGATGACCACAAACACGTAGTACTGCTACAAACAGCCCATATGAAATGCTTTGTTTAAGTACGAGCGAAAAACATGAATACAAAGAGCTTTCAAAAACCCAAAATGGATGCTTCAGAGCAATTCTTTTGCCATGTACATAAAATAAGGCAGGCTGTTTGTTGGCTTTAATAGTGAATTAAATATAAACATAAACCCAGTAGGTACTGTATAATCGAGAAAACATCTATACTTGAATACCTGTAGTCTTCTGTACATAAGGCAGCAATTTTCAAATGAGACCACATATTTTTCTAAACCTACAGCTGTCTTGCAGAAGCTGCCAAGTTGAATACACTTTTATTTCATACAATACGAACATCTTTGGTTGGACTTATACAAAAAAAGGCACTATGTTTTCTGGATTGTGTAGGATAACTCCATAAACACCTGGGGGGTGTTTCACAAAGATCATAAGTAGAACTTAACTCTAAGTTGGACTTAAACATTATGGACAGCCATTGGAGTCTTAAAATGAAATATTTTCAAAAGCAGATATTCAAGTATTTTAGACTTTTTATAAATTCCACATCCAGCACATGAAATCTCCTTGATGATAGAAAATATGAATGATTCAAATAAACAATTAATGCCTTTCAAAATAACTTTTACAAAATATTTTCAAAGATGCTAATGGCTTTCCATCATTTTTAAGTCCAACTTAGAGATAACTTCAACTTAGGATCTTCGTGAAACACCCCCCTGATCAAATATCGGCTGTTGAGAGCCAGACAGACATTAACCCAAGAGATAATGCCCTTTTGGCTCCGAGCAGACTATATTGTTATCACTGGTATGTACTGTTTGATCAAAGGCACTATTTGTATGCAAAAGCAATAAAAGCAATAATCCTAATTGCAGGCAGAGTTGGTTGGTATATATACTGATCACATGATTAAGATGATGGCATTGCATTGTGGGAGCAGTTACGGACCAGAATACGCATAGTAGTACAGTAGATAGAGGGCCAAGGCAGTGCAGTCTAACCAACGGAAAATTCCGAGGGTGAATTATATAAAAGCAACTTCCTCCATATAATCAGTTTTGATACAAAACTACTCTACAAGATGCCTCAAGCCAAGAAATGGCCCTGCATAATTTAGTACTACACAGAATGATGTACAAGTATATGTTGTTAGAGGAATATTACAATTGGTTAAGTATGATGCATATATTTCAGGCGCGGATCCAGGAATTTCTTGCCGGGGGGGCACAAGGAGGGGCACCGTGTGGGAAAGAGAACATATATATATTTTGTTTAGTCCCCCAAAAAATCGCAACGACTCAGCCAGCCGCTGAATAAGCGGGGGGGGGGGTAAGAGGACACTTTTTTTTTTTTTTTTTAGGTCACGAAATTTTTAAATTTGACATTTTGCTTCGTTAGGGGGGGAGGTAAGGTCACCTTTTTAGGTCAGCCATTGGCTATTTTTTTTTTTTTTTTTTTTTTTTAATTAAAAAAAAAAAAAAAAAAAAAAAAAAAAAATGTTTGGCCGGGGGGGCACGCCCCTGTTTTTCAATGTATTTTGGGCGGATTTAGGACTGATTTTAACATATTTTGTTCGGTCGGGGGGGCACGTGCCCCCTGTGCCCCCCCCTGGATCCGCCACTGTATTTGAATACATTAGTGGCCATCCCTTATCATCCCCAGCCGGCATTCCCCATTTGCAAGGTGTGTTTGCACGCAAGCCACTGTGCACATCACATTGACAAACTGCATCAACACATCTTGTTCTGCTGGAGTATTTCAGCTGATATCTTGCGAATGTCCAATACTGTAAAACTGCAGCTACACCCTTCCTTTGCGTGACGAGCTTGGATTCACAAGCATATATCACAGGCCCAGCGTTGTACCGCAATGCCACCTGATGAGTGCAAACATCATAGATCTCCCGTAATGCAGTGACTAACTCGCTTGCAAACTTTTTACTAGCGGTTTTGTAAAGTATTGCAGACCTTCACCATGAGATACACACATACTAGATTTAATCAGTTGTAGCTCTTCTTGTACATGTAGGTTAGGTGTAACAACATAATACATAGGGTGTCAATTTGGGGATTGGGATGTTTAAAGGAAAATGAAGTGAGGCAAATAGCGAAGTTGTACTTTTAGATGATTCCATACATTTAGACAACATTTTGGGGATAAGCTTCCCGACAAAAATCACTCTGAGGAGATGTATATCAATCAATCCCCTCTCGGGTCGCCATCAAAATCTCTGTTTGTCATCACATCAATTTGACATCATGTAGAGGAGGCTGCTGTGTTCATTGCCATGACAACCATCAACAGAGTACTGATATCGTCTCCCACCTCTGTGCCATTCAGTCAAGGAGTTGGGTTGATCATGTCCGTTTCATCATGCATTCTTCAAGGAAAACATCGTGCGCATGCATGGGATGAGTTCCCGACCACTAGCCCAAGTCCTTTAAAAAATGTTACTGTTACAGGATCTTGAAAGGCTACATCAAGACGACTGACCCATGACTCATGACCTTTGACCCTTGATTCTTTCCATAATCAAGTCCACCTGCAATCAAACCCACATCAATCAGAGCTGTATCCAGTATCATACTTTATCTTTAGCAAGGCTTGTTGGCTGCAGATGTCTCCTAAGTCTTGAAGCCCAGCAACAAGAAAGGCCGGCTCGATTGCAGGACAAAGGTCTTTAATAGTGGATAGTGGCCCTATAACCAGGTAAGAAAATTGTTGACATCGCCGACGTCGCCCACATCACTAAGGATATCAGAGTCGAGGGCCTCGGGGAGGGATGGAACGAGGTCGTCACTGTCCATGGAGGTGACTGCCGTGCCGCTGTCAGACGGGTCCATGGTGTCCATGGAGGCCATGTCCACGTTGGTGCTAGGGAGGGTCTCCAGGAAGTCACCCATACTGGCCAGGGGCGGGAGAGGGCGTGGTGCTTGCTTGTCTAACAGCTTGCGGTCTGTAGAGGGCGCTGTAAGAGAGGCAAGAATTTAACAAAATAGATGATTTATAACTGCTAATAAACTAAGATGAGACCGGGGACATTGGGAAAATTATCACAAGGGCATGGATGACATGAAAAAAAGAAAGGGCTTGGTCATAACCTGACCTGATGATATTACTTCTATCTCTACATCAAAAGTTTTACTACAAAATTATTTGTGTTTTTTTAACTTCCACCTGGACCCAACAGTATACCTACTGGTATACCTAATTATAATACTAACCCTAAACCTAACCTTAACCCCGATCACAAAACTTACATTAACCGGTATTCAGCCAGTATTCAGCTGCTGGTGGGTTTCAGCTTTGTCTTAAATCAAACTGAACAAAGATCTAAGACCAGGGTCAAGTAAGCATTCTCTTTGTTCAACATAACCTAGTTTCAGTGTTAGATTTGAATTCAATAGGTACTGGTCAAAGACCATGATATCTGTGACCATGGTTCAGTCATGTTCAAACATGAATTACCCAAAAACGTGCACTCCATGGCATTTCATTCTGAACCATAGAACTAGCACCATAATCTACCAAGGTAGTTCTTGGTTAAGTTTGCCTGGGGAATATCCAGTCTTTTCTTTAACGACATAAAGCCTAGAGCAAATGTGACCTGAGACAAAGTTGGATCACCAGATCATCACCTGCGGCAAGTAGCAATGTAGATAAAATGCCTAGCTCTCAAGGACATAAGTGTTGTTACTCACCTTCAGATGAGTCCATGTCTTCCAGAGTGTTCAAGAGGTCTTCTGGCGTCCTGGGGTGGCTGACATTGCTGAGACCACACCCGCTGTCACCGCTCTCCTCGCGCCGGTGGAAGTTGGTGGTGTTGCCGTTACCGCTGCTCAGGAAGGGGTCAGTCCCACCGGTGATGGAGTCGTTGTTATTGTTGTTGGGCAGAGAGTCCCGCAGCTCACGTCGAAGAGCTAGCTCCTGCATGGTGGAGGAAAAAAAGAGATAAAGAGAAAGGGGGAAGAAGAGTAAGGTAACTGGATTTGCCTCATCATACATGGACATATATGTGTAGATAAGTTAGGAGCCCCAGCTGATAGGACTATACATGACTGAAAGATTTTCTAAGTTTACTTCGTTCAAGATATTTTGTAAAACAGCATCTGAGGAACTCTGCTTCTAGTTAGTTCCTCTTTTCTTGTGCTATTACTATTATATTTGTCGATCATTGTATATTTTTTGTTATATAGTTATTCATTGTATTATGTTTTGCATGAGAAATAAAAACATTTGAATCAAGAACAGCCTCGCATAACAACTTTCAAGGCGAAAAGAATTCTACAATAACCAATCATGCACATGTTTACAAACTGGCTCGTGATTCTCTCTTCTTCTTTTTTGATCCAGAAATTCTGGATCACTACATCACCAAACCTCTCTTCGCAGAGGACATATATGTTCTTGGGCTGCTTCCCTGGATACATACATGTACCTCAATTATAGGAAATAGTCAGGTAAAAGATGGGAAAATTACACTTAGGATATTCAGACTGTGTTGCTTGTAATAACATGACACGAAAACAATCATTTGTGCTTGTGAAAAGTTCCTTTTGTACAAAGGACAAAATCAATTTTTCATTGATTGTGTAGAAAATGATAGATGTGTCTCGCAAGTAACATACATGTACAATTGTACATATAAATCTCCAAAGTGGATAGGTATACAGATGAAAAAGAAAGATATCATAGATTTGAATATCATTTGCCCTTGGAAACAAGGTAATATCAGAATACAAACAATCTTTTTTCAAAAGAGCAATGCATCCCATTTGTGCATGACTATTCTAAGCCAAAATTAAGAGTCAACTTTGATTTGTTTTAACATGTTTGGTTTTTGTTTGGTTTTATTTGTTGGTTTAATTATTTTCATAGAAACACATGTATAAGTATTTTACACAAATGTAAATGAGGTGGGAAAAAGTATCTATCTGCATGTATAATAAAGGCAACTTTCTAAAAACTAATTGCCGCAGAATTTTCGATAGGATGCTACATGTACTCATTTACATGACAACCTTTAGCTGAAAGTCACTTTCACTTCAAACTAGACTACACCAGATTTCTCTCTCTCTTCTAAACAATGAAGCAGAAAGTTAGGGGGTTAGGGGTACTGTTGACAAAGGGTTCCTGAAAGCCGACTAGCCGAACACGCTGACAGATCATCACCATAAGAGGGCTGCAAGCCTCTCTCCCCACTGTGAGATGAACTACTTTAGAAACACACAGACCCAGCGGTACAGCCCCGGTCAAGGAGAAAAAGACTTAGGGTGGATAATGAGCCGTCTTGGAGGAGCTGAGCAGAGGAGGACCGTCTAGCTACTGGGTCAGTCAGGGATCTAGGTCATTGCATCTGAGCTGATAAGTTTTCTCTTTGTTTATTGGTCCTTTAAAAGACTTCAATATTACGATAATTGGTGATTGCATGTGGTCTTGACTCTTAAAAGTTTTCTCTGTATTTTTGGGGTACTTTAAAGTTATCAATATAGTAATTTTATACAAGGAAGGGTTTTGACTATAGGTCTGTATTACATGTTACAAATTGATGCCCTTTTTTCTCTTGAGTTGAGCTGGTGCTTGAGGGAACTATGAACTATCATACATGAAAATTGTGTTTCATGATGTAGAATGGAATTGCAATCCCCCCCCCCCCTACGGACCTCATTCTAAACCATTTGTACCGTTAAGTGTTTACAACTAGGCCACCTCAACATATTAGCCTATATATCATCATAATCAGAACTACTATTATTCTTATTGATCCATTCCCATTGTAATTAACAATCCATCCCAAATAATATCTATTGGGCCTTGTTACAGTAAATACAGACATTAAGAATGAGATACTGGGTAAGCGACATGCATAACATGAAAGCTCAATACATGCATCATCATCATCATCATCATTACTGTCTTCACAGAGTGGGAGTTAGGCATATAGTCACTATGTTTGTGTATAAATTGACAACTTTTCATTATAATGTTCTTGAGTTTGTATTTACCATGGTTCATATAAATTTGTTAATGTTTCTAACTTTGACTTTGGTAGAGCTGTTTTATATAGACCAGAGACATGTATTTAGACCTTTAGACAATTTTGAACAGCTATGGGGCTAGACACGATACAGAATAAACACAGGACCCCTGACAAGCTAAGCTCCGAGATTGGGTTAGCAGAGAGATGCCAAATAAAGCTTGACAGTACATCTTGACTGATGACCTCATGAACAGCGTCAACTAGACTCGATGGACAGACCCTTCCAGTTTGAATTTAAAGTCATATATATATATATGTTTGTATGTTATTTTAGTTAATTATATGTTGAATGTACATCTATGCATATTTTTTCTCATTTCTCTTTGTAACTCATTCTAATTCTATCCCTCTGTGCCTCAAAAATACTAGATCGATGGCTCATAACAAATGCTGTATTTATTTATTATTAATCCTTGAGGAGCACACATTCAGAGCATAGACAAGCCTACAAATAATTTGTTAAAATCATTACACTCCACACCCAGAACATAAATTCTAGAGTAGATAATTAGCATATAGGAGCACAGCACTTGGGAGCACTAGTTAACAATGAAAAGCCTACGCATAAAAACTTCAATACAACCTCAACCTCCAAACAGCATATGACAAGGTTAGGGCATTACCAAGCAGGCATACAAATAAAGATATAATCCACTACAACAACAAAACTTTTGAAGCATATAAAGTGTAAAAATAGATATGCCAACAAGGACTAGAGGGCTACAAATAAATATACTCCACGACCAGAAAATAACCTCTGAAGCACAAAATTGGTTGTTAAAACCAGGCCTATGAATAAATAAAATATTGACACCATCAGAATCCAGAAACTCTAACCTTCTTAAGCGCATAAAAAGTATATTATCTACATGTAACAGACCTAAAAAATAAAATTTCCATAAACCGGTATATGAAATCCACAGTATACACTTTTAGATCATTGGGTTACTTGGGTTAAGTAAAGTTTGCTTTTATTGATATCTGGATTATCAGTCAATGTTGATCTTCTGATTATTCCTTTGTTTATTGACATGTTCTTAAGACCAGGGTGGTCTTGTTATCTCAGAGGTTTCTATGCTATCAAAACTCACTATCAACCAAGAAAAAAATTAAATTGATGCTCCAATGTTCAATTTAGTTGTGCATGTGGGAGACAATGAATCATGTGACTAGTCTACCATCTGTTCAGAGCCAGAAGGGGCCATAACTTTATGTTAAAGTATAGAGTTAAAGCCCTTCTGGCTCCAAAAAAATGAAATAAATAATAAGTCAAAATAGTTACAATATTGCTAAGTTCTAAATTTATAGCAACATCTACTTTATATCCACAATTGAAATTATTGTCCCCGCAAAATATGTTTCATCACGTACTAGTCAAAAAACATTCTTTCACATGATTGGTACGTAATAAGAGCTTCCATTTCATTTTTTGAGAGGGAAAACTGGTCTTTACCTTTAAACATGGTCTAACTTTATGCAGCTTTTGAGATCACAGCCAGAGAAAAGATCATCCAAAAAAAAAAGACAATACAGCACTATTAAAAGAACAAGTTCCCTGGCTGGGAGCTAGGAGCTGGGACTTGAGACTAATCTTTTGGGTAGACTGACAGGGAGGCCAAAAGAAAAACATCTTGGATTACTCCGCCTCCTCATTGGAGAGGGTCATGGCCCTTGTGCAGCTATAATCAGCACCAATACGTCTCCCTTTCTCCTCCGCTCCCCTCATAGCGAAGGCGACCGACAACGTATGATTACATGGAAAAGTTTGTTCGTAACTCGCCATGATGAGTATTAAAGCCCTTAGCGAAAGATGGTCATGGTTAAGTTAGTGTGTTGGGAGTACGCTCCTGTGTTCCTGGGCAATGGTATCAAAAGATTGCCCCAATTTTATTTTTGTTGTCTTTCCTCGAAAATGAGCATCGAATTGAAGACAGCACTTGGTGAATTGCACACAGAATCTTTGTGTATAACTTATCAATTCTTCTCATGTTACATGTAGTTAATGAATAGCAAGATACCTGCATAATTGTTGACCATTTCACAGATTTCTACAATCGATTACTAAGATTGAGAGATTTAAACAAATTAATGTAGATCTGCCTCCCCCCCCCCCCCCCCCATCCTCCCTACTTGCGGTTTATATTCTCTACCTCTCTCAGCTTGCCTGACCTATACTATGAGGATCCCCATCCACTTCATCATATTCATTTGAAACTGTTTCACACAAATGTGAGCGCTGACATTTCAATCAACCTTCCACGAAATCTACAATTTGACTTGAATCTTATGACTCGTCAAAGAGGTAGGGGGTATTTTTTGGGGTATAGCAAGTTCGGAAATAGCCATTCTCCTCTCACGGGAATCACAAGGTATGTTCTCATGTGTATGTGAGGCCATCAGCTTGCGCATTGAAGTACCTTATTCACATACACCCACAGCTGCCCCAAGAAAGCAACAAACAATTCTATTCCAAGGAATCCCAAAATACATCATGATCTTCTCCCACGTTCAAACCAATAGAATTCATTGTACAGCTAAATGATGCATGTAACTTCTTTTCTATTTCTATTCTGGATGTTGTATAAAGAAACATTGTATAACGAAATGCATTTTGTGAGCTTCGTTTCATAAAGAAAACTAAATGAATGAGGGTTGTCAAAACAAATTTGATGAAAATATCATTAACTGTTATTTTTTCTCCTAAGTGCCTTCTCCCTTGGGGAACAACTCAAAATATAATATGTATAGCACATTATAACCTCTAAAAAGAAGAAGACCTTCACATTTAAAATTTACATTTAAGTTATTTTGTGTGTTGAAAGTTGTCCTGTGCTACATCACATTCAGATTATCGATTTAGCCATGTTGAAGTGCCCATATGAACAGCCCCTACAACTTCCTAAAATACACAACTTTCTTTCTTTTCTTTTTTTTTTGAATTTCTTTTAAACTTTCCCCAGTCTGCTTATCTGATTTTCTGCTTTCTTTTAGAGTACTTAAGGGCGCGTTCATGCTTGATTTTGACGGCCAGAATCAGGCATCTGTTACGTGTTTAGTTTAAAACACGCTTGCGTTCATGCTCACTTTTGTAGAATCACCGAAAAACGGCGATCACGAACGCCGATCGTAAACTCACAAAAAGATGCGTTTACAATTGTAAACGCGTTTAAATGGGGTCAACGCACTGACCTCTAGTGGGTCTACGTAGCATGCACAGTGAAGGTCACACAAGGCCACACAAGGAGAATTGCCTGGATGAGCCAGAGAAGTAAGCATGAACAGCTACACCGTGGAACTGCGATCACGATGAGCGTTTACGATGAGCGTTTCAGATCGCTCATTCTACCTTCAAAATCAAGCATGAACGCGCCCTTAGATTTGTATTCCTCATCTCGAGAGACAGAAGGGCATTAATTCTTTGTTAGAGCCTTGACTTTAATTCCTTCTTTCTTTAAAGAGAAGGTTGAGTTCTGGGAAGAGGTGAAAAATAATTTGTGAGCGTTACTCATTCTTATTATGCAAGTGTGGAAGAACATCAGATAAGACATGTTCCCTGAAAAGCATGGCTCTTCAAATGCCTTCATATTCTAAATATGCATGTAACATCGTAAAAATCGGGGGGCCGGCTTTTTAGGCCACGTGTTCGTGTAGTCCCATATACATCTTTCTGTGTACAGTGTTTGTAACTTTACCAAGACTTGGCCAAATTTCTTATCATTTTGATGATTCCAGAACCTTGCAATACACACAAATACTTATATGCTAGATGATCAACCTTTTCTGGTCGGTTCCACACCGTTTCTTTCACAATGCAATCGCATGACCAGAACTCAACTTCATCTTTAAGCAGACTACATTTATTACCCTTGTGTTGATTAAATTGCCCATGCACAGTACAATGAACATCAGAACATACTCAAAAGCACGGCATGGTGCTAGAAAAACCGTAACAAGGCAGCGAAACAAACAGCAGGGCGTCGCTAACTCACAGTTCACAATCGAGATCAATTGCTATGCCCCTTGTTATAGAGTTGTTTTCAAATGTGCAAGAACATGTGTGGAAAAAAGTGAATGTAAACCAGCATCATCCTCTGTCAATGACCCCACACTTTCAGTCAAAACATTTAAGGTAATCATCAGCTCTGGTTACAAGCAAATCTAAGAACTTCACACTCATTATAAATCTATTAAATTAACAATTAAATATACCGGTAAGCCTACATAATGAATGGGTCAGGAAGAAAACTTAGCAGAAAAAAAGTAGCTTCAAAATGAACATAGGAGAGAATATTGGTATTTAGCAGTTAGCTTAGAGATTGTCAATGTTTTTCTGTCTATTGCACACATTATGTAAGGCTAGTAATATATGAACGCAAAGAAAGAAAAAGGGACAAAGTGTCTAGTTCTGGAAAGAATGGAAGAAGTGTTCTAAATGAAGCTCTCATAGAAAGATTCCTAAAAGGGCAATCAAACCCTTGTTTTTATTGTAATAAGTTCATTTGTATGACAGCAGAAAAATATGAGAAAGAGAATGGCAAAATTTTGAATCAAATCGGACCAATAATAGGAAAGTTATGAATGTTTGAAATATGAGATCACTACAGCTATGCAAATCTCTGAATGGCAATTTTGTCAGTGGATTGTGACAATTTTTTTTACAGTTTTGGCCTATCAAGTTTGAATTTAATGTTTTAAATACAAATTTCACTACTCTTACAGACAGAAAGTGTATAAAACAATTCACAAATCTGATGAGGGATCGCAGCACTCTTGGGAGACTGGAGGGCAATGTCCTCCAGTCTTCCTAGAAATCTTCCTGGGGGAATTTGGAGGAGTCTGGTTTGGATTTTGTCAGGGTTTGTTTAAAGAGGATGGATTACTCGCTTCCAAAGAAACAGGAGAAGAAAGATGGTTTGATTAGTAATCCTATGATCTATGTTCAAGTACATGGAGGGTGCGTTTATTTTCTAGTCTATGATCAGCGTTTTCAAACATGATTCAGGCAATTTGATTATCAAGAATTTAAGATACAGTTTCACATTAAAAAATCATTATTGTTCTGTTATTTGATTGTGTTTTGTTGTCTTTATCCTGTATATTGGTCTACAAACAAGTAGACTATAATAAACTATTTTGTTGTTGTTTTTGTTCTTTTGACTTGTTTGTTTCACACATAAATTGATATTCAATAAGATTGTTTTAAAAAGAGTAAAGCCATATATAATGCAGAGATTTCCTACCAGTTCAAACCAGTTCTTGAACTTTAAAAATATGCATTGGGAATTACCTGAGCTGGCTTGTGAATTCAAGCCATAATAAATCTGTCGATCCATAATTCACCTTGTTATAAATATGTCCCAAACCTGAAATTATTTTCATATGTTTTGATACAAAAAGCTAAAATCCCCTTTAGGTTTTGATATTCGAAAATTCTAGATTACCCCCTATGTCATCAAGGAGTTTAGGTTACGGAGAATAGCGTATTCTACAGGGAATTGTGGGTAATGTACATTCATTCTAAAGGTATGTTGCATTATGTGTATGCCATACTGCATCAATTCACCAGTGTTGCATGAAAATATAAATGGAGGGAAAGTGAAGAGGGAGGAAGGAGGAGGAAGGAGGAGGAAGGAGGAGGTGGAAGGAGGTGGAAGGAGGTGGAAGGAGGGGGGAGAAGGGGGAAGGAGGGGGAAGAAACTTTCTGCAGTATAGAAGGAAAGCAAAGGGAAGCAAAATGGTTATATAGGGCAGACAAAGAGGAATAAATAGGGTGATGGGGCAGAGTTGCTGTAAGGGGGCAATAAGAAGGCAGAGAGATAGAAAGGGGGCAGATAGGCAGACGGGGGGGGGGGGGGAGGAGGCAGTAAAGGAGAGATGGGGAAGATAAAGAGCCAGATAGGGTGATGGGCAGAGGGGAGGACTAAAGAGGGGGGGGGGGGGGAGAAAGGAACAACGGAGACAAGGGAAGCTTTTATACACAGACATACATGGACACCAAGTACATGTAAGTTCAAAAGATAAAGGATATAGACTATGTACAAAATTATATCAAAAGGAATTTAATCAAAAATTTAATAGAAGTGAAAAGACACACAAAAACAAACATAAAATAAGAATAGGTGGAAAAGTGGATATTTAAAATTTAGAAGAAAATGAATAAGATAGCACAGTGAAGAAGGGCGTAATGAAAGAAACATGGCTGCCAAAGAAATAAAGATTCACGTGGAGCGATCTGGACGATAGCCAAGTTTCAAGAACATGAAGAGGTTTCTTAGAAAGAAAACATCCCCGGCACACAATGAGGGTTGCATGAGGTCATTTTGACTCATTTAAAAATCTTTCCAGACTCTACAATAACGATAAAGTAGCTTAGCGGAATGAAGTGGTATGAGAGGACAAGTCTGGAATGCAAAATGCAAAATGCACAATAGTTGAAAATCATTATGTTATCACACAGAAGTAGACCAACAATGTTGGGATATGGAGCTGATAAATGCATATATACCACTTTGATGAAGCTTAAACATAATCTTGGGTTCTGGTTCTGGTTTTAAAAAAATTGAAACAGTTTCTATTCAAATTCAAACCAATTATTAAGCAGTACAAATAAATGACTCTTGCTAAAGAAATTTGAAAGAAATTGTGTAATTGCGAAGAAAAGCAAAATAAACATCAATTTCTGTAACAGCTGGGTCTTTTTCAAAACTCACTAAAACCTACTGTTTGGCTGGTTTGGCTCCCTCTCTCTAAATTCAGATAATCAAAATTTAACTTCTATTTACCAAACATCATTATTTATCATGCATTGGCGTTCCAGCTGTGTCTTTTCTTTGCACCACTTCATTTTGCTATACTACTTAAGCCTACATGCGATGTACGATATGTCAAAAATGAACTTTTCATCAACAAATATCACTAATTATCATGCATTTTGCCTTCCGGATGCGTCTTTTCTTCGTAACACTTCATTTTGCTACGCTACCTAAGCCTACGTGCAATGTAGGATGCCTTTGATATAGATATGAACCCCTGTCCTGTCCATGTTAGGGGGCCTTATGGGCTAATGACAAGTACAGCTTTCTCTAATCAGATTTATAAATCATAACCTTATGTAAAATCATTTAACAAGGAAAGCACACTCGCTGCTCGTATTAACCATGAAGTTGATAGAGAGAGGTACATGTACCATCGAGGGATTATAAACATTTTAAAGGGGATACTCATCCCATCAAGATGATTTTAGTTTTCTAAAAGATAAAAAGTAATAAAAAGAGAATAAGGTCAGAAGAGAAAAGGAGAAGAAAGTGCTTGATTTGTTTTTTCTCAATTCATGAAGTTACTACAAAAATAGGCAACTCTTTTCTAATATGTTCTCCCCTATTACAAAGGTACCACTCGCCTTTCTTTCTCCTTAAATCTTACATATTTTTTTTTCTTTTTTTTTCTTCAACTAAGCATTGTATTTAGAATATACATGTATCGTCATTTTCTTAGCAGTTGTAATTAAGTTTAATAAGTTGGTGTATTAGTATTTCACTGTCATGTTAAATAATTTCTTTCTCTTAATCTACAATTAGTTAAGTCACTAATCAGACTACATGTATGTAATTATACCTTATACATTTGTTCTATTGCTCTCCGTTAACGAGCATACAGATGGCAACACAGTATGTGCTACATAAGCCTAACACTTTTATTATTACTATCATAATCAACTTTCAGTGCTACACAAAGTCAACAGTGACCATCGGTCCCTTCCATACCTCCTCTACAAAGATTTGTCCTATTTACAGACACTCTATAACGTAAACTATCATTAAATGTCAAACTCACAAAGCCAGCTCAACTTCTAGTCTGCATGCACAATCCCTCATTGGTCATCTTATGTAAAAGAGTGTCTGAATTGCAAGACTACGCAGACTCTACAATCTATTGCGCTCCATAGGCCCTGTTTTATAACTGTATTTGACACAACTAGAGTTAAAGAGTGACAGAGCTAGGCTCGGCTCAAGACTTTGTAATGGAATTGAGTTTTGGTGTCAATTTAGAGTCTGAGCCTGAAGACTACTTGAGTTCACTGATTGGTCTGTTATACATCGTGTATGTTAACATACTCAGGGGTTGCCCAGACGACTCCAATAGCCATCCAATCTAAGAGGTAGTCTACCTCATCGCACCTTTTAAAGTTTGAATGTTAAGATGCAGACTGCAGCTGCATTCATCTAAGATTAGGAACAGCAACTGAGTAAATGCTTAGGCCTTGTGTGAGGTATCCCGGTGTACGACTGAAAGACGTCCCTTGGAGCTAGTGCTAAAAGCATACTTACATGTATATGGTAGTTGGATAATATAAACAACAAATAGATCAACTGCAGGAAGACCAGACCACAGAGGTAACTCTGACCCTAATACTGACACTTGGGCATAAACCTGACCTGACCATGACCTTTACAGTCTAACCCTAACTAACCCTGACCCTAATCCTAACACTTTATTCTGATGCATAGCATGGTATTCGGCACAAAGCCGAACCAATCAATATCTGCCTTGCGAAAAACTTGAGTGGCACTGGTGGGATCGCGTCTGAAACGGTAAGCTAAACGAAGTTGGAGTTTCTGGTGTAAGTTGGCAAGACTCCAGGGCTGTAGGAGGCCGGGGCTAGGGGGTACATGGTCTACGCAAAACCAGCTGCACTCAATTGTATACACAGCCTTTTTGTCACGACCAACCGACCATAGTTTATGATGCCAATGGCAGAATAACCAGGTTCCAATTTGGAAAAGCCAAGCAGAGGTTTATATAAAAGAGAGAAAGAGGACTTGAGCAATGGTCCAGAGCTGCTCCTCGCTGGTGCCAATTACCGGTTTCATCTTTTTGACATCTCATATTGTGAATCTGTGATTCTGTGTATCAGGCTTTATATAGACTTTAAAGTGAAGATGGTGATGGTGAAAATAATGGGGAACGATATCCTAAATGTCTGACAGGTTAAACAAGGGGCACACACATAAAGGTGCATTTTAAAGTATAACAGGCTTGTATGGGGCTGAGGAAGCACTCGACTATTTCACAGGAAGCATTGCTATCCGAGGTCCAGTTCAAGCTTGTTTGGGCTGATGCAGAGGCATCTACATGTACATAATATAATGAGGTAAAGTGAGAATATAGGGCAAGACATTGCAATCCTGCATGTAAGCAACCCTGGTATAAAACCTGGAGCAAGCAGACTTTGTGCGACTTGAGAAAATGGAAACAAGAAACTTCAATCGACCGCAGCTGATTTTAAAGGGAAACACTGATATCTCAAGCTCGAGCTTGTTTCGAAAGGCTAATAAGAACATAGGCCTAGATGCTCCTATTCTCCATGGAGGCAAGTCTGGTATAAAAATTAAATAAAACCTAAAGCGAGCAGGGTTCGTACGATTCGGAGCAATAAAGACAAAAAGCCTTCAAAATCTGAGCATCTTCTTTGACAAGCCCTGCTCCAATTTGAGCTTGTGCAGGCTCATGGAAAATCACGTAACGAAGCAAAGTAAGAATTCAGGCCTAGATATCATGTGATCGGAGCAAGAAGGACATTAATTCTGTGATAAGCCATACAAGTTACCGCCCTTCTGGCACTGCCTGGACGGTATTACAATCCTGCATGCAGGCAGGGCAGGCAACCCTGGCTGGTATATAACCCAATATAAAAACCAGGCACCGGTCGGTCGGTCCTGGTGAATCTGATTCTCTGCTCCTCGTCTTGAATTACCATCCAATCAGCAAGCATGCAGTACTACATGCCCTCAATTTTAATGAGTGATACATCGCCCGTTGAGAGCCAATAGGGCATTAAATGGGTGTTACTTGATAGGGGATAATTCCCTTCTAGCTCTGAACATGTGATATTTTATAGGCCAGACTGTGTGCATGTTTTTTTTTCTTCAAACCCTATCTGCAGATGGTATCATAATGAATTAGGCCTAAAGGAAATTTAGAAATGAAAAGAAAAATCAAAGTGTACAGAAATTTATAAAAATCTATCCTCAATCTGCCCCTCCTTCCTTCTTGCCTGTTATCACTTTATTACCTGCCATCAGCCCCCCCTAAAAATACATTATATCTGCATGATTTTATCAGTGTGGAAACATAGGCCTTTGACATACACATTGAATCAATAAATGCCGATCTGAAGGAGAAAGATTTTAATCGTGATTCCACAATTCCTTCAAATCAAATAAAGGAAAATAATAAAATCATGTGCATGCATCAAGGGACACAAGCAACAAACACCATTTTGTTTTGGTAATGACAAACTCTGTATTTGTACCAGTACCAAGGGACAAGGACATACTGAACTTTTGAAAGTTCAGCAGCCCCATTATGCAGGCCCGCATTATGGCATGAACAACAAAAATGAAGAGAAAAACTTTTGATGACGGATTATTTCAGCAGCACTATAGGATGTTTTTCTGCTGACTGAAGATTGTCTGATTTAGGCCGACAGCCCAGATAAATGTAATCTTTTCATCCTCCATTTTTTTTTCTTTCTCAAAAATCTTTTTTTCAATCATTAATAACAAGCAAGAGAAATGGGGCTAAAAAACAACTCCGGGTAAACATCGAGCCCCTGTTTGATCATAAAAGACAGGGTCGAAGCAGAGAAGGGAGGAAGGACACGATTCAAAGATCTACCCGAAAAAAATTGAATGGTGTTGTGATAATGTGCACTGATGTGGGACCATTTGACTGGCTAAAATAGAGATTAGTCCCCCAAATATAAGCATATCAGTCTCTTTTTTCGTATTTTTTCAATGTTGACTTTTCGCTTGAGTTGAATCGCTCAAAAACAAGCTGAAAAGGGAGTACTGGATCTGTAGAGATAGGAGGCGGTGCGTGATGCATGTATGTATGGATGAAGAACAAAGTTGAACAGTTTGGCACTGCTGTATACGATACTGGTACATATCATGATACATTGGTTTATACAGAAGGTAGCAAGTGCAGTGAAATTCAGTTGCTTCCAGATAGGCCACCACTAATATATGGTGTAGAAGTGATGTAGTCGATGGTCTTATCACTTGACTTAAAATGCAAAGAGCATGGGTTCGAGCCCCAGCATTATGTCCTTAAGCAAGGCATTTTTATTGACATTGTTCCTCTCCACTTTGGTGATAATTGGGTACCGGGTAGGATGTGTATGTCATTGTTGTTGGAATAGCAAGCATAATATTCCTAATTATACTTCCAACAATTAGTCATGTTGTGTTCTGATGCGCCTTTTCTTGCCACATTTCGCTGAGCTACTTTACTGTAAGCAATGGAATGTTTAGGTTTCTATTATTTAAGCATTCTATTACTGATGGGGCCAAAGAACATAGAAATGTTGCCATAGAAACAAAACCAAAAAACAAAAAACAATGATCATGCATCATGGTATGACAGGAATAACATGCAGGCACCAAATACAAGTAGTTTATAACAAAAATAGAAGAATCTATTGTTAAGGAAACACATGCATATATACCAAATAACTCAGACAATGTAATTTCTAACTATAAAATAAACTACACACAATCACAATTAACAACACAAGTCTCTTTAGTGCTCAAAGCAATACTGAACTGATGAACTGATGAACTGCCTGCCATAGCATACTGTTATTACGAAGCACCGTCTCATAGTCAACTTGCCAACAGTGCATAACCCAATACCAAATTTCCACTTCGCAAGTTCGCAGACAGAGGATCACGGGACCATACTGCTACAGCTGACCTGAGATGGCGCTAGAGGGAGTTTTGCGGAAGTGCTTCTAGTGCGGTATGGCTTTAAGTTCATCTGCTGAGACCCAAAAGAGTGTTGCTTCAACAAAGAGTTAATGCCTTTCTAGCTCTCAACAGACAAAATATACCAACCATACAAGCAGTGAAAAAAATACACAGGGGCGCAGGGCGAAAAAGCCCCCGAAATGCCCAAAAGAGCCCTCGAAAATAAGAAAAGAGCCCCCTTAAATTTGCGTAGAGTTCAATGCAAAAAAATGTTTAGAATGTTATTTTCATGCAGGCAAGGTTGAAAAGTAGCCCCCGAAAAATAATTATTAATTTTTTCCCTGCATACAAGTATCACTGTTTAAATCTTATTATGGCAAAGACGGGATGAATATGATTATTGCTGAGCTCTTTTTGTTATCAATAAATTTCCTTTGAAGGAATTCTTGAAATATCACTCTCTGAATTAGTGTTGAATGACTCTATGTATTTTAATGTTGTTGTTTTTGTTGTTGCTATTATTGTCATCATCATCACCATTATCGTCATTATTCTTAAGCAATCACTATTATTATTTCATTACACATGAAATATTTTTGACAGCTGATGTTCAGCTTTAATTTGGACTTTTCATGACCTTGAATTTCCTAGTAGTAGCAGGCACCAATGATACTTATATGGGTCTATGGTAGATGTATTGGAAACGAGGCCACTCGTGAACCATGGATCTTTGGTAGATGTATTAGAAACGAGGCCACGCGTGAACCCTCCACCCTCCATATTGCTATTCCATCTATAAATCTTGTCATAAGATTAATGGAGTCGATTAATAGACCGTGGGCCGAGCGCGATTTTAGGGCTTAGTTTTCTTTTTTTGGACTGACTTTGTGGTACATAGTTTTTGGTAACCAGAAACAAGGATAAAAATACACAAATCCCAAATCAGCTTATCCCCGCGACTGAATCCTTGCCGTTCGTATAAAACATAAGTTTAATTGACAAGTTATTTAAGAGAAATGCGCTGTGAACGAGACCGCCAACTCTCCGTTCGTACACGTGTATAAACTCACCGTGCGACGAGAGTGAAGCAGCACATTCTCTGTCTCCGTCGAACGAAGAAATCATGTAATCTATTCGAATATTTCCCAAAGCTAATCACATTTGCTGATGTAAATAATATGATTTTGCAAATATGAACTGCGAAAACTAATGAAAACCTCGTCAGGGTGAAAATATTTCGAAAATAGACGGTCATAGCTACCATGAAACAGACGAGAAATAGCGCGTTGCCAATTTGATATTATTGTAAGGATCGTATGCAATTCTCTTGAATGTACGTACTATGACACTGATCTGTGTAGAGATCAGTGGCTCCGCACCGACAAGACTAGAGTAATTTTTGTGTAATTAAAACTTTTGATGAAAACATTTCTTGTATTAGCAGTGCAATGGTAGTTTAAGAATAGGCCTACAGATTAGAGTCCCTAAATATTCATTGTAATTATTAAAAAAAAGATATATGTCTTTTTTATTTCCAGTCCTGTAGTAGTTTTTACATGTTTTCAAATGTTTGATTTTTGATTTTTGATTTTTTTTTTTTGGGGGGGGGGGGGATGGGGAGTACTCGCTTAATAATAGGGTATACGGGGATGTGGGTGATTTTTCTTCCTGGAGGAAGAAATATGACAATGTTTATTCAAAATTGCACTGCTTTCACTGGCTTAAAAATTGATAACAAATACATGCTGAGGTATAATATGTGAAGTGTACAGAATGATGATGTATAATTTTATGTCGTTTGGATTTTGAAATCATGTGATGTTATTATAGTTCTACAGAATGTTTTCATACTTGTTGGTTTACAGACATTATTTGTCAGGACTTATACATTTTTGACTAAACAAATGGTGACAAGGTTTTATATCCTTTTCCCCCTCTTCCTGTCAGATATGTATACCAGAAGCCGATACTTATAAGAAACACTCAATGATATTGTTTAATAAGTAAAATACACAGATTTTAGAGCATATTTTCTGTTAGTTGTGTTATGTTTTGATGAACTAAATGCCCATCTACATGTATGTGCGAAGAACCATTTACTGGATGAGAATGTGAAATGAAAGATAAAGGTATGTGAAGGCTTCCACTTAACCAAAAATAAATGAATATAAATATATATATATATATATATATAAAAGTTTACGGGGATCCGGGACGGGAATCATGTGCCGCCGGAATGCGTGATTTTTTTCACAAAAAAGCCCTTGACAAGGGTTAGGGTTTTGTAGACCTAATTCAGATCGGATATTTTAGCTCATTTTTTCGCTGGAGTATACAAAATTTTTTTTAAATAATGGCCCCTTTCTGCCTTAATGACCATTAAATATAGGTACGGGTCAGTTGTCGGCCTTATACATTTCGTCAGGACTTATACATTTTTGACTAAACAAAATTGGTGACAAGGTGTCAGTTGTTAGCGGCACACCCCAGTCGGAACCAAATATGAGTATCCCCCCCCCCCCATGGCATAATTTGTTAACCAAAAATAAAATATTTTATAAAGGAAGAAACCAATGAATTTATTAAAGATGAACATGAATAAATGATTGAAGAAATAAATTGTCACATGTCACCAAAAAACGTTTTAGTTCTACTCATTTGGTTTTTCTTTTTACTTTCCTGAAATGGAATATGGATCACTTCCGAAACACTTCAATGAAGATACACTTCAATGAAGATACACTTCAATGAAGATACACTTCAATGAAGATACACTTCAATAAATTTATCATTTGGCGGCTGTGGATCCAAGGAGGGGGGGGGGGGGCATCGAAGAAATTCACTGACGAGCAAGCCGAAAACATCAATGATAAGTACGACATAAAAGGTCCTTGGCCTTATCAGGTGTTTAATGAATTTTCCCGGCCCATCCCCTTTGGAGGAGGATTTTTTTTTCTTCAAATGAATGTCTCATATATACAAGTATATTTATTTATTTTTGGTTAAGTGGAAGCTTTTGCATACTGACATTTATCTTTCATTTCAAATTCTCATCCAGTAAATGGTTCTTCACACATACATGTAGATGGGCATTCCGTTCATCAAAACATAACAAAAAGAACTATAATAACATCACATGATTTCAAAATCCAGACGACATAAAATTGTACATCATCATTCTGTACACTTCACATTATATACCTCAGCATGTATTTGTTATCAATTTTTAAGCCAGTGAATGCAGTGTAATTTTGAATAAACATTGTCATATTTCTTCCTCCAGGAAGAAAAATCACCCACATCCCCGTATACCCTATTATTAAGCGAGTACTCCCTCCCCCCAAAAAAAATATTTAAAAAAAATCAAACATTTGAAAACATGTAAAAACTACTACAGGACTGGAAATAAGAAAGACATATATTTTTTTTTATAATAACAATGAATATTTAGGGACTCTAATTCTGTAGGCCTATTCTTAAACTACCATTGCATTGCTAATACAAGAAATGTTTTCATAAAAAGTTTTAATTACACACAAATTACTCGAGTCTTGTCGGTATACGGAGCCACTGATCTCTACACAGACCTGTGTCATAGTACGTACATTCAAGAGAATTGCATACGATCCTTACAATAATATCAAATTGGCAACGCGCTATTTCTCGTCTGTTTCATGGTAGCTATGACCGTCTATTTTCGAAATATTTTCACCCTGACGAGGTTTTCATTAGTTTTCGCAGTTCATATTTGCAAAATCATAATATTTACATCAGCAAATGTGATTAGCTTTGGGAAATATTCGAATGAATTACATGATTTCTTCGTTCGACGGAGACAGAGAATGTGCTGCTTCACTCTCGTCGCACGGTGAGTTTATACACGTGTACGAACGGAGAGTTGGCGGTCTCGTTCACGTGCATTTCTCTTAAATAACTTGTCAATTAAACTTATGTTTTATACGAACGGCAAGGATTCAGTCGCGGGGATAAGCTGATTTGGAATTTGTGTATTTTTATCTTTTTATTAACATTATCTAAATCTTGTACCAGTAATCTATGCAACGGACTGGAACGAAAATCGCGCTCGGCCCACGGTCTATAAGTGCCAACTTACAACATATGGTCATGCTAACAATCTAACCGTTTAACTCATTTCAATTAAGGTGAGAAAGGATTTTAGAAGCCAGGGTTAAATGTCTATATCCTTTCTTAGGTCAAACTAGATAACTGTCCTCTAAAAATATGATACAAATATACAGAATTACAGTAAGCTATATATGAAACTTCCCCCCTTTTCTACTCATATTTTCGTTTCCAGTAGCTCAAGAAATGTTTCAATCTTGGGTGAAATTCATTCTGGTGATTGACCCATTAAAATTCAAGATTATTAAATTTGTAATTTACAACAATGATTTTATGATTCAAATGGTGGAATTACAAGTTATAGACCACAGCTTTTCATGACATACTGAACATGCTAAGGCAAAGAAATTTGCGTTTAGAAAAAGCGGACAAAAGTGTAATCTGTCATGTCCTTTACCCTACATCTTTAGGGTTTCCAAGGGGAATTTATAATCTATCATTTTTATAACATGTTTCTATGCACTACCGTTAATATCCGTACTAGATTCACTGAACCCTCCCAAAATCACAGACTTTTCATGCCGTTGAAACAAGTAAACAGAAATCCTTGTTCTTTTTGTGTCATGTTTGTTGCAGTTACAAAGAGTCCTTTGACTTTTAAGTTGAATGGTGTGAAATTGTCTATGTATGTGACTCAGCCAAAAGTGCCTGAATCACTGGTGATTGAGATATTGTATAGGACTCTAAATTTTGTTTAAGATTATCTAAATTAATCTAAATTTCAAAAGACTTTACAAGAAACATCTTCTCTCTCTTTATAACGCATAATTTATTTTAAGACCACACCTATATTACTAATACTCCTCCTTTTTATTTTTCCTTTTTCTTTTTCTTTTTTTCTCTTTTTCCCCCTCAAGTATATGTTATTATTACTTCTGCGGATGCACCATTTTCCATTTATATTTTGAATGCTGTTATGTCAATTTATATGTAATTTTGCTATTGTTACATGTTATGAAATAACATATTTTATCTTTGTATATATTGTCATGATGGAAATAAATTTCAATTCAATTCAATAAAATCAGTTCTGAAAGTCATGTCCATTACGCTGGCATTGCCTTATGGTTAAACAAAATAAAAACTTACATTTTGAAATCTGTCGCTTCTAGGGAAGAGGTTGGGGCAGGAGGACAAACTTTTAGGATTCTGCTGCGCCTGGGAAAAAGATTGAGACAAAAAACACACACACCGATAGAAAACCAGACACATTTCATTCAAAAACAAGTTATCATATAAAAGGAGACACTAAATCATAAATAACAAAAGCAAAACATATAACAAATGCATAATGTGACAAAGGTTCCACTTTGCATATAATTTGAAGAATTTGATTCACCAGGCAAAATTAAACTGAATCTGATGGCAAATACTCTGATATTTTCAAATTATATTTTTCAAAGTTTGGCTCACCCTTACGGGCATAAATGTAAATTATACTATTTTGGCGACCAACCAGAAATGTACAAGTGGAACCTCTGATATATTATGCAACATGATATGAAACAGAAATGGTTATGGTTAAAGAAACTCCTTTAGTAATGAAATACAATATTTTTGGCACACCAAAATAATTTCTGGAACAAAAATGAAGGCAAACTTGTAAACTATAACAAACAAAAAGATTTATTCTACAAAAATATGGTTTTGCTTTAGAAAACAAGGCAAAATCAAATGCAAACACAAATTTGATTAGATATAATGAAATGATAAAAAACAGATTATTTATAACAAATAAGCAAATGAAAGCGGATAAACTTCAAAAAGACAACAAAACAAAATAATAGCTCACTGAACACTGAACAGAATTAAAGGGAAATTTGTATATCTTGATTCCACGCACAAATAAAAGGGAAAGTTTTGCAACAAAAAACAGAAAACGCAGCAGGTTTTTGTAATGTATTTACATATTGTTATTTTTTCTCTCATATTTTAAATTTGACTAGTTGATTTACTTTTTAGGAACAGTAGTAAAACAATTCCTCTACTTTACTCTTCCTTCAACAGTAAAACATGTTTCTCTTTCACATCTGTAACAAATCTCTACTTCAACTGTAAACCAGCTGGTTTAAAATGTAAATTTCATTTGAAGTATGTTTACCAGTATTCTCTGATTTAATTTAATTTTTATAATATATTTTTGTTTCTCTTTCATTTATATGTCTGTATCACAATCCTGTCAGTTAAAAACCAGTTGGTTAATAGTTCAAGTTTAATTTGTAGCATGTGTATTGTCTGATTAAATATGTTTTTCTTTACCTAAAATGATATGTATGTTTCACTTTCCCTTCCATTTATATCTGTCTGTTAACAATCCCTCATTTAATTATCATTTGGTTTATGGGCTAACTTTTGTTTGTAGCATGTGTATGTTTCTTTTATTTTAGTTTCCTTTATTTTACGATGATATGTTTAGTTTCATTTTTGTTGTTATGGACTCAAACGCACATACTGCAGTGTGGAGCATTTTTTTTCACTGCCAACGCCAATCGACATGTGTAAATCATTTTGACACTGAATTCTGCGGTCAGATCTCATCCCATACAGTAAGAAGAATCCTCATTTTTGTGTGCTATATACACCTGTTCTAAATGGAATAATCAATGCTTCAAACTTCTCTTTCCCACACTACGGAGATGTATACAACAACACAGCAGCCTCTTTTCTGTATAGTCTGAGAGATACAGACCTCTTTTTCATATACATGTAGATGGGGATAGTTCCCCTAGCAACAGCACAAATGTATGAAATCCTAACTCTAATCGTATCTTCCTAACGCTTCAATCACAAAATATCATTCCCTTTGTGTGTATGCATTCCTTGTATTTTTATTTCTTGTCAATTTATCATTTTAAACATTAAACAAAAAATAAGTATAAATTTTATATATTCATATATGATCATATTCCTTTCTTAATGCCAATTATGCACGTAAGCATGATTCCTCTATCTACCATGCATTATCCTCTTCATGTGACATGTATGGTATATACGATACATAAATAATGAATAAACCATTATTGAATTGAAATGAAATTGAATTGAATGCAGGGGTTCAATTACTTCCTACTTCACTCCCTTGTTAATTCCTTCTAGCGAGAAAACTACTCCGCTCCTAAGAACTGCCCATTCCCTAGACACTTGAACCCCCATTGCTCTCCCAGTGTTCTTCTTTTCAAGAACTGTTTCAGCTTCGCTGGCTTCCTTCTTCACATGGGACTTGGCAAAGTCCTTCTCCCAATTGATTTGTGGTTTGTTAATCCTCTGTTAAGAGTGGTTAGTCCCTAGCCTTTGTTCTGGCGTAGGACCTGGGAGAGACTCTTATCATGGCTATTCAACTCAAACCATTCAAGGAATTGGACCAAGTTCTCTCGGAGGTGAAGCGCCATCTCGACCCTTAGCTTGAATTTGAAGACTCTGAGATGCTCAAGGCAAGCTCAGCCTTAGAAGTCACATGGGAAATGCATAAATCTCCATAAATAAATAAATTTCCATAAATCAGGTTTCATCTTCTACACAATAACCACTTTCATTACATATTCCTATCAATCTTTTTCTTAGTAAGTTCATTTTCTTTCCAAAATTCAAATTCTTTTAAAATATAGATGTTCAACTTGCAAATCAAAATGAAAGACCTAATTAAATAATTTCCTTATTGAACAATATTGATCATAGTGATTACACCGATTCCATAAACGATTGTCGAAGCACAGTCTCGATTAATTAGTTTAATCAGTATTGCAATCATTAGTGCTACCTAAAATATCTACAACTGAAAACCTACATGGTGTCTGAAAGGAACAGACTAGCATCCACTATCCATTTAACTAAAATAGATAACCTTAAGTCTAAGAATTGTATTGTCTAGTCGTCCTAGGGTACAATGACTCTACACTTATGCTGCAAATGTCTCTCAATTAATCCCCACCTAGAGTCTGAAATGAGCAGACTAATCTCCATTCTACCTGTAACTACAGAATGAGCTTAAAATAGAACTAATCTAAACCTTACTTTCTGTACAAACAATACAGCGACCTTTTCTCACTTTTTTTGCTAACTTGCTTTCTAATTTTATCCTTCTGAAAGTTATCTGAATGGGGGTGTCTTGGTGCAAATTGCTTTTTGTGATCTGCATTGTTGTTTGTCAGAGAATACCTGCTGGTCTCACACCAAAACATTATTTTGTTTTCTGTCCCAGGCTACTAGCTAGAAAGTGCAGTGCCCTGTATCTAAATGTAACACCAAGCTGGTATAAGGTGCCATTGATATCTAAATCAGTGCCATGTAGACAAACTTTGTCTTCTTCTTATCATACTTTTTTACACCCAACAGTTATATTTTCTCTTTTTTTCTAACTCTTATTGGGTTTTATTGTTAATTTTTAAAGTTCTTTGAAAAATTGACAATCTTTTCTCCCTTATTCTGCTCATTCCTTTATCATGCTCTTTCTTCAACTTCTTTAAGTTCAATGTATACACTGTCTTCCTCTTGAGCAGATTCAAAGACCTTTTTCATTATCTGCTTCTCTTCCCTTCCTTATTCTTGCTTTAATAATGGTAACTATTCAACCTCATTTCAGTTCCATTTCTTACCCATCTTCCTTTTCCTCATTTCTGTTGATATCTAATCTTTTACAATTCTTATGGTATGTTCCCTTTTTCGCCTTATTCTAATTCTATTGTTTGATAAATTTCCTCTTCCCTATAATCATGTTCATGAACAGTTTGAAGGATTCTCTTCTTATCCTTGTTTCCTCTTCTCTATTATTCTTGCGATTAAGCTCAACGTAATTTATTCTTAATGATTATCCTCCCATATAAGCTGCCCCTCATACTTTCACCTTTCTAAGAAAGTGCCTTTTATCAAAATGACTAAAAGGTAGAATCACCAAATAAATTACTTTGATTAACTCCAAGGTTTTCATTTCTTGAGATTATAACACAACTTTCATTTTATAAAGTGCTAACCACCCTTCTAGCTTTCAACAGATATTGTTTTTGTACATTACTATATAAGTAGGTACTGATTGGATAATGGCCGAATCCATTATGATCAAGTTTATTTCTTGAGTCTCGTTGGCTATTAGATGATCCATAGGGGCTAATAAAAGCACTGCTAGGTTTGTAATTATACGCCTTTGTACAAACACTTTCAAACTGTGCTTGAAGTATGGTCAACCCTGTTATAATGGGCAGCATGCTGGCTACCTTACTCAATTCCTCCAAATTATGGATTGCAGAACAAACCAACTTCTCAAAAGAGTTTCTTCCAAATGAAAATGAAGCTAAACAAAAATTGACTTTACCCATACAACCTCTGAACAAAGAAGGTTGCAATTAAAAAATGTTTTTTTTTAAATTTCAAGTATGGATGTGGTGTCAGTTGTATGTGGGTGTGGTTGTTGGTGTGGGTGTTGGTGTGGGAGTGAGTGAGTATGTGGGTGTGTATATTGGTGTGTTCAGGTGTGTGCATCTGTGTGTGACATAACTTTTTCTGAATGGCACCAATGTATTAAATGCACATGGTGACTCTCGAGTGTGGACGTGGGTGTGGATGTGGGTGTGGATGTGTGGATGTGGGTGTTTGGGTGTGTGGATGTGGGTGTGTGGATGCGTGGGTGTGTGGATGTGGGTGTGTATTCATGTGAGCATGGAAGTGTGTGTTTCACATATGTGCTGCAAGATGATACAAATAGGTCATAAGCACACAGAAATTGTGTTCATGTGGGTTGGGGTTGCATGTGGGTGTGGGTGTGTCTTCATTTTTGTGTGTTCATGTGTGTGTGTGTTTGCACGAGTGCAACATACTTGCACAAATCAATCATAGACCCATGGAGACGCTGTGTGAGTGTGGGTTGGTGTGTGAGTGTGTGCCCACGCGCAGCGCTGATGTTTTGTATGTGGGTGAGTGGGTGGGTGTGAGTGTGCGTAAGTAACATACCTGCTGCAGGATACGCATGTGTTGTCTCTGAAGACAGTCTCTCTCCATCAGCACTCTTTGAAGGCGTAGCTTCTGCTGCAGCTGTTGCTGTTGTGTCATCGGCCCTCCCTGCTGGCTTGGCTGTTACAAGTAGAGTTCAAAGAGGAGAAGACAGAGTCATTTCAAGTTAAGATTTTGATTGCCTATTGTTTTGTGCTATTTGTGAGAAGTCTCATTCTTTTGTGTATAACTCATCATCTCCTCTTATGTTCTCTTTCTCTCTAAACCCACGTCATTTCATCCTTTTCATGTCTACTGCAAAGAGTCAATCTTCATTGTTATATCTTTACTTAGTATCCTCATCTTCAGTATCCTCATCTTCCTCATCATCATCATCTCATCATCATTGTCATCATCATCTGCATCAGAAGCAGATGCAATGATGATCACCATCAATCTTCATCATTATTTTCCATGAATACATCTGGTTTACTTTTCAATACATAAGTACTTATAGGCCTAGACCTACATTTATATCAGGGACTAGGGTAAACTAGGCTGTAATGTAAAACAAAGCAAAAGAGTTTTCTGCCTTTATGTCTTTTGCCTATCTACATGTATCTCTCATCTCTTCTACATCTCTCTGTTTAATGTTGACTGCACCTTTTCTTTAAAATGCTGACCTGCATCAAACATTGTACACGTCTTTATACTTGCCCCCCCCCCCTTTCTCTCTCTCTCTCTCACTCTCTCTCACTCTCTTTCACTCCCTCTTCCTTCTTCCAATCCAGCTACTATTACTATATCACGCTTCTTTGTTATGTCACTCTTCTCTCTCTCTCTCTCTCTCCTCTCTCTCACTCACTTGCTCACTCGCTCCCCCATTCCTTTAATATACCTATTCCTCTTTCTTACACACTCTTTTTATAGTGTCTTTTTAAATCCTGTTTCATTCTTGCACAAGAGTTAACTTATGAACGAATGAACACACATCAATGGCCATCACACACAGAGCCCTGTTTGTCATCATCTCAAACTTTCCCTTCCTCCTCCCTCCTCCCTCCCCCTCTCTCTCTCTCTCTCTCTTCCGCTCTCTCCCGCTTTCTCTCTCTCTCTCCCTCCCTCTTCCTCCCTCTCTCTCTCTCTCTTACCCCCACCCATCCTTCATACTCCTCACACATCATCAGCTGTTGCCTGTGTGTCATATGCCATCTAAACCGAGAATGATGAGTGACAGATATAGATGTCCTCCCGAGCTAATCCATCATTACATCTCTCCATCTTTCAATCTCTCTCTCTCCATCATTCATTCAATCAATCTCTTCATCTCTTCCACAGTCATATTGGTTATTTTCCATTTACAAACAAACTGCCCCCCCCCCTCCCCCTCCTTGTCAACTCTACTTTATAATAGCTTGTTTTCTATTTCTTTGAAACATATTTCCATTAGTCCAAATCTCTGATAAAAAGTCTGAATCAATACATGTGCATGTCCTCAAAAATATTATTTCCATTTTACAAACTGCCCTGTCAACTATTTTCTTCAGGAATCTAAAGTCCATTTAAAGATAAATTTGAGTACAGGTCATGCAATTACAGTGTAAAAGAAACTCTTGTAAGAGTAGTTGGGACAGGCTGATCATGTAAGTACTAAATTTGTTCAGGTATTGTGAGATTATTGAATTACCAATATGAGATGAAATTTACAGAATCTTACAGTGATTGCTAACAGATTTGGGTGTATATGGCATTATATACAGATGTGGTCCAAACTTGTAAACCATTATTTAGTCATAATCTGGAATATGAAGGCATATCAAGAGCAATTCATTTCATGGGATATTGCTAAGTATGGTATTCATGATTCATCCACAAAGGAATTTACAAAAATGAGAAACTGAAAAGGACCAAGGATAGTTTCTTTCAACTTACCGGTTGTGGGGGACTGATTGGTGGTGGTGGTGGCGGTGGTGGTAGCTGTGGTGTCTGTTGTGACAGTGATGTTGTAGAAGAGGCAGTTGCTACAGAGTGGCTGGGGGGAGGGTTGGAGTTGTTCTGCGATTGTTGTAAGGCTGCTGCGGCTGCCTGGACTGTACCTGGCGCCCTCATTGCTGAAAATAGGAGAACATTTATGATTTCAGTTACAAAATTTGTCAAGCCAATTAACTTTGCAGCAAAATGTGTGGGAGGTTGAAAAGAAATGCATATACCAGTACATGTACATGTAATGTACTTCTGACTATAAAATATTTATCACAAAAATTCATCCATTGCAGTTCTATCATAAAGAATAAAAACATCGCCACCAGTCTTTGAGTAAGCCTACGATGCATGTACATTTGCCCCTTATCAAACTATTCAAACAACACAACCCAACAAAAATCTTTTATCTCAGGTTGCCTAGCAACCATATGTAATGCTGGGATGATGTAGGTCAAGGCATTAACTGGAGATGACCCTTGCATGTCACCATCGGGTATCAGGTTCACGTTCTTTGCTGAGGGTAGGTATTGCGTTCTACAAGGGATAGGAACAGGCCTTGGATGTATGAAATGAATGATTCACTTCAACAATGGAGATGCGCGATGTACGTGTAGGCCTACTTGTACATTTTACAGGAGCTGCTTGTTTTTATTGCATAAACATGTATCGGATTCAGAGGGAAGGATTTGTATACCCTACATATGTGTCCCTTTTACCCTAAAATGTCAGCCTTATCCTGTGCTTTTGTTATTGGAAATTGTACAATTTAAATGACCTTATATGCCTATGCGCAAATGCTATCTCCTAAGTGACTCATTGCTATTGGCTAAAAGTTTTTCCTTTATTCTATCTTTTTCATGGAATTCAGCTCCCCTTTTTTTAACATACTGACAATTTAGTCAGTTCAAAAAATATAAAAGCAAATACAACTCAACATGTATCTTGACATAATTGTAATGTAAGTAAATATATTTTCAAAAGAATCAAAAATGAACCTTCGTAACCAGAAAAAATTCTCCATTATGAGCCAGAAAGGCTTAGCTCTGTGTTTCAATGGACATGTCATATGCACATATATCTTCACAAGGCCCTGTCTATTAAAGAGAAGGTTGAGTTCTGGGAAGAGGTGAAAAATAATTTGTGAGAATTACTCATTCTTATTATGCAAGTGTGGAAGAACATCAGTTAAGACATGTTCCCTGAAAAGCATGGCTCTTCAAATGCCTTCATATTCTAAATATGCATGTAACATCGTAAAAATCGGGGGGGGCCGGCTTTTTACGCCACGTGTTCGTGTAGTCCCATATACATCTTTCTGTGCAAGTGTTTGTAACTTTACCAAGACTTGGCCAAATTTCTTATCATTTTGATGATTCCAGAACCTTGCAATACACACAAATTCTTATATGCTAGATGATCAACCTTTTCTGGTCGGTTCAACACCGTTTCTTTCACAATGCAATCGCATGACCAGAACTCAACTTCATCTTTAAAGTTTGGAAAAAAGCTTAATGTACTCTATTGTTATCAAAGTGCATGCAATCAACTCTTTTTTCACAAATAAACTTGACACTGATTGAACTATTTTGATGACGAAATAAAGAGCTTATTTGAACAGTCATTTCAAATAAAGGTAGGGCCTTGGCAGGAGCGGCATATATATTCAACGAAAGTCTAAATTAGGGACCCACATGAGTGCAACGGGGGTAAATTTCTAACCGCAGATTCAAGTTAGTGGTAGCACTGTTTGCATATGACTACCTTGAAATTTAGCAGTGTCTACAATGACACTATTTGGGGGGGAATTATTTTGATTATTAATAAAAACAATATTTAGAATCAATCAACTTTTTGATATATTACTGAATCTAGAATGACAGATTTGACCAAATATTACATGTCAAATTCAAACTGATGGTTGATCTTATGTCATATACAGGGCAATTTTTGCATGATACATAGTACATGTAAAAAGCGCTAGGGTTAGGATTGCATTCAGGTTTCAGGTCAGATTTCAGGGTTTGGGTTAGGGCTAGTGTTTGGTCAATGGTGGCTTTGACTTTGGCCCTTGAACGTAACAAGGAATTCGGTCAGTGGTCAGTTACTGTAGCACAAATCATAAAACATGTGAAAATGGATGTTTTTTTGTCTAAGTTTTGTGGTGACTTATCAATATCTAGCAATACAAAACATTTCAAAATGATGATCCACTTACCAATCCTAGGGTCCAGCCATGTTGTTGTCCTTTCTACGTGATTGATAAAATAAACCTCGCCCTCTGGTGTCACGGCTTGCTCCCAGTTGATTGGCAGCGGCCCAAGATCATGCATGGAGGGCAGGGGCTGACCGTTGCCTTGCATGATGATCTGCTGCACCTGCATGTAGTAATGAAAATCATTTACTAATGGTAATAATAAGAATGATAGAGGCAATGATGTCACAGACTCATGATTGAGTTGCCAATTTGTATTTTGATTTTCAAAGTTTTTCATGTCATTAAAAATTCATAACTTTCTTATTCAAATAAAATATTGGAGAAAAAAGAAACAAAATTATGATATTTTTAAATAATTATGTTACCATCATCATTATTATCATCATGATAATGTTAAGAAAAAAATAATTAAAATTTATTCAGTAATCCTACTTAATAAGATATGACTATTTCAACTCATTACATTTTCATAACTTTCTTACTAAAAAAAATATATATTGAAGAAAACAAAATAATAATAATTATGTTACCATCATCATTATTATTATCATGATAATTTTTAAAACAAAATTAATAAATAGTTAAAATTTATTCAGTAATCCTGCTTAATAAGATCTGACTATTTAAAGGGCCCACAAGTAATATTCTTTGGGCAAAAAGTTTATTTTCATGAAAAGTACACAACACAATGGGAATGGTATTAAAGAAGATGTTTGTTTACCTATATTTACATTGTTATATTTTTTGTGAATTGCCGAATAAATAATAAATAAATAAATAAATAGAGGAGGACTTGACTCACCTGATTATTATTTGTATTTGTGTTTGGTTTGCTCAGCTGATTAGGAACAGTAGGAGGCTTTCTTGGGTCTTCCCATGTCGTTTGCTGATTGCTATGACTGTTAGGAGTACAATATGTGCAAATAAAAACTGATTGGTGAGATTGGTAGTAGAGCGATGAATAAAGGAAATGCTTAATCGTTAAAAGTTAGAGGTGAACTCTTTCAAATGAAGTTTTAAAGGCAGGTTATTTTACCAACAGTACATTGCTACCACCACTATAATTTTCAATTGCGCATCTTTTGGTGAAGGCAGACATAGAGTGATTTCCGGTTCCTGTACGTAAGCATCATCAAGCAAATGTCATCAGTTGGTGATGCATTGTAGGACATAGCTGTCTACACATCATGACATTGTGAGCAGCAGATGGCAGTATAATCAAATCTGAAGTAGTGTCAGTAGAATACCCTGCCTTTAAAATGTTGTTTTAACATCATAATGCCGAACATTTGATTTTTCAATATCTATAAGAGTGTTGGTTAATCTGAAAATTGTTTATTACTTATACTTGGATCATGAAAATGTAATGAAAATAGTTGGCTGATGAAAACTTAGTGAACACTACATACATGTAAACAACAATGGAATGAACAGCATATTCTGATTTGCCCATTAATACTCATTTTAAATCTTTCTTTGATCCATTACTTCTCTCTTCTTCATTTTTGAAGCATAATAATATGAATACAATGGATTATTGATTTTTTAGTCCATTATAAACACAAAGCACATGGATCACCAACAGAATATTAGAGGGAAATCATTATTATATATATATATATATATATATATATATATATTCATTTTTACATGTAATTATATTTTCATTGAACTACAACGAAGTGATCAACAACAGCACAAAATATAACGTACATCTGTAATACACACTGATAGTGCCCCGTCAGTGAAAAAAGTATGTACCTTCAAATACACATTCAACGTTTTAACTTTCCAATTATGAAGTAAACACTTCTTCACTCAACATCAGACATCATACCACTCCAGTCACTCACACTGCAAAAAACATTGCAAAATAATCACTTATCCCGTACTTGATACATGTAACTTAATACAGAAAAATCAGATGCAAAGTTGCAAATACTGTTTCATATTCACCCATATATTTCATGTTTGTAAATTATATGTGGATTATTCTAAAACAAACCGGACTTAGATTTTGGGTGCCAATGTGTCTTGCCCTGACCTTATGAAATGTGTAATGAAAGAAATACCTATTTTTAAAATATTTTATTGTAAAACAAAGATGAAAATATTCTACATGGTGTAAAGTCAAAAAGCTTTTATCATTATTCAGTCCAGATACCCATAGAGTAGACTGCAATGGAAAAGATGGAGATGAAAAGCAGGACAGTTTTGATGGATCTGCCCAAATAAGGCCACACCAATGGACGTAAGCAGTACCCCTGTGGTTTACGACAGATTGTAATCAGAGGTTTAGAACAGCCCACAATAACCAGTCAATGGGTGTGTTCCCATTACACACAAGGTTACAACAGTCCATAGTAGTAACCAGTCCATGATTGTGTTCACATTACACAGAGGGTAACAATTGCTCTGGGTTGCTTTCACCATAAACTTCCCATGGAAGTGTTTACATTACACAGGTGATTACAACTATCCACATACACAAGCCCATGGGTGCATTAAAATTACATAGAGTGTAGGAACAGCCCACAATAAGCGGTTAAGCCATGGGTATGTTCATATTTAACAGAGGATAAACACGTACATCTACCAACAATAATAAGCCTGACGGTGAGTTCACATTTAACAGAGGGTAACATGTACATTTAAATCTATCCACAATAACCAGTCCATGTATGTGTTCACATTACCAGTTGGATAATGAAGTTTTAGACCATGGCTGCATTCAGTTGGAAAGTCCCGATGTATAGATCATGGGAGTGTTTACATTACCAGTTGGATAGTATGATGCAGTAATACTACTAAATCTAATGTTCCAGAAGTTTGTTTTAACAGTTCACACTCAACAATATTAATGACAATGGATGAGTGTGCAATGTTCAACATAATTTTTATCTATCATGTTAGAGTTTCTTGCTTTCTCTAAAGCCCTGATACTGATATTAATATTAACTCTGGCTTTTACCTAAATTTTCTTGATATATAACCAACATTTATAACTGACAATCTAGCAAATGAGATCAATTCATCAAGTTTTATCTCTCTTTTCAAAATTTACTTGTAATTAATATCTGTTCAAGTTCAAGAGAAATATCCAAATGAAAAGAGAAATGGGTGTTCTTAATGTGGATGAATCAGGCTCAATTTCATGGTCCAATTGCATCAAAAAAGGGGGAAAAGTTGGTAAAATTGAGTGGTACACTTACGTAAAATGATGGATAGAACAGCATTTATCTATTGTAATTGGTCAAATTGGTGTAAAAGGAATACCGGTAGGCGGGGTCCGTGGGAGATTTTTTTCTTCCCACAAATGAAAACAAAACCACAATTCTTCTAAAAAGGGCTATAAAAAGAAATTTGTGAATGGGTCGTATTATGCATGAAATCAGAGCATATCAATGAAGCTTACATGTAGCCTGTCATAAAAGTACATGGAGCACTCATCTATTTCCATCCTGATTAGTTCCTGATTGTAATGAGGACTAGATGATATAAATTTCACACACATCTATCTGATGGGTAGTATGGTCCTCTTCAAGTTACCGTATTTGCCGGCGTAAAGGCCGCACCGCCGTATAGGCCGCACCCCCAACTTTGACATTTCGTAGAGGAAAAAAAAAAAAAAAACTAAAAAAAAAAAAAAAAAAGAGAGAGAAAAAAAAAACGGACCAAACAAAATGATCGTAATTTTCTTGTAGAACACTCTTTTTTTTTTTACAAACTATACCAAATTCATCAATATTCTTATAAATCAACAAGAAGTTAACCTCAAAAATGATCATAATTTAGCAGATCTTATCGACTTTTAAGCTAGTACTGTATCGTACGCAGATTTGGTATCCTACAATACCCCTTCCTCGATGTGCGGTGTAATCCGAAATAGCATTTTTCGACCTGCGCAGTTGCGTTGCGCGGCAGCTAGCTCCGTAAGTAACGGCCTAGCCTGTCCCTTTCTTTACTTTTTGGCGATGCAATGGTACGGACTTAGATCTAGATCTATCGGCAGATTTTATTAGAAAAATAAGTTTTTTCGTCTTCATGTCAACTATGCAACATAAAATTGTCGGTAAGTTGTGTGGAGTTATTCTAGAATTGTCCTGTACCGTTGTCTAGTCATGCTACCGTTCCTATAGTCCCATACGTGCAAATGGACGTGATGTTTTGACCGCTGAATTTTGTTGTTGTTGCGTATACGCCGCACCCCGACTTTTTGATTTTTTCTCACCCGAAAATACTGCGGCCTTTATGCCGGAAAATACGGTATGTGAGCCTCCATGTACATCAAAAGTAGTGGATATTTCTGTGAAATACAACCAAGTTCTCCCCCCCCCCCCCTTTCTTCACCCTTATACTTATACTCAAGACTTTCAAATGGTTTAAGGCCATGTGCAGTTTTGGTAAGCCTTAAAAAGTTATCGTCAAATATCTTTGATTCTAAGATGATAAATAGGAAGATCCTAAGAAAATATGAAAACATTTTTTGTTGTATTGCAGCAGCCTTACAACAATCGCAGAACAATAATGTCTCTTTTGACCAGGGACAATTATTAACAAGTCCCTGATTAGATAAAGTACTGTAGAGTGCCTGTCTTGAAAACACCGAGAAGAGCCTGACTGGAAAATACTGCCAAGAGTTTGGACCATGCCAAGAGTTTGGACCATGCCAAGAGCCTACCGAGGAGCCTAAATCATAAATGTTGATCACGTCTCTACACCTAGGCTCCAACCTGCCAATACACTGTTTGCACTTTGGAAAAGCACCATATAATACCTATTCTTATAGTCCATATCAGTTCTTTTTAAAGCACACCCGAGGGCATGTATGAATACAAGCAAACATCTCAATCCTGACCATATTACAAAAACACCAGTCCCCACAAAAATTCATAGTTTGCGTGTGAAGGCATAACAAACGGAATTCAATATTATGAACAAACAAGTCTTTTCAAGCTGTTTTGAACATTTTCAACCTGAAAGTACAGTATGGAGAAATTGTTAAACTTGGACTAACACAAAATTTGAACCTTGACCTTAAATCCACATAAACATGTAAGGTTTCAGGTCTAAAAATCAAACATTCATGACAATGACAGAATTTCAAAAGGATCAAACAAATATTTCCAACAACTGAAAACATAAATACCTGTAATGGATGGATGAGGTCTGAGCTCACTCTAAACCTGATCACAAAGCTCGAGGTTTGAAAAATCATCCTGGGACAATTTCAGTAGCCTTGTCCATGGTACGCGCTTGATAAAGACTATTTTTATTATTATTATTATCCTCACATGATTTATTTTTAGGGTTTTTAAACTGTGTTTCAGCACCTTGAATATTTAAGAGTATTTGCAATTCTGTTACAATTCATCAGAAAAAAAAATCTGTGTATATTTTGATTGTGTGAAATCTTCCCCAACATAACTTTGCCTGGCATTCTTTATGTATTAAAATGGATAAGTAGTATGAAGAAATAAAGAAAACAAAAAACCTCACATCTAGGGCTAGCATAGAACCTTAGTCCGACTTGGGTTCTGTGCATGCCCTATTCTATGTGAGTGCGTTATTAACTAGTCTACTCAAGATGATGTTTTACTGCTCATTGGAGGTGTATTTATTTAACCTAAAAAGTACAATATCACTTTGTAGAAGTAGTATTTTAGTTTATATAGTGAATACATATTGCGACATGGAACCCCTTACAATTGATTTGGTGATTGCTACACTTAAAATTTGGACCCCGACTTTAATGTTGAAGTTTATTAAGCTTTATTGATAAAATTATGATTGATAACATTTTATGTACTAAGCCAATTTCATATGATGTTGCAAGATTAACAAGAAATCCTGGTATCCTGGCATGGTTCACAGTACTTTATTCATGTATCAACATGTCTTTCTATCACCAGCCATTAATCTAAAACAATTATTGACTTTGCTTTACTTATGATTTTCCCCAATCAAAGCAAACAAACTTTATTACCCCTCCTCAAATATTAAATTTTCACTTTGCCATATTATCCACCTATTTGGCCATGAACATTTAGTACATTTTGAAGGATTTATTCAACCTAGTTCCGTGATGACCCTCATTTGTATGCTCTATTGTTAAAAGATAAAAGTTAACCCAAACATTTGATTACAATTTATGTTTTCACAGGTTATCTCCAGTTCTGATAATGGTAGCAAATGCATTTTCATAAAGAAAAGAAAGGAAGCACTATGAATTTCAAGACTATTAAAATAATGTATACTAAATCAGTGTTTTTCTAGAAACAGTCTACAGTATTTGGCAAAGACAGGTAAGAAAATCAAGCGAGTAATCCTGTATGTATGTTGTACTTTTTAGTGAGTTTTATTCCTAGGTTTTTATCTCTTGAGGTTTACAGTCATCTACTACTGCATGTTATGATCAACAATTTTAGAAGTACAGATACATGTATACTTCTACTTTATACCTGTTTTTCTATAAATGTCATTTCATTACCAAAAGTTTTAAAAAGGTAAAGCTGTACATCCAAAATTCTCTTTTTTTTTAAGGGGGAGGGGGGGGGGGAACAATCAGAAAGATATCTGACAGACAAAATTAAAACCGTTTTAAGTAGGCAAAGACTCCAACCAACCCATGAGTAAAATATGTAAGAATATGACTACTGAACACTACATGTATTTATAACATAAGGTTCACACATAAATATCAGATTTCCTTTTATCAATTAAATCTCCTACATGTCTCATCTTTCCTTCACCTCACTGATATGCCTTACAGGCAGGCAGCAGACGAATTACATTGTACTTCTATGTGCATGGGCCTGATAGTATTGCCTCCCCGCATACGACCCCTGGCCCCCCATCAGAGTAATTTGTGACGCAATTATCCAGCTTTCGATTTCAATGTACAATTGTACTTTAACCGAGACATGTGCGATATCGCTCATCATTGGCAAAATGGCCGTAACAGATCCTATAGATTACCAGGCAATGTATCCGCCATATGAATCAGTTATAAATGTATTTGGCATTGAGAACACTGTACAATAAAAGATGTGTCAAAGCTAGGAAACCCTTGATTAAAGTGCATTTTGTTGGCCTTCTGTGGGTAGTGTACTGTAGTCCCAGAGGTATCAGTTTGTGTTGCCTTCAACAACTCATAACTTATTCCTCCCTCGAGTCAAAATTGGATACAAAGTTATAAAATTGAAAATATATAGAAGTTTTTTATTGAACCCATTACTTTCTAAACTTTTGTAAATGTCTCTTTGAACTTTTATAAACTGCATTGTATAGTTGGTACAACACTTTCATCTGATGGTATGCATATCTTTTAATCATCAACCCTAAATCAATACAGTGAATATACCAAACTTTTTTTTTTCATCTTAAGTTATTAGATATTCATAACCAGTTTGAGTTAGACTGATCTTTTGTTTTACTATTGCCCAATGGCAAATATGTGAATGTACACATAAGAACTACTCAAACTATAATGCAATTACACTAAGCAAATTGAACAAAGAAGTTTTTCACAGAATAATGTGTAATACATTAATACAAACTCCATTAAACCAATTTACATCAAAATCCTTGCTTCTCTTGTTTTACACACAACTGACTAACCAGAATACGCAATACATTGCAATTGTTACACCACAGTAATTGAATGGGTCTTCTTCCCTCCCCTGTCATTAAGTAAATATTTACAGTGTCAATAAAAAGGGAGACATGCTAGTTTTTCTCATGATCGACAAAAGTTACCGTTTTAGACCACACTCACCGGAAACCAGGCCTGAAATCCGGAAATACACACATGCATACCGGAAAGGACGGGCGCAAATTTATTTTACCTCCATTAATATTTATTATCTATGCAAATATGAGTTGACCACATATGAACTTGAACTAACCAAATAACCCTTTATCGCTAACCTGCATGCACTTAACCCACATTTGAGACTCCTTATTGGCGCCTATGGTAGATGTTTATCTACCGATTACGGATGAAAATATACACAATGTACATGTAAAAGAACACGTAAGCCTGGCACCATGGGTCTATTGCAGCTGTACGGTACGTGTGCCTACATATACATGTACAGTAAAGACACTATATCACTTTAAGACACACCATAATGACTATTAATGTTGATGTTGTTTTTATTATCATTATCATCATTACTATTATTATTAGTATTATTATTAGTAGGAGTACAGTAGAAGTAACAATATCTCTACTTAAACACCTTTCAAGAAGTGTCTGAAAGGTGAAAACACATCCTTTTTTATTTATTTTAATATTACTCTTTGTTTGTAATTAATGTATACTTTATATGATAAAGTTCTCTTTACACCTTGTTTCTTATGGAAAGATGGTTTATTAGTGAAATGTTATTGTATTGATTGATTGATTTTATTTTTTTCCATTTCATACATCAATTGTTTGCACAATAAAAACATAGTTGACAAAGTAAGTTCAAAATTATGAAATGAAACAGGAACCTACTAAAAAGCATAGCTTGTTTTTGTACATGTAGAATCCCAAGAATAAATATAATATGAACATTATTTTCATGATGACATAAACCTATTTTTCTGACGCATCATGAGTAACATAATTTTGGCAAGTCCTTCCATGAAATTATGAGATTTGAGGGCTAATCTTGGAGCATGGAGTAAGGTTCAATTAAGGTCAGGCAGGCTCTCTAAGAAAGTGAAACTGGAACACAATCACAACAGGACTTCATACCAAAATAAGTCAACCTAGTCAAGTCATGTCACATGATCTCTAAGCTCACGTTTCTCAGACCCTGATCCAACTACTGAATCTAACCAGTACAGTCTCGATTCCAAGCTCCTATATTTATCACAAGTATAGTCGGAAACAAACTTCTGACACGCAAGCTCATGTGTAAAAAGTTGTGAAACCTCAGACAAGCAAGCAAAAAAGAAACAGTTTCAGTTTGAGTCGCCTTTTGGAGTATGAGATTGATGCAAGGGAGAGGGCAAAAGAAGGGAAACAATTAATTACATCCATTATAATGTGTACTATAAATATAGCAAGTTTACCACCTACTTTTTCTCACCAAGATTTCCCATGCAGACACCACATTCCACATGTACATGTACTTGCTCATGCTCCATTTACATGTAAATGGAACAGGTCTGCATCTACAGACTACTACTGAGAAGGAAGCAATCCGGAGCTCTATTGGGCACCAACTACTTCCTGTATTGCCTATCATGTTTTAATGGTCATGTACTTTTCTTTTCATTCCGAATCGCAATTTGTTGTACAGGTTGTACATTAATCTACTAATAATTTTATTTTAAACACCTCGAGAGTGTGGTCTTTTTTAATGCAGGCAGAAATTTTACCGGTTTTTGCAGTGTACATGCATGCTCACTGTCAGAAGAATGATGCATTATTCCCGTTTTAGGTCATGTGACTCTCCCCGCTTCCGTGCTAACGCATGCGCACAACTAACAAACAAGAAAACAAAAATAATTATCAAGACAAATACTGACGGTTTCTTATGGGTTTTTCCAGTAGCTTATATGACAGTTCCCCCCCCCCCCCCCCAAAAAAAAAAAAAAAAAAAAAGGTTTTCACATGGTTTGGGGGCTGTGTTTCAAGTTCTTGTTTTAATGAATTTAAAAAAAACATAACAACCCTCTTCTACTTATCAGCTAAAATCTAAATCAACAAAGAGACATCTCCCTTATTTTCATGCACACAATATATTGATTGTTTGCTCTAGCTGACTCATACACAAGCATTGCTGTCCCTTCATTGATAATGCATGGGATACCCAACAACATACATCATCAGATCCAAATATATACACCTGCTATATGTCCATATGGCTGTCATGCATATTAATCAATAATCTACAAGTCTATGACTCATCAATAGAACGATACAGGAAACACCCATGGATGTTGCATTGCTAATCATATATTGGTATATATACAAAGTCATCTTATATTTTAAAAAGCTAAACTATTATGTACAGTACAGTGCCTTTTATTTATACACATGGGTGTAGAATAGATAAAATGTATTATACACTATTTCAATTTTGTCATGTTTTAGACTTTGACAAAGAAATTTGGAAGAATATGATATGTCCGATATCGTCTCTTTTCCTTTAAAAAATCATGTTGGTAAACAACATTTAATGGCAGATTCAAGAATATTCTACAGATGGCAAGAACAAATATATAACAGGAAAAAAAATGGTGTTCACTTATGTCATGTTTATGAAAGGCTAAATGGGGGAAACGTGAGAAGGCCCCCCCCCCCCTTCCCTAACTTGCCATTGATGTTTTCCTAACTTTATGTTCAGGAATCTTGGATTCATAAACATGGATCAAAATATTAAATGCTAAGAGCAATTTAGCCCCAGGCAAGTCTACAAAAATAGAACCATTAAAATAATTTTTCCTTTGGAATAAAGTCTGCATTCAAAATTTTTAAAAAGCCCAACCAAGAAAACAAGGTTCATAGAAATAGTAGATGAATGGAAACAAAGATAATTACTCCATTTTTAAAGTAGATGTTAGCATTGAACAGCAAGAATAGTAATGAGCTTGTTTACCAAATATTTTTCCTTTTTTTTTTAATGTTTTTTTTTTTGTGGGAAAATTCAATTTTACTGCAAAAATGCTCCCCAGTAAAAAGGAAAAGAAAAGAACAAATGAATTCATTCAACAAATATGACTGCTAAGCATCGTGTGAGAAACTGAGAATTGTGATGAGCATGTTTACCAAATATTTTGCATTTTTATGTTTTGTTTTTTCGTTGCCTCATAATCCATGTGAGGTGTAAATATATTTCTAACTTCACCTCAAAAACATGACTGTATTGTGTATCGGGTTCTAAAATATTAATGGTCATAATATCCTCAGGCCCTACTAGTCTTTTTCTGTGATAGATACACATGCTCGAGAGCCTCTCACTGTTCCACACGGCCGCTAGAGCAAAACATCTCACTTCCTTTCAACTCCACTTTTTTGTTTCCGATGGCAAACAGAGTATGATTAAGTAAACCTTCCCATGAACCAAACACAGCCAAAATCGGGCAAAACATCTTTCTCCTTCTGTCCTCAAAATATTCCTAAATATTCTGTTTGGTTCTTTGACTGAACATCTACATCCCCTCCCCCACATCGTCTATCAATGGTGCGATTCCCGGTTCTGTATCAATACCATTTCAATGAACAGGTATGTCAAGTATGCGGCAGAGGTCGCAGATCACTTTTATGTTCTTTCTTTCTATTGTTCACGATTCATGAGATTGTTCCGAAGAAGAAAAAGAAAAACAGTTACAAAAACATTGCACAGTGACAGGAAGTCAATTGCAAATGATGAGTTCTCGGGCCAGTTAGAAATACACATTGATCAGCCCTCAGAAGATAACATGCATGATTTGTGAAAGAAAACATCCAATTTGGAACCACCTCATCTTTTACCGGCGATAAATGCAGTGTAAAAAAAACAACTATACTGCACAGTGCACATCATAATCTTCAAACTTACTATAAAAAAAGTCACAAATCACACCGATCAAATTATAAATACAAGACCTTAAAGGTCATTCTTAACAAACTGTAAGGTCATGAGAATGAACTGCCTATTTGTAGATTTATGACAGAAGCGATTTAAGAAAATTACATCCCATAAAAAAGAGAGAAGAGTCATTGTACTAGCACTCTACCCTGCTTCGTTGTAATACCCAATTACAATTTTTGAATGAACATGAAACTCAGATGCCATGGTACAAAATGGTACAAATATTTTCACCCTTTAGGCTTTATAAATTATAGGGCATTTCATTAACCTACATGTACCTTCCGGATGAGAGCAGAATGCATGGATTAGTATTAATTCTCAATAAGATACAGATGATTCCAAAGTTATTGGGGCGAAACTTAGGCCCTGCCACCCTCCCTCTCTCATTAGTTTGAAGAATATGCAGGCTTGTAAAATAAGATATAAATATTTCCTTTTTTGTTTCGATTTTAATGTTATTCACTCATTGATTATACATTCATTTCTGTTCTTTCTGGACATTTGGCAATTTTTAAGCGCTTCTGTTTTTCTAAAGCAATAATTTTCATAGAACTTCAAGTTACTTCTCACATTTGAATACACTGACTAACTGTAGCTTTAAAATATATGGAAACACTGTACATTTTTTTGATTTTGAAATAGTGCAAGACATCTACAGACAACCCATCGTTGCTTTTTCATCATGTTCCGATACGAAAGCGATTTCGCTACACAACTACCATTGCCAAAACCATGTTCATACAAGAAGAAGTACCGGTATATCGTACATGCTGTATGTAGCCTAGGGCCTATAGAGTTAAAGGTAATACAAAGTTTTGGGAAATTTTGAAAATTGGGTGGATAGTGAATCTTTACAATTTTGATATATTTGGATGCCCCTGTGGATGTTTTATAAGCACTAAAAAAATTAGCCCCTAAAACACTTCTGTTTTCGAGAAAAATTGAATATAAAAATTTACCGGTGCTCCCGGTAAATTTTGATAAATTTCAAATAGCGCCTATGGCTGTACAATGGTAGCTGCGACCATGAAAATCTCAGAATATGTAGTTGGGATATATAATTTCCAAACGGGAATAGCTAATCGGTCGATTTTAGTCAAGAAACATTGTTTCATAGCTAAATTAAAATTTTGACCTTGAGAGGGAGCTATACAACATAAAAAGTTTAATATTTATAATTTCATAACTTTAGACTCGATTTCAACCGCGACAACGATCAATGTATATTGTAGGAACGCATATGCTTCCAATATGTTAATTTGAACCGAATTCATGACCCCATACCAAAACTTTGTAATACCTTTAATGTACAAAATGTTGTAGCTCTCCATGTATGAACAGAGGAGCTGGGGCTGAGAGGAAGGAAAACATATGGTATGATCATTTTGAACTCTGCATCACACGTGAATGGTGTCTCTGTTGACACCTATGCCTTGTTGGGGTAGGGGGTCCCTGGCTAGCTCTCTGGCAGGCAGGCAGGCTTGCAGGCGAGACCCAAAGCGCTACTGTGAGAGAAGTTTAAAGGGACTTGTCAACATGATCGGCTCACACAAATATACCCTAAAATCAGTCAATCGGGCCTCATCTATCAGACAATATTGCCTAATGATACCACAGTAATTGAGATACAGATATAAATTTGCACAGATGAGCTGAAGATTTAAGCTGGAAATTACGTGAAATCTTACTCAGGATGGGCTTACTTTTAGCAGGGACCCCTGCACCTCCCTGGTTTTAGTGTGATTAATTGTGCTCCCTAACAACATAATTGAAATAGACCGGCAACTTCAATGTTGAGCCTACAAATGTGCATAATGTAGTGTGTGTAGGCCTACGTCTCCAAAAGTCAGACCCTTGTGCTTATTGTAAACTTTCCTTCTTGGATACGCCCTAACAATTTAAAAAAGAGCCTCAACCTATATTCTTCCATTATGTTGGGGAATTCCAAAACCTGATTATGTAGGTGCATTACATGCTAAAAATCAAGGTAGGCCAGCTTCAAAATAAAATGAATATATCATGAGTAAAGGTTATTCAAAGTGTTATGTACAATAGAATATAGAACACATTTCATTTTCTATCTTTAAAAAAAAATATCATAATTTAGGAAACCTAAGCCTACATGTACTCTTTCTATGAAATTGTCAGTTCGCATTGGTCTTCCTATCAACATCTGTTAATCATGATAATCCAAATTCAACCCATTCGGTATTCCCTTTAATTCAATCCTACCCAGCCTTTAGAAGAAAAAAAAGACAGGACAGTTCAATCTGAATGGATTTGCCCTCGGGGGTCAACAGAAGGTCAATCAGAATCCAGAGAAGCAGGGTTTTCTCATCAAATAGCGAGGAAATGGGGCAAAAAGTGATGACTTTACCTTGCTCGTCTGTCTGGGGTGGGCTGGGACGACAAGTAAACGCATTGACATGGTAGTAGAGTAGGAGATGTGGGTGCTAATTGGACTGGAAAACCCCCAAATTGATTGCTTCCACTCCAAAAAGCAGGTTTGACAGTACTTTTTTCCCCCAGCTACTCGCTTTAGACAGGAGAGGAGGTTCTGGTACTCCAATGTTTGCCCTGGTGAAAATTTCTCCAGGCTCTAATTCGTCAAAGGGTTATTGTAATATGAATGTTCTTTGGTTTTAGGTTTGGTGTAGGGTTAGCATCAGGATAAAGTTTGGAATTCAGTTTGTGAAGGATATTATTGACAGAGGGAAAAAATCGCTACTAAAGCATTTGTGGTAGAAATAATGTACTTCACCACAGTGTAGAAAATGGGGTTTCCATATAGCTTTTATTTAGCTAAACTTGTCTTACAGCAGCCTAAATTGGTTTTGATGAGCAACAGTATAGGACCTTTTATTTCTACGGTTATGAAAAATATTCCCACATTCCCGTCTTAACTTGGACAAAAAGTTAGAACACAAAGGTAATAAATTCTAATTGTGCCATTGAGTATGAGTATCCTGCCATTTGTACAATGTTGAAGTTGAAAATGAAAGTAAAAGTATGCTTATTGAACGTCACAATGGGCATATTGTAACATTTACAATCAATAGAGTTTACATGTGAAATGAATTTATAGATTATCTGTGGGGCACATGCCAGAAAGATCGACCCCCCAAAGAGAAGAATGGAGCTCACAAAACTTTAAAGTGTAAACTGTAACCTTGTAAAAGTTAGTCCCAATTCACTACAGATTCCTTCAATTCAGGTTCAAACATTGAATTGAAGAAATATCGCACTATTGAAGGCTACATTGAAGTCAATATTACATGTTTTTCACTACTCTATATTTGTATCTCAAGTTTATCGTAAGTTTTTTTTTCTTTTGTCTTTCATGTGTGCATGTTGTTGTTATATTTATATGCATTAGTTTCACAGGTTGATTTTTTTTTTTTGGGGGGGGGAGGGGGTGAGGCAATATAATACATTCTGAAATCTTGGAACAGATTTTATTACAAGCATGAGAGATGGGATGCGGTTGCTGGTGGTAACCATTTGAAGACTGACATGAAGAACAGTTATGGTACTATACTGGGAGACCAACTCCTCTGGTGATGTATCACCATAGTCCAAATCTTGTTGAGAAGAGTTTCAGGGCGAGGACACTCTACCAAGACCATGGACCTCTATATGACCTCTCGCTTATCCTTAGGTCCATGCCAAGATTGACCTGGTCTTATATTTTCACCCTCAAGCTAGAGGTTAAAGGTTAAACTAGGTCTGGGACACTTTGAAAGTTGTAAACATCTTGCTCTTGCACTTTTCCCCAGGTTGATCACCCCCACACACACACCACCAGTGCAGGGTGCTGGTAACCATGGCAAGCACAGTCCAGTCTGGCCCTTACAATTAGTTGAGTATGGAGTTGTGTGTGCCACTTTGACATGAAACAGTGATGAAAATACAAAGTACTGAGTTACATCCAAGGAGTTCAAGGAGGTAGGATTACATTGGTCACATGTACAACACCTTTGTCTCTGTAGTTTTGAAGACAGCTTTTTTTTCACTAGTATGTTGGCCTATATGTGGGCCTACATATCACTTCTCCTACTTTTGTTAGCTGTAGGAGTAGGACTTACATGTAAAGACTTCACAATCTGATAATAACTCAATATTTTTAAGATTATTTTCACACTTTGTTTTTTCTATTTGTACTTGTTATCTTGTAGAGCACAATACATGATTTATCTAAGAAATATAAAGCCCAACATAAATCTTCTCAATTAAGGGGACAAATATCAGTTCATACTATTCCATTATGCATCTGACTTGTGTATCTACAAATAGTACAATGTACATGTATCTCTCATACATATACAATATCAACAACAAGTACAGTTATATGCTTAAAGGTAATACAAAGTTTTGGGAAATTTTGAAAATTGGGCGGATAGTGAATCTTTACAATTTTGATATATTTGGATGCCCCTGTGGATGTATTATAAGCACTAAAAAATTTAACCCCTAAAACACTTCTGTTTTCGAGAAAAATTGAATATAAAAATTTACCGGTGCTCCCGGTAAATTTTGATAAATTTCAAATAGCGCCTACGGCCGTACAATGGTAGCTGCGACCATGAAAATCTCAGAACATGTAGTTGTGATATATAATTTCCAAACGGGAATAGCTAATCGGTCGATTTTAGTCAAGAAACATTGTTTCATAGCTAAATTGTTATCTTGACCTTGAGAGGGAGCTATACAACATAAAGAGTTTATTATTTATAATTTCATAACTTTAGACTCGATTTCAACCGGGACAACGATCAATGAATATTGTAGGAACGCATATGCCTCCAATATGTTAATTTGAACCAAATTCATGACCCCATACCAAAACTTTGTAATACCTTTAAAGAGACATCCCCTCGATTATTTCCTTGTTTTGCCTAACAGCCTGCGAGCCTGAGCCCCCCCCCCCCTTTTTTTTTAAAAACCTCGCATTGTACTTCCATAACACAGAGAAGAGTTTTATTAGCTCTGCATGTAAAGTCCTTCCCTCAGTTTGCATTATAACCCCTCTGTTGATCCTCATTAATCCATTTAAGTAACCACAAGTTACCCATTTAAAAGACCAACCTAACTTGTATACAACAGGCTCATTCACATTGCAGATTTTTTTTTGGGAACAACCCATCAACTTTATTTAAACTACCCCTTACACAACTGGAAAACCCATCATAAAAGAACGTCGGTATTTAATAATTCTGTTTTTTGGAAGAGTTTTCTGTACCAGTATGTGCCACTTGTTACTACTTTAATAGCATGGAAGTGAAGGAAGTCGAGTAACCGAAATCCAGAATAATTAACCATGTTTTTGAGAGAGAGCATTTACACTGCAAAAACTGATGGATTTTTCGCCAAAATAACAATGAATTTTGGTCGCAGTGTGAATGCACCTATGGGGGTGTATTGGATTAAAGATTGCTGTTTATATGGAAAAGAAACTTCTTAACTTGATATAAAGATAAGCAGATCCTATAAATAGTACATGCTTTATTTACATTGAGCTGTTGTAAACAAGGACATTTACAACTTGTCTCCAATCTACCACTATTTAAACTGTTCCTTGATTTACTACTCTGTAATTTAAAGGAGTATGCAAGTAATTGAAATGTAGAAAAGTCATGTTCCTATAATCATATTTTACAAGAAACAATCAGCTGCATCATTCTCTTCACCACTACTAGCATCTTCATTTATCATCACCATCATCACCACAATTTTCTAGTACTACATTCATCAGAGTATCATCTTGATAAGTTGATAGTCGAATAGTTTGGACATCATTATGAATTTATGATGCCATTTTATGATATTATCATTATTTGATTGGCAGAGACTCATAATCATCTTATTAAAGGTAAAGACCAGTATTGGAAACGCCCCAATTTCAAAAAATGAAATGCAGGCTCTTATTACCAATCATATGAAAGAATACGTTTTGAATAATACATGATGATAAAAAATGTTGACGGGAAACCGCCTACTAATTGATATATTTGGTAAATTAGTGTATCTCTCGCCTGTTGAGAGATACAAATGCACGTGTCGCGCACGTGTGTGTAGTCCCATATACATCTTTCTGTGTACAGTGATTCTAACTTTATGAAGACTTGGCCAAATTTCTTATCATTTTGATGATTCCAGAACCTTGCAGTACATCTACATGTATGCTAGATGATCAACCTTTTCTGATCGACTTCACAATGTTTCTTTCACAATGCAATCGCATGACCATAACTGGTCTTTAGCTTTAATTACATTAAGGTTGTGTTTTAAAAAATACACAATCAGATTCATCCACATGATCTTTAGCAATATCATCAAACCTCCCCTTCTCATCATCCATGACCTTCATCTAGAACCTCATCAGCATCATCATTACCATTATTCTGGCTGGCATCATCATCACCACCACCACCATCATCATCATCACCACCACCACCATCATCACCACCAACACCATCATCATCATCATCATCCCCACCACCACCATCATCACCACCAACACCATCATCATCATCATCATCATCCCCACCACCACCATCATCACCACCAACACCATCATCATCATCATCATCACCACCATCACAATCGCCATCATCCTCATCATCATCACCACCACCACCACCATCATCATCATCATCATCACCACCACCATCATCATTATCACCTCAACCATCATCATCATCATCATCACATACATCACAATTGCCATCACCATCATCCTCATTCTTATTATATAGACCATCAATGTCATTATTCTCTTCTTTACTATTAATACTATCAACATCATCACTCACTAGTCTTGTAGCAATTATCAAACAAGTCAGTTTCCAAACTTGGGAGGGGACAGGGAGTTGTGTGAGTTGTAAAATGAACATCCCAAACTTTTTTTTCTTTAAACTTACTCCAGGAAATATTTTTGTCCAGTTGGTGTGACGGCCATCTCCCAGCCGCTCGGCAGGTTTGGGTTTTCAGGATCAGAAATATCGTAGCTCTGTTGACGAAGATGCTGATTCCTTATCACATCTTGAGGGTTTATGTTCCTCATTTCCTGTAGCGATGCCGGAGATGAGTGCGCTCTGCTGTGGGCGATCGTCATCCCCTGCGGGCCCAAGCTCCGACTGGCAATTTCATGGCTAGCGTTCGACATATTTCCAGAGTAATTCGTCGAATCTGCGCTCGACTCCCTCGAATGGCTTATTCTTGGTTCTTGAAAGAAAGAGGCGGGCATGTTTCTCTTTCGCCATGGCACTTGCGATGGAACTTTATCGGCTGCCTCGGGCGTGTTCAAAACATTGCGAAACAAATCGTCCAACTCTGCTCCCGAGTCCCCTCGTACGTGCACGACAGCATTCTGTTTTCTTCCTCCGACCTGCTCCATTTTCTTTCCGCTTTTCTCACCGAATTTCTCACTAATTCCTTGACTCCAGAATCCCCTTTTCGCTTAGCATATAATAAAATGAACTTCTAGATGGTGACAGTATCAGTAATCGCGTAAAATATAAGTTTTCTACCAGTTAACTATCATCGCCGCATCTTTACACCATGTACCTCAATGCCATTCCGATACACAACTTCTCGCACAGAGTATCCGGTTGCACACGGCGTATTTCACCTGTACGGTCTCGTAAGTTAGTTCGCCTCGTATACTTTTCCGCTGTGGTAGAGTACACAGCTGAGTACCCATACACCAAAGCCCGACCTTGCATGCAAATTATTGGTCCCTATTAAGACCACATCACTGCCGGGGTTTTAACTATCTCAAACAAGATAGATCCTTATTTTTAGTTCATTACCTTGACTAAATGAAATTTTACGAAGAAATTAAAGACTGGTGAAAACTTCTTTTACATATTAATGACATTCAATGCTTTCCTGTCGATATTGAAGAAATAATATCTTTATACAAATCTTCCAAAATCCATCCGCGCGTGGTCTTACCTCTACCAGGGGGTATAGTTCGGGCCCTTTTCAATCCTTCTTTTGGTCAAAGGCCGACTTTTGTATGTTATTATTGCTTACGTCACAGAAAAGGGTGTGGCCTACGCCGGAAGATTATTGTCTGGCATAAAAGAGAGGTTTTAGGAAAACCTTGAACGAGCATTTTCTCCGAACTGTTTCTCATTGCGGGATATGCCGAACCCCCTTTCATTTGTTGCTATGCGGCGATGGATGATATTAAAAAGAGCAATCAGATAATAACGAGTCTATGCCTTGATTTATGATTTTCGATTTTGTAAGACGGGAGCACAGCACTTAGAGCGAACTCATCGCGGGCATTGACCTGCATATTAGTTATTCTGAGTTCGATTTTGAATTGTTAGGGATTCCTTTTGTCAATAGGGGTGTTATAATAGGGGGCAAGATTCCCTATCGCTAATGACGGGGGTCAGTGAGGGGGTAACGATTGAACCATGTTTCTTGGCTTTTGAGAAGGGATTAGTTTCTTGCAGATATGGAATAGATGTATACATAGGTGCATCCACTTTTGCTAATAAGGGTTATGAAAAGGAATTTCGAGGGTCGTTTTGTAAGCACAACCCTGATGGGTAGTATGTGAGACGAACTATTGTTTAATTGATTTGCGCTTTATATAGAGGTTCGAAGAAGCAACTCTTTGATGATTTCCGCTATTGGCCTATTATTACATGTATTGATTGAAAGAGCACATCCCCCTTAAAAATGATAACAATTATTATTCTAAGGAATAGATGAAGCAATCACATAAAATAAAATCTTGCTTGATATACGTTATATAAAAAGCCAAACTTTTATTTCGTTTTATCTTATGAAGCTATCTTGGTCTTAGTGATGAGAGAGCAATATTCAAATCAGTGGCGTATGTTGCATGGTTCCAACAATGGGGGGGGGGGGGGGGGTGTCCGTTTGTGTGGGGGACTCGGGGGGGGGGGGGGTAAACAGAATTACTATATTGATAAAATCCCAAAGAACAAACCCATATTATGAGGAACGGCATGGAAGGGCGTATAGTATACTTTTCGCATTGTCGCATTGTCCCCCTCCCCATTCTCCCTTTATTATTATTTTCTCTCTCTCTCTCTCTCTTTCTCTCTATCTTAGCCTTGTCTATCTATTTTGTTTATGAGCTTCTGAAACTGTATGATACGTTTGTTTTATGTCTAAAAAGTAAGGCATTTTCACCTGATTTAAAACAGATACCGTCCATACATATAAAACGATATTATAAAATAATGTCAAAAATAGATGAACAAATTTAAATAGGCAGTAGTCTAATCATCACATCAAAAAGGTGATTTTGGTGTTTCATGCCGTAACTTTATGAGCAAGAATCCTGTAATTTATCCTGTAACTTGATATACTGTACTTCAATCCTATTCAATTCATGTATTGGGCCTTCTGTACTATTATATATGAAGTTGTGTTCTAATTTGGCGCGAGTCCAGAACGATTATTAGTGTTTGCTTAACAATCATGGAAAAGGTTAATCATCTGGGCACCGTTAGGGGAGATTGATTTCAAAGTGTAAAAAATAAATCACAACTGATACTTATGATGAGACTACAGTGGGATTTCAAGCGATAAGACAAAAATTGGGAAAATATCAGTCTTGTTGGAAACTTCACAGGAACGCTATGCCACCCCCCCCCCCCCCCCAGTTTGAAAGCAGGTACTCAATAAAAAGCCTTGACGACTGGCAATGGTTCGTTTAAGATTAAACTTTTACAAAAAGCAGAAACACGAAGTTGCAAACCATCTAAGACTCCTAATAAATTGCGCTACTGACTAACTAATTATATCATTACAAATCTTTATTCTCAGTTTTCTTATGTATAACTGATTTTCTTATAAAACTGAAGATATGGCGTATATATTCAATACTGAATAAACGCCATTAAACTATTACCAACAACAACAACAACGATGGTTCGTGCCTGCAACCCCCCCCCCCCCCCCTCCCCCCGATTTGAGAAGCATTCCGCATTCGTGATTATGAATTTATTGATCACTACTGTCTACAATGTGAGACTATACATGGCCACTGTACATTAGCTGCTCATGCACACAGTCAAAATCTGACTGAGCTAGGCTCTGCCTTTACTGCAGACTATAGTGCTTGGTGGAGTGGCGAGCAATATGCACTTATCTATTTTTACTTTTTTTTTCTTTTTTTTTGGTTTGCGAAGCAAAAATTCGAGTGAAAACTTAGGGAACAATACAATAGGGTTCATTCGAGGGGCAACTATTGATACACATATTTATTTTGATGCTCTTTTTGTATACATTTCCCCTCACATTGTCCGAATGCCATTGTAGCGTGAGCATCTTATTATATGATATAACCTTTTTACCTCAAAAGTACGAAAAATCATGACTTGTGTTATGTTTGATATAGAATTACAGCTTTGAAAAATATAATAGGCCTAGTTTCTTTTAGTTGTCGTTATCGTCATTAATGTTATTTAAAATTCTTCATTATAAATTTCATCATTATCATCATCAGTATTTTTGTCAAACATCAAACATCAAAATGGTGTAATAAGAATAGGCAAGCCCCCGTATACGGTATATGCTTCTACGAAGCTTGGGCCAAAAGAGCCAGCAATATTTAGTCCTCGACTATTATTTCTCCATCGTTCTGTATGTACATATGAGATTTTGTTTACTTTTTGTTAATAACGCAAATAGAAGAGTCTGTTATCTGTCTTTGAATATTTTTTTATGCACAGAATATCGTTGAATTCGTTATATTTTTCGTTATTTCCTGACAAAAATTAGCATGAAATGCAGCAGTTTTGTTTAGCTACTTCAATCATTCAAATTCGAAAGTCATAGTTAGAAAGGGAACGTGCCTCATTTTCATGAATCCATTCTAAAACTAGGGATGTCCTTTACCTAAACGGGTCAACCAATATCCGCCCAGAATCTCTTGTAAAAATGATTCTTAAAGGCATGGTATTTTACCGACATCGCTATACCAGTGCTCTATATGTATTTTCAACTGCGCCATCTTTCGGTGAAGGCATACATTGAGCAACTTTCGATTCCTGTACCCAATCATCTTCTTGTTGGTGTATTGTGGGACATGGATGTCGACACATCGGGACATTGACAGCAGCAGATGGCAGTAAACGTAATTATGAAGAATAGTCAGTAGAATACCCTGCCTTTAAATCTTCCAGTACCCTGGCCACTACTGCAATAGTAAACATGTTGTGGCTGTTGTTTTTGTTGGCCGTGTTGGCATGTTGGTATTGTTCTGTCGTGTAGCTGTTAAAGCCCCACTGTACTACTTGCTCCCTCTATATAGAAAACAATGCCTAATCGGTGACCATTGGTCCCCCATGATCCTCTTTTTCTTATGTTGATTGAGAGCTGAGTTGATGAGATAGCCACCTGTCAGTGACCACCCTGGGTGGTCTAATCCCTCCTAGCCAAACTAGTACAGACGGCCTTTAAAGGAGACTTAGGTGAAATATTTTAGAATGGTATTTAACTATTGAAAATATATTTTCTTCTATTCTAAATTTGTGCTTAGATAAATTCTGAAATGTTGAAAAGGAACAAAGTAATCGGAAACATTAAGCAAAATAACTATCACTTTGTGTGTTAAAGTTGCATTTCCGTTCTTATGTCTACTTTTCTTCTGCTTTCTGCTTTTCCATTTCAAAGCCATTAATGCGATGTAAATCACCAATATAACCACCAACAATAATTCTTTCCTTAATCAGTGGTGTTTGTTTTGCTACCCACACAACACATTGAACTAATGCTTCTTGTTGTCATTTGAATAGCACTAACAAAATATGTCTTCAAGCAAATGATTTTATGATTCGGTTACGAGTTAATCACCCGTATATTTGTCCAATTTTCTTTTATGAGGTGTGGTAATGTAATGTCTTATTCTGTAAATCCATTTATGTCTACTATAAAAACGTGATAAATCTCCTCCCATTTTGCATATTAAAGACTGTCGTTAAGCGGTTATGTTGTAGAGAGTCTTTTGTATATTAGTCTTTTGAATGATGAAAATTGTATATGGCAGACTTATTTATTGACAAAAACCTGCAAAGTGATGTAAAATTAGTGGTAAGATGATTATCCAAAAGGTAATTGTTTTCTTATCGATCGATTATTAAAATCGGAAACGGTAATAATTTTACATTTCTATAAAAATTAGTGATAGATCAGGGACTTCTGTTCATGCTGTCTAGAGGCTAATTTTTCATGTTGGTTAAAAAAAAAAAAAAAAAAAAAAAAATTGAAAACAAATAAACGTAGGATAATCCATCTTATTTTGATTGCTTCAGACTTTCTCATGAGTCATGTCTCAAAATGAATATCCAAAAGCTTTTCGATGAAACTGGGGTTTTAGAGAGAGGGAGAGAGAGAGAGAGAGAGAGAGAGAGAGAGAGAGAGAGAGAGAGGACTCTGAGAGTAAAGAATGAAATAGAGGTTTAAAGTGATAATGAATGAGCAAAATGAGGAAGATCTTTGTAATGTACCAGACAGAGAGAGAGAGAGATAGTGTGTGAGAGAGAGAGAGTTTCAGTTGTCCTCATACGGGATAGGCAGAAGTTTCAAAGAGATAGTATGGGCGATAGTGATAGTGATAGTACCAGTGATCAAGATTGATGTGAATTACTATGCAAAAGGGGAGATAGAGAGAGGGCGAGGGGGAGTGGAAGAGAAGGGGGAAGGAGGGGTAGAGAGAGAGAGAGAGAGAGAGCCGAAAGGAGACAAGCGAAGAGGATCCAAAACACCCTATGAATAAAGTCAGGTATGATGAGAAACTCAATCAACAAATTGCAGTTGATTCAAATATTTTGGTGGGCAAGCCTTATAAGAACCCCCCCCCCCCCCCAAAAAAAAAAACAACAACAACACATCAACAACATTTGTATTTCTTCACCTTGGCGAGTTATATCATAATCATTGATTAAGGCACAGTATGTCAATGAATTTATAAAAAAAAACAGGGGCCTATGGCGGAGGGGAGGGGGGGGGGGGGGAGGGGCTTGGTAATGTAGAAAAAACATATCGGGAAGTCTTGGGGAGGTCACCCTTGAAATAAAATGAGCCCTTTTAAGGATATAGGCTGGAGCTGATAGTTAAGCTGACCCCCGACAATAAAAAAAAAACAGTTCGATACAAGCAACGCGATTGCTCTTTGCTTAGGCCACTGTCTCTGCTCAGGTGTATAGTTGCATTTAAATCTTCACTTGCCATCCCACGATATAAATTGACACCAGCCTCACGCCCCCCCCTCCCCCCCCTCCCCCCCCCCCCCTCCCCCCCCCCCCCGACCAACCTCTATGCTGGATATGCCGCTGATCTGTATCGAAATTGTTTTTCTACAATCTCATCTCTCTTTGATGGTTCAATAGATAACAAAGAGAGATGACGTATTTTATGATGAGAAAACAAATACAACAAATAAAGATAAAAAGACAATCGGAAGTGCTCGGAGAAGCCCTCTTTGAAAATTAATAGAGCGTTCAGTCACAAATGGTCAACCAAAATGATCTGTAAATTGAGCATAACAGTACCGATAATTACTCGTTTAATCTATTCTCTATTTTTTGGTATCAACTGTTTATGTGTGTGCATACGACAGCAAAATATAGGCCTAAGCGATTTTCATAACCTGAAATTGCCAGAATTGGGTTGAGTCAGGACCAGTGGCGTAGACATGGGCGGGGCACAGGGGTACGTGCCCCAAATCAATTTGTGGAAGAAGAAAAAAAAAAAGAATAGGGAGAAAAGAGGAGAGAAACAAAAGAGAGGGGGGGGGGGGAAACAGTGGGAAATTGAATGTGACAAAAAGTTGCTAATAAGACTTCTCAATCCTGCACCGTTACCAATCAACTGTCTTGTTTGTGTTTATTATCAATTTTTGGTATCTCAATTGTGGATCTATGATGAGCCAATACCGTCTTTGTTTACGAGCTTCGAAACTATATGAGCTATTTAAAACGAGTAAAAATAACGATCTTCACCCGATTAAAAAACAGATATCTGTTTATACATGTAATTCGATTTTACAAATATGCAACAGTCTTTTGTTGAAAAGTTCATATATCAAAGAACTTGTATTCATACATATTTTCTTCTGTTTTATTATGTTACTCTTATGATTTTATTTTCATGTTGGATGTTTCTTCAGTATGCCTATGAACTGAGAACAATGACGGTGAGGGCGCTATAGCACTATAAAAAGCATCGTCAGTGCACGTTTTTGCTTGATCAGTTGCTGCTGTTCTTCTCGGTTGTTTCGTGTGTTTTTTTTCTTTCTTTCAATCTTTCCTTTCTTCGTGCTTTTTATTTGTTTATTTTGTAAAGCTTCAGTATTCATTTCATATTCGTTATATTCGTTTTGTACTAGTCACGATATTTTACCAACCTTCCCACACCCCATGTCAGCATAGTATACTAATAATATTATACTCAGTTTTTATATAGCGCTTATTAGAATCACTAAGCGCTTCCAAACTTTGGATTATTACCCCGGCTTTAGTTGTGCTGCCATTACGGCGCTCTAGCATTTCAACGGATTAATTACTGTCAGGTACCCATTTACATCACCTGGGTTGAGTGTGGCAAATAATAATAATAATAGTTTAGTTCTTGTATACCGCATAATACGTTGATGAAATTACATCTCTATGCGCTTCCAAAGAGCTTTGAAATTTATTTCCCTAGCTTTAGCTCCGGCAGCCTTATCAGCCAAGGTGCATTTCAAGGAATAATCCTACCAGGTACCCCATTTACCTCACCTGGGTTGAGTGTGGCAAATGTAGATTAATGCTTGCCAAAGGACATTAGTGCCGCGGTGGTTGTGAACGACAGTCCGGTGACGTATCCAATCGACCACAACACCTCTACAATGTATCATAATTTTTTTTTATCAGCTATACACAACTTCACATATTAAAATGGCGCCAGTATTTTCGATGATTAATACCCTGAAACCAAAAAGGAAACAGAAGCGTCGACATTAATAATTCCATCCCCCCCCCCCCAAAAAAAAAGAAAAACAAAGAAAGAAGGAAGAATGAAAAATGAACTAAACAAACGAGAAAGTGGCCCAACTAAAAGATAAAGAACGAAGACAAAATCGCAAAACGACTACTAGTATACAAAGTTCATATAATTTCACTTGTGACAAGCAAGATACGACGACCATTCCACGGTCACGTTTTTATTCTTTGTGTCTCAGAGTTTTTTTCTTCTTATTTTTTTTCTTCAAAGGTGACTCGGTAACATTGTTGAGGATTGTTAAAAAAATTGCGTAATTTTTGTATGGAATGTTACTTATTATATTCTTTCTATTGTACTAACCCTCTAACATGCAAAAAATCCTGAAAAAAAATAAAATCAAACCACAAAGATATTTATGGTTTCCTTTGAAGGCGTTACTGTGCGACACCCTCTAAAAGTACATTTTCCCAACTTTTTTTCTCGAAACCCGAATGTCAAGGCGTCCAGCGGGACTCCTGGTACTCCATCGGCCGTGTCTTCCGCATGGGACAACCGTTTTCCCATGAAAATAAGACATAAAACATGCTTTTTAAAATCTTTCAACACTTGAATGTCTGGAATGGTATATAGAGCCAATTCATTGCTTTGTGAAGATTTTCATTCACCTAAAATGTAATTAAATTTTAATAATATAGTCGAGAGAATCAAGGAATCGATCAGATCAGTTTTTCCCAATTGTTATCATTAATAATGGTCTGTTTTCACTAAAAGTTTCAGAATATCTTTAAATTATACATTTAGCATTGAAGTCACTATATTAGCACCATTTTCTTTCATCTGAACAATGTTACCAAGTCCCTTAATTAAAGCAAAAAAGACGTACTACAGAGCTACATTTATAAACATATCCAGTGGCGTACGTATAGGGGGAACAGGCCTGGGGCACCCAAAACGCTCTTGATCTAAGAGAGAAAGAGAGAAGAAGGAAAAAGGAGAGAGAATGCAACATATGAACAATGATAGGACGCTCTTCCACGTCGTCCCCCTCCCCCCAACTCGGCGGACTTGTTTTCAAGCATTTCATCTACTTAGTATTCCATTTGCCCCCCTCCCCCGCGGCACCAGCCCCCCCTTCCTCAACCAATGATAGAATGTCAATTAATTTTGTAGGTGTAATTATAGGTGCATTATTGGTTTACTTTCTCATAAATATTTTGTTGTTGTCATTTGCTTATCTATTTTGTTATTTATTGTTGTATTTATGTTGTTGATATATTCAAATTTGTTATGATTGTAAAGCGCATAGAGAAATTTACAATTTATTATGCGCTTCATAAATATTCTCTATTATTATTATTACACCACTGTCTGTATCTGAACCGCGAGCTGAAACACCCACTTTAATTTACCGACCGCCTCATGAATCAGAGAGCATCAAAACCTATCCATTCGTTTCATTTTCTTTTGTTTTGTGTTTATTTATCTGCTTATTTACCATAGTATTTTCCCAAACATATTATGAATGAAATGATTTGTTGAGTGGTGACATAGTTGACTAACATTGACCCGTAGGTGTAACTCTTTTCCGGTTACCAATCACATTTTAAGGATCAACAACAGCAAACAAATTATCTAAAACCGTGAAATCTGAAACACAAACAAACAAAAAAGCAAGCAATCAAAGAAACAAAACAAAATTTATCGTAGGAGATGCAACTGGGCCCTGTTTCATAAAACTTGATATCAATAACAAGTTACAAGCTACTGTTATAAGCTACTGAAATCAAGCCATCTGATTGGCTGAGAGCAAATTTATCATAGAAATTAGTAATTTGTTATAGATAAAAAGTTTTATGAAACGGGCCCCAGATTTGGGCATGTAGATTTAATTGCACGCTTTTAAATCTGCGAACGGGCTGATATAAGTGAAACTAGAAAGTAATATGAATTACGGTACGGTACTGCATAATGGAAGCAGATGGAGAAAGGGAGAGAGAGAGAGAGAGAGAGAGAGAGAGAGAGAGAGAGAGGGGGGGGGGGGGGTGATGGAAGGGAAGAAGGGCGGCACATTCTCGCCATTACAAATGGTTTATCAAAGCAAATAAGATCCAATATTGTCTTTCACTTCACAATCAAAATAACTACAATATAAACATGACAATGTTTATTGTGAATGTTTTATTCATAAGCCTAGCCTGTAAAATAAGATCCAAACTCTTTGATGAAACAACGTAATATTCCTTTTTAATTCGTGAAATCTGATTGAAAAGTGTAAGTAATATACACTTAAATATGGTACTTACACTACATATTTAACAAGATACAAATTTAATCGTTTTGATCAAATGTAACAAAACTTCTAACGGAAATAAGCAAACACAAATAAAAAAAAAAGAGTATTTATTTGCAATGACTATTAACGTATGAATTCCAACTCCACTGATAATTTGTAATATTAGGTCGTAAATTTGTCATATTTAACAAAGATATCGATGCTCTGTCTCTGAGTCGCTCTTGAGTGCTATGACCTTGTAGATATGTATTTGCAATGGCTCACATACACATTCCCAACTTTATATTCAATTTGTATAATTAGGTGGTAAAATGGTCATATTTAACAAAGATTTTGAGATTTAATTTGTGGTAGTGATGTGGAAAATGAAACCTGAGAAAGGTCAGGCTATCATACGTGAAGCCTAGCAAGCAAGGAGCAATCCTGTCCAAATAGTTGCAAGACCCTATTTTTCTGCAGATGTGGCAGCCCAGCAAATTAATGTGGCAATTGTCATTCATGTCAATACAATACTGACCAGTATGCAAAATGTTTGAGTAGAACAATATATATCACCTAAAATTGTGTTTTTACAAAATAACGATTAAAACATCTGTTTCAATTACACAAGAAAAAGATGCATGCTTATTATAGCTTTGAGAAGATTTATACTGTATTAAAAAAAAGGCCACCTTGGAAATATAATCATCATGATTATTCATGTTCATTTCTCACATTTCTCAAGCATATATAATTAATAATATTTACATCTCTCAGATCTCATCTAAATATTAGTGTTGTCATTCATATCCAATCCATGATTACTGAAAAATATTTGATATGCACACGCTATTCATAAATAGGATTCTAATGTTCATTCACGTATAAATGAATTTTTATGAATCACTGAGATTGCTTAAGATTTTATTCTCAAAATCTCAAGTAACGGTATAAACAACATGTTGGTGTCCTATTTGTTCTTTAAAGCTTATCTGCACTAGTTTATAGGATGGATTAGACTACCCTGCAAGGTCACTGGACAGGTGGTTATCTCACCAACTCAGCTCTCAATTAACATAATAGAGGATCATGGGGGACCAATGGTCACCGATTATACATTGTTTTTTACATAGAGGGAGCAAGTAGCTACAAGTAGGACAGTGTGGCTTTAATCGAAGAACAAATCTCATGTTTAAATTCTCCAACATAATTATGTTTATAATCAAATATGCCAACAGGAAAGCTGTTTATAAGTGAAAAAAGAGAAAGTAACGCTGAACAAAAATCTTTTTGTCCCTCAAATATTACTCACGAAAAGGTCTTTTATGGTCAATATATTCATGATAATGGCAGCAAGTATCAGAGGTAGAACTAATGAAAAAAGGCGGTAGTATTTTGTGAAATTGAAACCATGAACACTGCAGAACGGTTAAACATTGAAGAAAAAGACAAATTATAGAGCAAAAAAAAAAAAAAAAAAACTGAAACAGAAACCCAAACACAACAGAAAAACATACGTTCAAAAACGCCTTGAACAAGTAAATGTTACTTGACATTAAAAATACATTGCATATATATATTTGTTTACAATGTTCGAAAAGTATATAAAATATTGTACCATGAAATGATAAATGGTAACAAAAAAAGTGACAAACTAGCACTTAAACCATGAACAGAATAGAAGTTAAAAGTGAATGTCCAAAATAAAAAAACGCTCAGTCTGTCAATGACTGTTTGCTTATTTTCTGCCAATAGCTGTTAGCATCTTTATCACTACTTAAATTCTCCAATTATGTATACCCCCTAGGTGATCAACAAATGACATGAAAGTTTATGATAAAGTATTTTCAGTCTTGACTGCCAACATCAATTTTTTTAACTTTGATCCTAACACGGCTTCTCATGAGTTCTCTAATGGTTGATATGGACACTGAAATCCTGGTCGAATCTTCATCATGACATTGCCGATCCGGAACACAAGTGCTGTTAACGAGACAGGATGAGCTAAATGACGACAAGGTGAAAGCAGGCTCTTCTTCTTTGAGATCAAAGATACAAGTTGCTTCAGATTCAAGCTTGATCTTTTTGGTTGAGGGTAAGCGCTGTCTTGGTTCCTCTATCAAAGGGGATGGTAGATTCTTGTTCCCAACATGACCTGTCCCGAAATTGTTCAGTTCTGTTTTCAGAGACAGTGTGAGGAGAGAAGTATCATTCATCTCTGGCTGATGATGTGGTGTGCCCAAAGAAGTCTGTTCAGATTTAGGGCTACTTTGGCTTTCCTGCATCATAAGAAAGTCCTCCTTGAATTCCAGCTCCTGGTTGCTGTTTGCTGGAGTCTCCTCTTGTTTAAGTTCCTTTACAGTCAGAATCGCACTTCGTGGCACGTTCTGGTCTGCTGCAAAGGACTCTGTCATGTTTGTATCATCAGCAGTGGCCATCTGGAGTTCAGAGTTGGAGATGGTTTGTGATATCTCTTTTACAGTAGGTCCTTCAACAGTTTCTGGATCCTGGTCTGATGTGTCTGTCCAAACTCTGCTCTCAGTCAGAGGATCCTCCTGGTCATTCATCGCTTGGCAACTTGGACACCAGTATGTGATCCTCTCCATACCAGCGGGGCCAAACATCGATCTTGTTGTCTCATGACCTTTAGGACACATAGCCTTTTTGTAGATCTCAGTCCAGTCACCAAACTTGCTCGCGGGCTTCTCTTCCATCTTCCAAGACAGCCATCTCTTCGTGAAAGTCACCACTTTCTCAACGATGACGGTAGCCTTGGCTCTAGACAGCTGACACCCCAACTGCATTGGATGGGTTCCTGTGCTGAACAAGACCTCATTCTTGATGATATTACCAAGCCCTGCGAATTTCTTCTGATCTAACAATATAAACGAGATTGGAAGATCTCCTAGAATGCAATCTTCTGCCCTGGATCTATCAAAACCATCGCTCAAGATATCTCTTCTGCTCTCGTCCTCCGGAGGGTGGTTCATCTCCTTGAAGCTCCCGCCGTAGAACACAAAGAACTCCTTCTTGCTGAAGTAAAAGACAAGTCTCGGCTCGGGAAACTTGTTGGTCTTCGATGGTTTGCAGTTGAATTCATTGACCCTGACACTCCCCCACATCAAGAAATGACATCTGATCCACACCGATTCCTCATCGGAATCATCCGACTCCGATTCAGCTGTAGTCTCTCTCTTGTGTACAAGGTGCAAGAAGAGTCGCTTGCCGTAGACCCTTACGTCTTCAAGCCTGGCCCCGCTCCATTTCATCTTATCCACTGTCTTTGATGATCCACTTATTCGTGTTGTCTTCCGACCAAGAAACTGTTTGGTCATGGTACACCATTTGAACAATGAGGGTCCCTCAGGCATTATGATGCTGCGCCCTCTACAGTCCAAAAATCTGCTGGATAGCAAATGGGAAAGGCCATGTTTAAGCTCTTTGCATTTAAACTAAATAGTTATGACATAATTACATACAAAGTTACTGTAGGCCTATGCCTATGAATTATTTATATAATTTGCCAAAATATAAAAAAGTTGAAGTTTCAACAAAATATTGTCGACACCCGAAATCACACGCAATTGTCAGTTATGTCAGCTAGAATCTTAATAAAATTCTTAAGAATACACTAAAATATGACTCCCAAAAAGCTAAAAAAATAAAATTTGTGTTCTCGAGCTTCCTGAGCCTAGACAGAAATAACCGTCTGATATGGGTCATTTCTTTAATAAAACTGACATTTGTTGACATTCCAATAGAGGCGGTCAGAGGAGCCAGATGCAATCTCAGCTCAGCGGACAACCGTCGATATCAGAGACTGAAGCTTTCGGTCTACCTTCAAGAGCCTCACGTTTTGTTTTGTTTAGTTTCTATTTTATTGTTTTGATCTGGTTGTTACATTTTTTTCATACCTTGCCCATCCCCCCCCCCCCCTCCTCATCCGGCCACAGTATCCGAATCAGCCACTGTTTTGGGATAGACGTCTGACTCCAATGAACGACAGGCTAAATGTCAGACTTTTTTTTTTCTTTCCATGTTCATTTCTCCGTTCGATTGATCATAAATACTTCATAAAAATTGAAGGATGTGTGGCTCATCGGCTCAATATCATTCATGCCAAGAAAATCTTACCTTGAAAATATTGGGGTTGGATTTGGTTTGATCCAAATCTACAGCATTCTCCGGATAGCTAGTCCAACATCCCTCACGACGTTTTATACATCCAGTACATGCACGCGGTACCTGCAAGCAAAATGACAGCATTGCATTCGATCTTACCAGAGATCGGGGAATCAGGTTCGTGGGCGTGGCACTTCTAAGGTGGGCGTGGCATCTTGACAGAGGAATCGCTATACCTGTTTATTTTGTTGGGGAATTTTCAAAGAAAATAATGATGCTATACCCTCGGTATAGTCATTAGTTCTGAACTGTCCTTTATTTTTTCCTCATATTTTATCTAGGTCTAATGGGGCATCAGTGAAAGGGTGAAATAACGAGTGTTTTTGTTAAAATGATATCGAACTTGCGAGAATTTAGAAGAGTTTATATCAATTTTTTTCTCTGAGAGGCTATTTGCAATCTAACCCCATTCACCTATTATGATATTGTTCAGTAGTCAGAATTCTGGTTTCATAATTAGGTGTTGCTATGTTGGGCATTCCACTGACAAGCTCCAGTGTCGTAAACAAGGCATGCATAAAACTTGAATACATTTGTGAACTGTTCTATATTGTATAGAAAGAACTTCACTTAGGAATGTCCAATCAACTATTTTCTTTCATCGTGTCTAAAAGGTGAAGGTGACAACATGAATGCCTCTTCACATTCTTTGTCTCAGTAGACTGAGGTGTAAAATGCAGAGTCCATTTTCTGGCTTACATTTTGATTAACCAATTAGTCAAGAGTCAATAATTATTTACTGATTTATAATGATTTTATACCAAATTTTAGCAGCGAAAATGTGAAGTATGACCTTTCAGCTTTACACTCTGATTATCTGATCAGAATTGACAAGAATATTGTGTTACTTTTAGTTATATCTCTATTTCACTAAGACAAAAGTTTGATATATCCACGATTATATACCTTTTTATTTAAAGTGTCATTTCTTAGTTTTATTTGTGTATATATAGTTCAAGTTGTTTCATTTGTATCATTGTACATGAGCTAGATATTTCGATGTACTGTTCATGATTTCTTATGAAATGTAATAAATACGCTTGCATCTTTCGAAGGGTATGTCTATAATTTTTTTTTATTTTTTAAATATCATTACCATGGTTACGGTCATAACAAAATGCATACCAATGACTTTGACTGACATCAGGCATTACATCTTAATGACAGTATTCTCTTCTTTCTCGAATATATGGAGGGCTAAATGTATACCTTTTCTATTCATACAAAGCACTATATTTCTATGAGAAAAAAATTAATAAAAACAGAATGTCACTATGAAATGAATTTCTATTTCATTTTATGATCATTTATAAATCTAATTCCATATTTATAGTAATTTTTTAAGAATAGAAAAGGTGACGCTTGGCCTTCCGTACATCAGTGGAACACTGAGAAGGCAATCCAGCCCTTGCAATAATACGAAACAGAATGGATAATATTTGAAACAAATTGAGCCAGAGATAAGAGTTATGAATGTTTGAAATACGAGATCACTATAGCTATGCAATTTTCAAATTGGCAATTTTGTCAGTGGACTGTGAGATGGACGACTCCCGTTTTTTTGCATCCAAAAAAATTATTTCCCATTTTCTCCCAAATGCATTGGGAGATGCATCTCTCGACATTTTTAGTGATTTTGGGTGTTGAAGCAAACGTGAAAGTTGTCCCGCACTACATCACTGAGACACTACCGATTCAGCTAATTTGAAGTGCCCATACGTATGTGCTTACAACTTCCAAAAAGTCATAATTATCTTATCTTATGTCCGATTTTATTAACAATTTCCCCAGACTATATTCTGATTTTTCTTCTTTCCTTTAGAGTAGATGTCTATCAAAGATTTTCCTTTAAGCCAATATTATTGTTTATTTTTTTCTTCTTTCTATTCATTATAATTTCTTTGCCTTTGAAAGTAATTTCAGTGTAACCTACAGGATATATGAAAATATAAATCAAAAACGAAATCAATAAGGACTGCATAAGAGAAACAATTGTGAGTTTATTTCAAAATGTCTACTTTTTTTTTATTTGTACAACACTTAACCTTCCTTAAAAAGAAAGAAACATACAATAATCATAAATGACTACATAACATATAATCCTTCATTTGCATGCTAGTAATTAAATATCAACATATGATGAATATACAATCAAATTCTTTTAGTCTCGTTTCTCTATCGTTGTTATAATATGTGCTACAACTCCCACACATATTGTATATCTGGAAAAAATTGGAAAGAGACCAAAAAAAAAAATCAAACGTACATGAAATAGTGATACTAAGTACATAATATATAACATCTGCGGGGCACTTAATGGCAGTAGAGTTATCATAATCTTTGAAATGGTTAGAGCATAAAAGGAGTGTGTACATCTACAATCTGAAACAACAATAAAACATTTTTTTATTTGGGGGAGGGGCACACACAGATAGTATTTACCATCACCTAAAACTGCAAAATTCATTGAGAAAATCATCCAAAATTCTGGATTGGGACAAGACTTAGGGCAGATATAATGGTTGATCAGTCAAACAATGGATCATTTCTTGAATTAAATGATATAGATTAAGAATTAAATCATTTTTTTTCTCCATTTAGCTCCCCATGAAGTCTTTCACTAATGTCCTTTATAATATAAACAATTTCAAAGTGCAGTGAGCAATATCTATCACCTGATCTTCATAATAATTCCATAGGAACATATATGCTGTTTACACAATCTTACTTCTGAATGTGGTAACCAATAGGTTTTATATATTTATAGTGCAAATAAAGATTTGATAATAAAATGCTTATAATCATTTAAAGATCTTGCTTAGTCCCACACCATTGGGTTGAATATTTTTGATTCTGAAAACAAATTATATACGGTACCTTTTTAAAACTTTAACAGTCACATATATCCCAAACAAAAGACATGTATATCCTCCCAAAATGTGATTCGATTACTGGTAGAAAAAAAGACCTGATATAAGATAAGACCCATTTGTTGTGGTAGAGAAATATAAAATATAAAATAAAATGAATGCTTGCTTGTATAAATGTCTTCAGTAACTGATCTATTACATGGTGCACGCTCATTTTCAAGTATCTACAGCAAATGAAAGGTGGTTTATCACAAATGATAGCATCTGGGCAGCAAAACAGAAGATCATATCCCAAGTAAGGTATCCAAACCAGAGTTCTATGAGAAGCAAAAGGCCTTCACGTGAATAATCATAACACATTCCTTTCTGTAATTACTTTAATCAGAACAACTCCCACTCCCCCAAAAAAGAAGAATAACAAAAAAATAAAGAGGAACTTCAGTACCGGTATGTTCTTTCTAGTATGAAAGGTGCTACAAAATACAGAAATTTACTTGATTAGCAATGTACTCATTTTGTGTCATTTCTTTAGAAGATAAACACAGCATCATACATTGTTTTTAATCCACTGACTCATGCATTATTCTCATTCTCATAGGCTTGAATACAGGAGCCATCCAGCTCCCATAGGAAAATGGGTTTATCATGCATGTGATCAAAATATAAAATGCATGTACCGGTACATGTACAGTCAGATCAAATTATGTTCTCTCAAAGTGACGATGATTCTCTGCTATGTGGATACATGCGATTACGACTATTAAAACAATAATTCAACATGTTTGAAAGCCATGAGACTGTTATAGCACCATTTTATGCTTTCTGTGACCATATGAGGGTAGGTAAACACACTTGACATAGAAGGGGTGGGGTATATATAATTATATATACATGTATGATGTATGTTGAGAGCTCTTGAAAAATTATTTTACACCGATTGCAAAAAATGAGAGTTTCAGTAGAAAAACAAAGGGTTGGGGCTACACTTACAAGGGAGAAATGCATTAATTACATGGATGCAGATTCGTAGAAATGTTCATAGTATATTTGTCCATACACACACGTTGCCCTTGTTAAATGAAATATTACAGACAAAATCATACAAGTGATTTATACAATTATCTATTTGGAACATGCTAACATTGGCATGGGACAGCAAATTTGAATGAAACATGAATCTTGTTCACTGTATGACAGTGTCACTATTAGAAATCTAAAGAAGTAAAAAATTCATGATAGGCCTTTCTTTTCTGCATATCGGGGCATGAACGCAAGAGATATGATACAGAGAGAGAGAGAGAGAGAGAGAGAGAGAAAGAGAGAAATGAAAAGGAAATGGAGGGAGAAAGAGAGAGAGAGAAAGAGAAAGTGAGAGAAAGAAAGTTTGGATGTGTTGGTCAAGAAAGAAGAGATGAAAAGAGACGGATAGAGAGCAAGAAAAGAGAATGAGATAAACATTTAAGGAAAAAGGGGGAAACACTCTTGCAAAAGGTTGCCATCAACTTATAACAAACTTTGACTGGAAACGAAATGAATCTTACTCATGATCGATATTTGGTCCACATAAAGATTGTATCACACATCATGATACACGTACGTTAATACATGTCTTCACTTTGCTATATTCAAAATCATCATCTAGTAATAAAGTACAAAAAACCTAAACATAAGTCAATTAATCCATAATCTTTTAAGGGTCTAGTACAGAAACTACAGATAATCCCCCTAAAACATTATCGTCACATTTGGGCTTTGATTTTGATGAGGTCAGAGGTCATGACCTCAAATATTAAAGCTACAAGAATTTGTATAAAAGAAGCAAGAGAAAGGTTGGTAATAATAACTATGAAATTTAATTCAATTCTAATACATCATGGGACTTTGCAGTTTGCACACAAATGTATGAATTCATCTTCATTTTCTTTTCTTTGTTAGCTGCATCAATCAATTTACTACAGTGAAATCAGGCATAGTCACAAGTGAGTATACTGTATATACTTAGGCATAATATATATATATTTACTAATATATCTTTTTTTTTTCTTCTCGCAAAATGGCAATACAAAAACAACACTACGGAGAGTAATTTCAATATCATGAGTTTCATATTATGTTCTCCTTTTTGATAAAAAAAATGCAATTATTCACTTCATTTCAACAGGCCGTTTGCAAAAAAAACTATATCTGTGGAGAAAATGGGAAAGAAAACATAAGACTGCATATAAGATGAAAATATATGTCTAATGTCTGATGAAATAAGCATGGAGCTCCTCATGAACATATACTCGGGTAGGGGAAGGATAATATATGCCTCCCATGAGCACAGCGGGTTCCACTAACGCACTCTTAACGGATTCCTACGAAGTAGCAATGGAGACATCTTGCGTATAAAACACAGAGGGGGATAAATGTCAAAAATCGTAACATACAATTCTTCCCCCAATATTCCACGATTGTTAAAATTTGTCTGTACAAAAAATATCTCTAATATCCAACTTGGCTGTGCAATGTCGTCAAAATGTTTTTTCTTTCTTCTTGACATATACAATTTTGGTGATTCATGTTGTAACTCCCGTAAGAGACGGGATCCGCTTTCACAGTTTTTCTTTCGCTGGGATCCAGATCGTTGGACCGGATTGTTCATGAATGATCTCCTTGCTCTGCTGGTAGATGTCGTCTATGGTATCTCCCAAAATGATTGCTATGGAAACAAGAAAAAAGAAAAATTAAAAAATTATTTAAAAATTCAAATACAATTACAAATTACAAAAATCAAACGAGAATTTACCTCTTTTTGAAGTATGATCAGTAATTTATAAGTAATGTAAGGGAAGATATTACGTAGCCAAAGGCAAGGTCTCTTATTGTGACATAACCATTAGAAGAAAGTCTGAATAAAAATGGATATCTTTGTTTTCAAGTTTCATATCTACGTGCACGATTTAAAAAAGGACAAGTATTGGTTAATGAAATACGTTATTAAAGAGCGTCAGTATTCATAAATTGCTCATTAACAAAAAGAACATTGTTAGAATACGGTATTGATAGAGGTATCCTTGGCATTGTTTAAATGCATTTTCTGAAAATGGCTGTGGCTATCTAAAAATATCAAAATTTCTAGCCCCTAAAATATAATCCCTTCAAAAATCTGTTTATTCCCCACCTGTGAAATATTCGAGGAACTCCTGTTCCAGTTTGAGCGCCCTCTCGTATGTCTTGCGGGCTTGGTCCTCGGAGACCCTCCTGTTCATCTCGACGATGGATTCTACCGACTTGGGCTTGAGGAAGATAGCGATGGGGTAGAGCTGGGCGACCTGCAGGCGTTTGATGGCGTTACCGCTCACGTCAAGGATACAGTGTTTGCCCTGGAACACACACACACACAAACAGACAGACGGAAATAAATAAGAGTTATTAGTCTAGAAAAATAAAGCCTAGCAGAATAGACCAGTTCATGGTTAGCACATGTTCTAAATGACCCAGAATATCCACAGATCTTCAAAACAGGTCCAACTTTGTACATTTCGAAATAATCACTCCTATAGTGATGGAGGTGCTACGTAAATAGCCTTTAACCTGTGTATCATGGAGTGCACTGCTTGAGCATGAATGAATACCGGTAATGATTACATAACTTTCATTTGCACGTATCCAGTATTTTGTCCCTATGTATTTCACAATTTGGTCTGCAATGACCTTTAGCTGCTCATGCTAAGACTGCAACTATGAACTGTTATTTAAACATATTTGTGGCTTACACCCAGTAAATAAGATCGATTGATCGATCTGTATTGAAAAACAAGTCAGAAAAAATCTGGGAACCAGCGGGACTTGAACCTGCATCTACTGCTTGCCGGGCAGCGACTCCACCACCAGGCCATCACTGGTCCATGGCACAGTCACGATGAACTAGAACAAATACCTAAGCTCTCCTGATTCATTCTGACTCATTAATATTCATTAGTCCACCATAGGACAATAACTTATATAAATGTAATGCTTCCTGGGAGAAATTTAAATTATTTAAACATATTTGTGGCTTACACCCAGTACATAAGATTGATTGATCGATCTGTATTGAAAAACAAGTCAGAAAAAATCTTGGAACCAGCAGGACTTGAACCTGCATCTACTGCATCTACTGAGTGTAAGCCACAAATATGTTTAAATAATTGAAATTTCTCCAAGGAAGCATTACATTTATATAAACTATGAACTGGCTTAAAGAGAGTTAAACTGAATTCATAATGAGACTATACTGCCAAGACAGCAGCAGTGTTGGGATCCTGTACCTGGGCCTTGTTTCATCAAACTTCATATCAATATCAAGTTACAATAACTGTTATAAGCTACTGAAATCATGGCATTTGATAGGCTAAGAGCAAACTTGTCATAGATAACCACTTTGGCTGTTATAACTGATATCATTACTGGACTTGCACAATTAATTAAATGAAGTCCCACACACTGCATTTCATGTACCTTTTCTGAGACCTCCTTGACTGACGCTACACTGGTGCCATAGAGATTCTCATTGTACTGGCCGGCTTCAATGAACAGGTGATTCTGGATGTCTTTCTCCATCTGTTCCCTCGACTCTACAAAATGGTAGTCCCGACCGTCGACCTCGTGAGGTCTCCTTGCTCTCGTTGTATCTGAAGAAAAAAGTTGGGAAAATGCTTTAAAATCAACTATATATGTACCCCAATTCCCCACGACCAGCAATCTGCCCATATCTTCAAGATGTAACTCAAAGCTTACTTATTCTGTTAATTTTATTTGTAAATTACATTTCAACATTTTTATATACATGCACATGTACAGTACATATGGAAATTGCTCTATATAAAGACATAATTTTTATCATTATCACATGTATCTTTCAATCACTAACATCTACAAGCAGGACACCAATGCAAAAATAGTTAACTATTATTTCTTATTCACATTTGACATTTCAGCAGTTACATCTTCAAATGAATCATTACTTGGTGTCTAAACTATAAAGGAAAAGCAGGCTAAGAGGTTCATTTTTGTCCTTATTTTGAACTAGAACGGAAAATACCTCAGGAAAATTTGAATGATATTCTAGCATTTCTAGCTATGCTTCATAACTAAAAAATGCCTTCCTGTTTCTATGCCGAGGGCAAAAATAAATACACATCTTTTCAGTTCTTATCAGATAAATAAAAGATGTGTAATGAAAACCCAGATCCCTCAAATTAAACTTAAGATGAACTCAAAAGTGTGAAGGCTTCATGAGGTGGAAATGGAATACTCACGTGGTACACAGCTTCCGAATTCATCAGGCATTTCTGAGATGAGATCATCATTAATTCTGTCTTTACCGGGTCCAAGAATGATGACAGGCCTTGTGTATTTGACTGTAAAAAACAAACAATGGAGGAAACATAATTATTGATTTGCTTACGATATCAAACTGAAAATACAATGATAATTATACAGTTAACAACTAAATTACTCATACCCCTTATAAATTTGATGTTTTTTTGTTGTTTTTGTAACTTGAGAATGAAAGGTGGACTGGTTGAATTAGGGCCTTTGATATTAATTTCTTATCATTTTGATGATTCCAGAACCTTGCAGTACACACCAATACTTATAGGCTACATGATCTACATTTTCTGCTTGATTCCACACTGTTTTTTTTTAGGATGCAATCGCATGATCAGAACTCAACTTTATCTTTAAAGAGAACAGATACAATGAAAGATAATACCGGGGTAGACGTATAGGAATAGAAGACTTAAAATCAAGGCACAAATTATTCTCTCGATACTTACTTTCTTGCTGGACGACTGCTTCATATGAAAGAATAACCTCCTCATTCCCTGTTAAATATTGAAAGTATTGAGAAACTTTGATTAATACACACTGATAATAAAGCTCATACAATGTTTTGATTTCATTATTTTGTTAAAGACCTAAAATACTAAGAAACTGATATACATGTAGAAACATTGATAGTAGCTGACATGAGTGTGTCTCAATGCAATTTCATACGAGTTGACTCCAGTGAAAATAGTGTGAGCAAGAGAAAAATACTTTTCCCAACAACAGTACCATACATTATCTTTATTTAGATATCTAACATTGAAATAACTTTATACAATCTTTATTTAAGGCAAAGCTGCAATATCTGATATGAGTAATAATTATATTTTGAAAAAAAAAAAAAAAAAAAAAAAAAAAATTCCCTGACATTGATAATGCTACTCTGTAGAAGTTATGATTATGTTCAGCACATTAATATTGATGTTTTAATATTGAGAGATTAATCAGACATTATGAAACAGGTTCATATTTTTGTTTCTCATTTGATAAATGTCTCAATAAATCATTCCATCCCTATATAACCTTAAACAGGTGTGAACAAAATTAATATATTAGTTGTTGCCAATTTACATAGAGATTAATCAAACATAACTGAAACAAACTTATATTAGTTGTTGCCAATTAAGATAGATTATTCTAACATTAATCATTGGTGTAATTAATGTCTAGTCACATGACTTGTTAAGTTTCTACCATACTTACTGTAGCTACTCTCGCTATCACTGGCGTTGGACGTGAAAGCTGTATATATTAATAAAGTGAGGGAGAGAAAATACGACCTTGTGCATTAGACAATGTTAAAATGTGAAGTAGATGATAGTGTTTCTATAGTTGTACGATAAACAGTGACATTTTGGTGAATTTCCTACGATATTTCACCTTACAATCTGACAATAATTTGTACACAGGTAATTCCATAAATTAAGGACCCACTTTGTGACATCTTTAGTGTCTCTGTTTAATACATAAGGAACCCACACGTATTTGTGGCTCTGAGTAAAGACTTAAATAGTGGAGTGAGATTGTAAAGTGATTTCCTAGCATAATATTACATCCTCGTACCTAGAATCACTTAACAATCGTACTCCACTATCTAAGTCTTTACTCAGAGCCACAAATCGTCGCTGTTTTCACGAAGTGACGGTAGTGAAAAAAAATTGCATTCACTTTGCATTACGATTTTCCTCACTACCGTCACTTCGTGAAAACAAGGACGAAATATGTGTGGGTTCCTTATGTAACTGGGACACCCAAAATATCACGAAGTGGGTCCCTAATTTATGGAATTACCTACGTACAGGTTGAACATACATGAGGGGGTGGTGAAACATACACAAGCGAGTGGTGAAACCAAGGAGGATATTCTTTGGTGAAACGTACATACATGTACGTGTACACAGGAATGTAGAATAAAATATGAGGTTTTAATTTTAGTAACAAACTACAGTTATAACCCTGTCTATTAAGGCCACTCAAAGGAAACAGAACAAGTGGCCTCTGTAGAACAGGTGATCTTTATAGAGAGGTGACCGCTAACACAGGTTTGACTGAACTTGTAATTAAAAGGTACATCGGTCAGGGGAACCACCAAGTTTTATTTGCTTGGGGGGAAAAAAAGTTTCATCAATGGTTGTAACTTGGGTCAAGGTTTGTTATAGATACAGTTTTCATTTGAAATTACATCACATTTAACTTTCATTTGTATATAGGTTGATGTTTAACCTCCAACAGGATTGCATGCATTATATAACAGTTGTGAGATAAAGGGGTCACAAACAAGAATGAGAATTCTATCCATGTCTAAGAACAAAACACAGAGATAATCTTTTAAAATATTTTCTTTCTATTCTTTTTTTCTTCAAACATCACCATGAAAAGTTCTATCACTACAGAGAGTTCAGTGAGAATTTAAAGAATATTTTTCATCCAATTTGTCTGTCTTTGTTCTTAATGACTACAATTAAGTGGAACAAATAAAAATGCACGGTAGTGAAGTACATGTATAAAGCAAAAGCAAGAAGAAAACATGCAGTTCTACTTGTTTGTATGTGTGTGTGTATGTGAAAACAAAATAAAACTGGGGGTGTGTCATCGGGTGTAATCAACAACATAATCCAGTATATATGGGACCACAGTGAGAATGAAAGTGATACCAACATATATACTTGATGCAAGTCCCTATTTAACAGTGAAATGAATGAATTTATTTAATTTTAAAACATTTAAATAAAACGTGTCCTGCATGATAAATCCAAAGCTTTGAAGCTTGGTTTGATTTGTAACATATATTTTTCCCCTCTTTTTTTCATAGCTATTTTAATTGTCAAAATAAAGCCTATTTTTTCCTTCAAAAGTTTCACTCTAGCTTTTCAAGCCATTTGGCCACGAAAACATGAATACAAAAGTTAACAAAAATATGAAAATAACTGGGAAAAGTCAAATATTTACTAAACAAGTGCATGATTTTCAATACTTTTCAAAATGGGGGGTTCAATGACGTAAGTTTGTGACACATGGATATTTTAGGGGGTGGGGTTCATGATAGAAACTATGATATATTACATGCTTTGTCTATTAAATCAGTCATACCAAAATAGATTATAGTGCCCCTTGTTTTTTCTGCATGAGACATTATTTTATGAATACAAAGTCTTGCTTTTAATATACCTACATGTATGTATAGTCAACGAGAGTACAATATGAACTTTGTCAAAACATGGTATTTTGTAACGCTCAAAAAAAGTTTGTGTAAATATTTTTGGTGAATTCATATTTCTCTTGTAGCACATTGTGAACAAGATGCTTCATACAAGACTGATTTTGTTGACTGCAATACATTGAAGTCAAAGCATATCATTTACATGTATATCATATTCAATACCACGAAAGAGGGAAAGAGGGGTCACTGCTAGTGTTAGATTTTATGACTGATAGTATTATTGACCTGGTGGTGAAGACGTAGAGACTATTACTGAAGATGACACTAAGGTAAAGCAGTTTAAGCAAAAGCAAGAAATGAAGAAAGAGAGAAAGAATGCAATCATTAGCCATTACAATCTTTAGGGAAAAGCAATCATTAAGCAAATGCAATCATTAAGCAAATGAAAACATTAGGACAATGCAATCATTAAGCAAATGAAAACATTAGGAAAATGCAATCATTAAGCAAATGAAAACATTTGGAAAATGCAATAATTAGGAAGATGCAATCATTAGGAAATGCAATCATTACTAAGATGCAATCAAGATTAGGCAAATATTCCAATGAGACAGATAAAGGGTATTCTTGATGCAAATCACACAAATAGTTTTGATGGGTTTTTTTATGATAAAGACAGCTAGATAATACTGAAATAAAGACAGTATGATCGATTGAAGAAGAAAAGTTACAACTTGGAGAAGAGAAATTAGAAGTATTAGTTGATGTTTCAAATGAGTTTAGTTGTATGAAAAATAAATTGAGGAAAGATGGAAAATCACCTTAAAGAGGTCATTAAAGCTTTCAAGAAATTAAAAATTGCACACATAGAACAGAAGCAAACAAATTTCCTTCATTAAATCATCAAAGCAACTAACTAATCATTTTGTTTCAAAATCTAGCTACTGCATTAAAGTTTCGTTCATGCAGTACAGATTTGTCTCCATTATCTAAGAACAAACATTTCATACAGAACACGACATAAATCATTTCTAAAACATGCAAAAGTCGGCAGCATCATGCATTTTCATTGTCGTTATTTTAAGTAGTATACTGCCTTCCTAGTTACTCGGGCAAAAGGACGCAAGTGACATTTTGCCATTTTTCTTGTCATAGAAACATACCAGAAACGCAATGGACTTTTTTTTCCTTCAAATAATGTTCTTTTTGCTGAAAACATTACTGTTTCTAGCTATATTGCCACTATTTTGTCTAGATGTCACTTGTTCCCTTCTGCAACATTAAGGCTGGAAAATCCTCCTGCAATTAGTGGATCAATGGTAATATAGCATCTATGGAAAGCAAGTCTAAGGAATGCTACTGAATTTCTTGCAAGTTACCGTTATGATCTGATGATTTTATTTATTTGATATCACTTACGTTCTGGGTCGCTTGTCTCCTGATCGCTGTCTCTGTTTTTCTTGAATTTCCTGAAGAAACCTTTCTTGCCTTTGCTATTTACAGTTCCCTGGAGAGAGAACAGTTATCAGTTAATACAATCATCAACTAACACCAATCTAAACACAAGGGGCTACAAGGCATGTTCATGTATGCAAATCGATATTCCCATATATAAAAACATAAACCAAATATATTTAAAACATTTAAAAATCATTATGCCAACTCTGCACAAGCAATTGCAATTTTTTTATTATAAATTCCAAACATAGTGTCCATAAAACATCTTACACTCCACATGAATTAATTCTCAAATCTCGAAAGATTACTTCATACATTAACATAGTTGTCTGTTTTAAACTGTTTTAAACAGTTTTAATATTGCTAATATATCATTTGTCATCAGCTCATTTTAACAGTAAAATAGAGAATTGAAAGTTAAAAAAGTGACATACGGTAATATAATTGCAAATTTAAATTTCTCACCGCTGGCTCCTGGATGTTGTTGCGGTCCTTATTACCCGAGAATTTGACACTCCGTAACCTTGCCTTTTCTTTCCTCTCCACTCTGTATGGTGAGATACAAAAATTATTATGTTACTGAGAGAGAAATATACAAATTAACATGAATCCCCCAAAACAAATCTTAAATCATTATAAATATTACTACTGTAAAGCTTCCTCCGTATATACTAAATACAAAGAAGAAAAAAGACTCAAACCATGATTGAGTTTAAAATGTTCATAGTAATGGCCAGAGTTTCTAAAAGTGAAATCATTTAAACTAATTCATCTGAACAATAGGTTGGGTCATGAAAGTTATTGATGCTTGTCCCCCTAAATACTGTCAAACCTGTCTATTCAGGCCACCCAAGGGGAACAAAAAAGGCCTTTCTAGACAGGTTCTACAACACACATTTCTCTCTCAAGGGAGACGAAATGCATGACCACGATAGACAGGTGGCTTTTATGGAGAGGTGACGAGTAACACAGGTTTGACTTTACCCAAGCATTAGATTATTCAATTCACCTGTTGTATATGATAACATGTTTGTAGATGGAATCCACTTTGCATACCATGACATATAGTTGTTACTATGATACACAAGTGTTGTACAAGCATTGCAACAAAATTTGGAGTAAAAATAGCAAAATCAAGATAATGTGCTATACTAACCAATGAGTACTTATTATAGAAAGAATCACACACATTAACAATCAAATTGCTCAAAACTAGACAAAAAATTGATTCTGGAGAAATGAACCCGGATCAGAATCCAACCTGCTTTACACTCTGTACACACATAAAGTCAAACCTGCTTTAGTGACCACCTGTCTACAAAGACCACATTTTTTTTGTTCCCTTGAAAATGGTTTCTCATTGAAACCTTTACTAAAGGAACCTGTACACCTGCCTATAAAGACCACTTTTCTTGTCTCCCTCAGTGGTCTTTATAGACAAGTTTCAATGTAAAAACAAAAGTTTAAAGGTTAAAGGTTAAAGGTGACTGACCTCCTCTTGCTTGGAATGATGCCGATTTCTCCCTCCTCTCCGTTGGGAAGGATGTGACGCGCCTGCCACCACTCATCGTCGCTCGCGTTGGTCACGTGGATGATGTCACCAAAGTCAAAGCTAAGACCCTGACTGGGTAGACCGCTGTCCCTGCTCTTATCATAGTCAAAGAGAGTCCTGATGGGAGATGATTATGGGTAAAAGAAACAAAAGAGAGAAATGAGAATTTTGGTGATTTAGTGGAGAATCCAAGCACATGAACAAAGTGATAAAAGAAATCAAAGTTATTTTGTTTTCTATGGTGATTTTTGGTAATTACTTATCGTAAATGTACATAGTGAGGAAGAAGAAAAAAGAAACAACCTAAAAACCCTGAACATTCCACTCCATAAAGGTAATACATTTCCAATAAAAAGAATGATTTCAAACAGAGATAGTGGATCATTCTATTCTGTAAAAGGTGCATTTTGATGACTATTTTGCCCAAGTTGCATTTACTTCTGCAATTTAAAGGTTTGAACTTAAGTTGTATGTATAAATATAAAAGACAAACAAAATCAAAACAGATTTCTTAGTAACTCCAAAACTTGAGAAGACCGAGTCATGAAATTAAAACAGATTAAAAAATATGCTTCTAAAGATAGAGCTACATGAAATAACCGACAAAAAAAATTTTAAGTTCAAATAAAAATAAAACAATGAAATAAAGACAACTAAAAGTAAACTCACCTGACAAATAATGTTCTCTTAGCTGACGTCCTAAGACTGCCCGTGGGACTAACAGAGTTCTGCATCATCTCCTCGCGCAGTGACTGGATCTTCGCTTCAAAACAGTTGTATTCTGAAATGACAACATGGACAAAGTTGGACTTAAATCGTCTGAAATTCATTGGTTGGTCTTGTTTAGGATACAGTAAACATATTTTACTTATAGAAAGTTTAAATAACATATTCAAATTTATGGATATTTCTTCCTAGCGTCCTAGTGATGAGATATTCCATTAACCTGTCATTAATGAATGAACTAAATACTTGGAATCCAGTCTGTGTACATTACTTGTTGCTATGTTGGGCAAGCATTGGGCAAGCATTGGGCAAGCGTACAGGTTGTCAAGAACAACCTTTCTTCAAACAGTATGCATACGATATGAATATGTTAGTAATCCAGTCTATTGACTTGCCTGACATAACAACAAGTAATGTATGCAGACTGGATTCCAAGTATTGTAGTTCATTCATTAATAACAGGTTTATGGAATAACTCGTCACTAGGTCCCCAGGAAAGAAACACCATAAAATAAAACCGGTCAATTGTGGTTACAGCTGATGAATTAAACCTTTTCCTTCTACCCCATCTTTTATCATATGCCATGTCATTGAAGTCATTCAGCTGTTCCAAATAGTCAAATTTATTTTCTTCAATGGATGTCTTGGAGTGGATTTGTCAGTGCTATTTTTTATAATGCTTCCGCAAGCTATTCAGGCTCCACTTTGCCACAAGCCCACTTGTGTAAACATTATTATGATTACCAACATTATGAAAATAGCCAGTTCAAAAATTATTCTTTGCATTATGCACAAATGTTCACTGGAGCTTCCATAATTTGTTATCATTATTAACGAGTCATGATGCATATTTGTTGCATTATCAATTCCTTCCAAACACGGAGTAGTATATTTAGGGTTGTCAACAAAAACCCTTTACATGAAAGAAAAGAAGGTATCAGCCTTGAACAAAATTGTAAAGATTTCTGTCTGGGAAGACAAAGGTTATTGGCACAAGGCTGAATATGATCTCATTAAATCAGCCGTTGAATATAGAAACTCTCTAGGGAAAATGGGCTTATTTTGAATACAATATGAAACCAGATGTTGTGAGATGACTCAATGTACCAGACTAAACATTCACTAGGCTTGTCTCCATCAGCTCAGTTTGCCAAATAACCCGCTATTTTAACTATCCCGATCTTCATCAGCCCGCAGTTGCAATTAGGCAGGATATTTGGTTGAGAAAATATCCTGAGAAATCTTGTTTTTGTTTCTCCTAAATATCTGGCTTTTTGCGCCCGTCCGAGCTAGTTTGTGATGAGCGTATTGGTCGGGTGAATACGCAATTTCGAGCTTCAGGATAATATCGTGAGTCTGAAAATAGCGGGTTATTTGGCGAACTCAAGCTGATGAAGACAGGCCTACTGAGATGAATAGAATCTCATATCATTGAAAGATTATAACAAATGCATTGTTATCATGACACAAAGAGGCATACTGTATACATGGTTACAGTAGACGGTTTCTACTGTGTAAAAGGCTGCTCCAAACACAATCCCCTTTTTCACAAAAGAAGAGATTATGAAATGAGCTACATGTACAGGAATGTTCCTTTGCCATACATAATACAAGCTTTTCTTTTTATTAGAACCCCCACTTTATTTAGCTTTTTCAATGTATTTATCATATTTATGATTGTATCTTTTGCCATTGCTATTACCATGTACATTCCTATATTTAATGTTTAGTTACATGTATAATTATTACCACGTATATCATGTTCAATTATGTTATTTTCGATAAAGTGGAAACAAATAAACTTGAAACAATACATGTACATGTAGTGGGCCTATAATCAAAGAAAACATAGGCATCGGACTAACTTCCTTCGTTGAAAGGAACAGAACGGAAGCATAAACTCAGCGTCAGGTTTAAATTTTTAGAGGAAAGCAGTCGAACATTTACATGTATGTGTATGTGTGCTACTCATACAACCATTCATTATATGTTTGCCAACAAACAAGTATGGCACACAAAGAGATCAAATTCCGGTCCTTCATGAACAAATTTGCATTTCATGCATGGACAAAATTATACAATACGGTGAACTTTTTAAATAGAAATTTAGCCTAAGAGGTTAACATTAATCAAGTTTGGGTAGGTCAGCTCAGTCAAATTAATAGATTTTTAAATAGTTCTTTAGAAATGAATGTATTTATTCATGACAGTACAAATATATACATTCAAACCAAAGTCACAACCAAAATCGTTTTCAAAGGGCGAGATCCATCTTTATACAGTTGTAGTGGAATTAAGTTCATTTCAAACCTGCTTATCAAAGAAGTGTAAATAATACACAATCATAAAATAATTTAATGATGACAATAATTGGGTGTAAAATAACCAGAATTTGGTTGCACTGCTATGTAAACTACATAAATTTCTTGTACATGTATTTCAGTAGGGTAATGTTTTTCACTTGACCTTCGGTATTATACAGTACGAGTATGAAGATATCACGGTTTAAAGTCCATAATTTATTCTATTGGTACAGACTTGCACTGCATTCCTTCAAACTAATCCAAAACCTCTTAGAGTACTTGATAAGCTACTAAATTCTATTAAAGTCCTAGAGACTCAGATGTATAACACAGGACAAAAAAAACTATTGTAAATATACGTTTAATGATGAAGGTATCCTTGTTTCTACCAATCATGAGTAAGAAGGGTAAGAAGGAAGGGCTCAAATTTAAAGATAAAGTTGAGTTTTGGTCATGCGATTGCATTGTGAAAGAAAATGTGTGGAATGGATCAGAAAAAGTTGATCATGTAGCATGTTGTAAGTATTGGTGTGTACTGCAAGGTTCTGGAGTCATCAAAATCATAATAAATTTGGCCCAGTCTTGGTAAAGTAACAAGCACTGTACACAGAAAAATGTATATGGGACTACACAAATGGTGTCGGGCCTCCTTACCTTGATTTCCTTTCTTTCTAAGCTCATTACTCAGCCAGTATACATTTTCTACCAAAATTGTTTGGCAAATGACATTTATTTGTAATCTTGAACATTCAGTGTAAGTTTCGTTTGACTCTGTGAGAATTCAATTAAAAAACAAACAGAACTCAAGTTTATCTTTAACACTACTGGAACTGGGTTGTACCTGTATTAAGCCTATGGGAATGAGGGAATTTAGTAGTCAGCGAGTTAACAGGGGTATGAATGAGCACAGACCCTCAATTTTTTTTTATACTCGAAACAAGGGCCTCTTGCCAATAGACCCTAACCTGGACCCTCCGTGAAAAAAAAATGTGTGGGACACCAACAGTTTGGAACTTGTTCACAATTTTCTAGCTCTAAGCAGACAATTTATTCATTTTAATAATTATAACAATAATAAAAGTCCGTTCTTGTATAGCGCATAATACTAAGTCTTTGAGAGCTTTCAAGGAGCTCCAGAAATTTTAGAGATGAAGACAAAGTTCTATGCTTGTAAATATCATACATTTCTGACAAATAACAGACAATCTACATGCATTTTTTGTTTATGATCTCAAACAAACTTCATAAAAACTTAGTACTTTGATCCTGATATATGTACATTTAACTTACTATTAGTATATGTCCAATCATTGAGCAGTTGCAGTTCTTTTCATATATGCATTTCAAAGTCGTTGATACAAACAAGTCCATGCCATTGAAAGCAATCACACACAGGACAATAAAATCCTTTCAATAAAATATCAAACGGAATTCCAACCATTCAGAAGTAGATTTCACAGGCTACTGCAGAGTGTAATTTCACATCCTGGATACAACGTAACATACATGGAGAAGAATCCCTGTTACTCATGGCATGGAGAATCCCCGAGTTCATTTCATGTCAATTTCCAAAAAGAGGGAGACAGTGGGAGAGAAAGAGATACAAGCCTTTTCAACAAAAGCATTGTAGACAGCTAAATACGGATCTTGAGTGACTGAGTCCCGGCTGTGACATTTCTGTTCTGTTTCCTGCCCGAGATGATTAGTGCCCACTCCACAGACTGAAACCCACTCACGAGAGAATACAACTCGTAAATGTTCCAGCCATTGAAAATGAAGTGCAACAATGAGATCGAAGACAGAATGAGAGAGGGGGAGAGACAGAGGGGGAGAGACTGAGAGAGAGAGAAATTAAAAAGCTCTTGAAATGTATCCGCTAGGCAAATGCCATTGTTCCCTCCACATTTTGCTTTAAGAGTAAACAGTAGTTCGCAACTTGATTTCAAATGGCTCTTTGAGAGACGTTGGGGCAAAGGGCACTGGAGCATCAGCTTCAGCTTGTATTGAATAATTTAGGTTTGTACGACTCGATAACAATGTGTGCTGCTCGACTTCTATCTGTAAAATCAATAAGTCCATCCATTTATTTAGCTGTTCTCACCCTCAATGATAAATATGATAGATAGCTAGCTTGCCAAGTACAGGACCAAATTATAGGAGCAGTGCATATTTTACCAGGTTTACACAACTTGCCCGGCCCTAAACGGCAAACATATGAAGTAAACATGCATGCATTATGAACATGTATGTACTGTACAAATATACCAATACTGATGTGTGTTGGAAAATGATAAGACTAAAACATGAACAAATGCATTACATCTTGGTTGACCGCAAAATAATGATAAATACCATATAATCACCATTTGGTATCACTTTTGAATGAAGCCTCATTAAATGTGACAAATTGAGTCATTCATCAATTTTAGCATTATATTTCAGATAAATAAATCATGTCTCTTTTTAATGTTGCATGGTATAAACCATTGTATTATTAATGACAGCCCCTAAATCAAAATGAAAAATTGTGAAAGTATGTAATCTCTACCGCTTTCTTACATCATTTAAAATCATGCATGACAATTGTATGTCATGTTAATATATTTTAAAGTGAAGAAGTTGGCCCTTAAAGGTAAACAGTGATAAAGATTAAAAATGGCCTTGTCATGCGCCATCTCTATGTTTCATTAAAATAAAATCAAGAAACAGTAGATTTTCTCCTTACTTAATCTCCTATTAGCAAAGAAGGATGCCATACCTGTATAAAAGCATATTTGCACACTTAAATAAATCTACAAATAAAACATTTCAATAGAGCATAGATAGGTCAGATTTTATTTGTACCCTTTTCTGATCACAGATAAAATACTAGTAGTCCAACGTGTGAAATAGGTCAAGGAGATAGAGAGAGAGAGAGAGAGAGAGAGAGAAAAGAGAGAGAGAGAGAGAGGGGGAGGGGGTGGGCAAGATAAAGGAAATACCCCGGTATACACATTCATGTACAATCACAAAATACAGTTATAAGTTATGAGGGGGATCAATAAGAAAGGAAGAGGAGTAAAAGAGACAGAGAAGGGGAGAGGGGGCGGGGGCATGATTAACAATTGTATACATTTAAATGTATGACAAAGACTTTGAGGAAAAGGAAATTAAAGTTAATTATACCCATAATGCGCATTGAGATGGTAGACAATTACCATCAACCACAGAACAAACATTACTTCTGTACTAGAAGGATGTGTGTGGGAGTGATAACTTGGTTCTTGTTCTTTTGCATTTTCTCAGATTCTAATTATTAAGGTGTGGATATCCTGCCCATTGTTTAGGGATTTAAAAAGATTGGAGGTGTTTTTAATCCACGTTCTAGATGGATGATCCTGATTATCCCACTCACTTCAACATATAAAAACACGGAAGTCCGTGAGCCACAAATTATGCAAATTATAAGCAATGAGTCAACTTAAATGCAAAGACTCAAAGACTCTGATCCTCAGGAAATACAAGAGGACTGTTTTGTCTTTTGAGAGCCAAAAGTATAACTTTATGCAAAAATGATATAATCCAGGAAATAGCTGAGCTACCCTACTATTGAAAGCCCTTATAGGAACCACTAACGTTTTCTTCTCAAGACAACAATGAAAATGGTTGTATTGTGTATAAATATATTTTAAATTGTTCTAATAAGCAACAAAAAAGCAACCTCAGGCATATACATGTACAGTATATTGCTTACTGTTTTGAAAAAGACAGTTATTAGCCTTCTTTTGTAATTTCTGTTCTCAGATTTAGATTGAACGTCATTAGCTTTAGGGAAATTAAACAAAATGTATTTCACAACATGTATTTTTTAAATCTAAACATACTTTTTAAAAGACTAAAACATAGTAAAAATGCACAATATTACCGATCTTTGTAGTATTGTTGTCTAGATGTGTTCATATTTCATACTTTTATATCATTTTAGAACATAACTAACAACTAAGTAACTAATTAACTAACTGGTTTTTAATGTTTTTAATATTTGTAATATATTTGAATTTTAACGTAATATTTGTAATATATCTCGATTTTTGATGTAATATTCGTAATATATTTAGATTTTGATTTAATGTTTGTAATATATTTAGATTTTGATGTAATATTTGATTCTCATTTTCCATAATTTATAGTCTTACGTTTTAGTCATTCACATTTTGTTCGTTTATTGTGTTGTATATTGACTTTGTAAATTGAATAATTTCAGCTTCCCAGCTGCATGTTCTTTTATTTCAATAAACCGAATCAAATCAAATCAAATCAAATCTAACAAAAATATTGAGTTGGGGTGAAAATTAAAGGTAATACAAAGTTTTGGTATGGGGTCATGAATTTGGTTCAAATGAACATATTGGAAGCATATGTGATCCTACAATATACAGTGATTGTTTTCGCGGTTGAAATCGAGTTTAAAGTTATGCAATTTTAAATAATAAACTTTTTATGTTGTATAGCTCCCTCTCAAGGTCAAGATATTAATTAAGCTATAAACAATGTTTCTTGACTGAAATTGACCGATTAGCTATTCCCGTTTGGAAATTATCTATCACAACTACATATTCTGAGATTTTCATGGTCGCAGCTACCATTGTACGGCCGTAGGCGCTATTAGAAATTATTAAAAATTTACCGGGAGCACCGGTAAATTTTTATATTCACTTTTTCTCGAAAGCAAAAGTGTTTAAGAGGCTAAATTTTATAGTGCTTATAATACATCCACAGGGGCATCCAAATATATCAAAATTGTAAAGAATCACTATCCACCAAATTTTTCAGAATTTCCCAAAACTTTGTATTACCTTTAAGATGTTGAACTTTTAATGACAGCTAATAGGTCATGACAGTCAGTCAACCAATGTCAAAATATTTTTCAGTTTGCTTTTCAACGAGAGTAAACAAACAAAGTCAACCGGATGGAAACATTTCTAAGAAAAAAATAGAGCAAAAAATAAATGACAAAATTACAAACCTGTCAATATTCATGATGATGTATTTGTGGTATTTAGATTAATGATGTTTGTTCTGGTGATTCATAATTTTCCCTCCCACCGAATGATATATGTACCAGATTATGTGCCAATATGTACCAGGATATCCTAAGGCTACAGTGTAGGTAGGTCCCGTCTAATATGGAATACATGGGCAGAAGGGGAAGGGGGGGGGGGGGGGTAGGGGAGAGATAATGGGGGTCTTCATCTTCTATTATTCTTTTGGATTTTAAAATATTTTTTTGGGTGTAGGACAAGAAAAAATGATAATTTTAAATTGTCTGTTTGTCCAACTTTTTTGTCTGACTTTTAAGGAGTTGTACTCCCCTTGTTTTTTTTCTTCCAAACCCTGGAAATGCCCATGGAATATCCATACTTTCAAGCCCGGAAGGAGATATGCTTTCATGCCTGCTGAAAGGAGTCTCTACTTCAGATTCATGCTTTATGAGTTACATTTTCAAATATAACAATAACAAATATCCAACTAGGAAGAATTACGAGAACACTGAATATTGTGACAACTTAAGAGTTGTCAAAATAAATTTGATAGGACATGTACAATTGCTAAAGAATAAGCAACAATGGCAGATATAGGATTCTCTTTGCTGGGAGAGGAGGCAGTATAAGTCAGAAACAGCTCTAATGGGCAAACAATTTATCACATTGTTCAGGTACTTCTTTGGTCAAAAGTTTTTTTTTTTTTTTTGGGGGGGGGGGGGGGGGGTGGGCAGGGGGATCACAAGCCTTATGTACTTTCTTTGGATATGGAAACCTTTAAAAAAAAAAGCAAAGCTACCTGCTGATCTCAAAGAATGGTATTCATGAGTGTAAATTTATATAATGAAACATGACATTTCATGATAACTTTCTCCATTGTTACAGAAACCTAACAAGAATAGAATCACACAAATTGTTTAACCGATTTCATAGGTGACGCAAGGTCTTGAAGGCAATTGTCTGCTGAGAGCAAGAATTTGAATTCAAAGGTTGTGGATTCACGTCCTTTGAGCTCTCGACAGCACAAGAACTGAAATTGAATACTAGTTTATAATAAGACTGATAACGAAAGAAGACGGATTGACAATAGACTAAAAACAAGAAATCCTACAAAAGACCGCCTCTGGCATAAATACATGTAAGCCATAACAAATTACTGAATTTATAAGTCTGGGTTCTCTCTTAATATGCATCCAACATTGTCCTTCTAAACAAGCTGTAGTCTCATATGAAACCAAATTGATCTAAATCACCAAAATTCTAATGCCACAACATTCACTCAATGAACCTTACTAAATATCTTCTATAATTTCTATTGTAGCACAATTTCATAACCGGCAATCATCTTTATCTTTAAACCCTTCCACAACATAGGCAGCAAATTCTGCCCGAATACTTTGAGTGTCAAACAATGTGAGGTTTATTTTTTTTGGGAAGATATATATTACCCAACTTATCACTGAAAGGGAAATGTCACTCTTGAAAGTCATACATGCACTAATGTCCTTTGGCAAGACGAAATTAATCTACATTTGCCACTCCCCACCCAGGCATATAGGAAGTCACTAAAGATATAGACCAGTTTTGGAAACGCTCCCCTCTCGAAAAATGAAATGGAAGCTCTTATTGTCAATCATGTGAAAGAATATGTTTTGACTTATACGTGATGATACACATTTTGCCGGGTAAACCGCCTACTAATTGTTATATTTGGTAAATTATTATATCTATCCGGACTGGATAGATATCGTGTAGTCCCATATACATCTTTCTGTGTACAGTGCTTGTAACTTTACCACGACTAGGCCAAATTTCTTATCATTTTGATGATTCAAGAACCTTGCAGTACAAACCAATACTCATATGCCAGATGATCAACCTTTTCTGATTGATTCCACAACATTTCTTTCACAATGCAATCGCATGACCAGAACTGTTCTATACCTTTAAACACTATGAGCACCGATACGGTAGCCTAGCAGAGCCGTGGTAATATTGGATCGCCTTGACCACCTTAGGTGGTGGATATGTGCACTATATAAATATACGATGTTATACATATATGCATTATATTGAAAAGTGTTGTGGTCCAGAAGAAGTAGGTTCGAAACTGATTCACGTCTTTTGGATGGTGATGTTTAAAGGTCGGTCCCCAGATGTAAATAAACATATCTGATTGATACACGTCTGTAAAAACCCAATACACACACACACGGAGGAATTTGAAGATGATAAAAAGGAAAGCATATCTTACCTTCCGGTTTATATTGTGCATCTATGGTGACCACTTGACCTGCTCCCTTCAGCGCTAATGCAGCATCTTCATGGGTAGCGTTGACTAGGTCTTTACTATTAACCTGAAAGAAGAAATAAAACAATCATTCAATTGGTTGTCCCTCATTCGATAATGTACTGAATGTTGTATTGTATCCAACTTTTTGTATTCAATGTATTGTATTCAATGTTGTACCTCTTTTATTGTATTCAATGCCTGTACCTCATTTATTGCACCTTATTTATTGTATTCAATGCCTGTACCTCATTTATTGCACCTTATTTATTGTATTCAATGCCTGTACCTCATTTATTGCACCTTATTTATTCTATTCAATGTTGTACCTCATTTACTGCACCTTATTTATTGCATTCAATGCTGTACCTCATTTATTGCATTTAATTTATTGCACTCAATTTATTGTATTCAATGCTGTACCTCATTAAATATGGAGGTAAGATGTTAATTTTTTTTTACTAAACTCACACCTCATGGCGAATTTCTGTTCTAGTTCATGAAGATTTTATCCTTAATACTAATATCATCATCATCATCCTCATCATAATCATTGCCACAACATGTTTCACTGCATTCAACTGGACATCAATATGTAGTCTATCAAGAATTCTAAATTGAGCATCTTTTACATTCAATTTTATATGTTTTCTTATTGTCGCAATTTGTATATATAAATTGTATTTTACTTGCACTGTAACAACATGTACAATTCAATCTGCGACTTTCATGTTTTAAAGGCAGGCTTTACTACTTCAGCTAGAAGGGATTAGACCACCCAGCGAGCCAGCGAGGTCACTGTGACAGGTGGCTATCTCATTAACTCAGCTCTCATTTAACATAAGAAAAAGAGGATCATGGGGGACCAACAGGCACCGATTTGGGAAATTTTCTATATAGAGGGAGCAAGTAGCATCAAGTAGCACAGTGGGGCTTTAATAAACCTTGATTGAATTGAACTGAATTTGTGTTCGACAATTTTTTTTTTGGAGCTACCTACCGCAAGGATTTGATCCCCCCTCCTTAGAGCACCACTCAGATCGGCCACTCCTCCGGCCAAGATAAATGAGATGAAGATGCCCTCCCCATCCTCTCCTCCGACGATGTTGAAACCAAGACCGGTGGCTCCCTTGTTGAGCACTACTTGCCTGGGTTCCCTGTAGCAGGCGGGAGATAGTTGCAGGAGGGATGCAGAGAGAGAGAGAGAGAGGGGGAGGCAGAGAGAGAGAGAGAGAGAGATAGAGATAGATAAAGAGAGAGAGAGGGAGAGAGAGAGAGAGAGAGGCAGAGTGAGAGAGAGAGAGGCAGAGAGAGAGAGAGAGAGAGGCAGAGAGAGAGAGAGAGGCAGAGAAAGAGATAGATAGATAGAGAGAGAGAGAGAGAGAGAGGCAGAGAAAGAGGAAAAAGAGGGGGAATACATGTAGCAAGTAAGTGGATACATAGTAAGATAGAGGGAAGAAATTAAAAGATGAAGGTAGAGATGGGAGAGAAGGAGGGAGGGAGGGAGAGATGGATAAATGTAGAGAAAGAGATAGAGAGAGAGTGACAGATGACAGAAAAGGCAAGAGTGAAAGAGGGAAGATGAATGAAGTGACAGAGAGAGAGAGAGAGAGTGTGTGGAAGACAATGGGCAGCGTAGAGAGGAAGAGAGAAAGGAAGAGAGAAAGGAAGAGAGAGATAAAGAGCACACGTGTTAGTATTATCTTGTACATATATGCATCACATCTACACTTTTGATAAAAAGGAAACAATATAGTGTCATTTTTCTTATGCAAAGTGTGTAAGATTGTCGTTTGAATGCTCAGGCACCCACAAATTTGTTCTTTATTATACTGAACTAACATGTTAAAGCTAGGCACATGTAGAAAATGAACACAATAATCTGTAAGCCCACCCTCCCCCCTGCGAAAAAAAAAATTATTCTCAGGTACCCCAATTTTTTCCCTCTAGATTATAGTCAAGCAAGGCACATGTAGAAAATGAATGCAATAACCCCAAAGCCCCCCCCCCTAACCCCAAAGAAAATTAACCTTCTTGAACTGCTCCTCAATAACATCCTTGAAGCAGGTGTTTCATTGATTAAAATTATCACCATCATCCCACCCATTGTAACTCTCCTCCTCTTCCTCTCATGTTTAAAATGACATGCATCTTGAGCTCTCGTGATGAAACTGTACTTGGAAAGATATCTTCTGACATCCAGATGGGCATTAACTCATTTACCTAGACTTTGAGCAACTGTCCTTCTGGCTTACAAAAGACCATACTGTTTGTTTCACGAAGACTAAGATCTACTTTAAGTTACAGCCGTAAAAGTTTAGCTTAAACACAACTTCGAAAATCACATACAATTTGACTTTCATCCGATCACTTTCAAGTAGTATAGATTTGCATTCTTTTTTCTAATATATTTTTTTTAATTGCAAATATTGTGCCTCCATCGGGTAATGAAAAAGCACAACCCTGCAATAGCTATAGCAACAATAAAAGAGACGAAATGCCCTAGGTAACACATTTGGTTGTTGGAGCGGCTGGTGAGAATTCAAAGTGTAAAACTCAAAATAGCCTTTAATTACATCATTCCCTTTGACATTGAGTTAGCGTCCTTCTGGCTCTCCAAAGACCATACTGTTTGAAATCTTTAATAACTTCATTCCCTTCATCTCGCCGGCCGATGACTCACCTTGGGATGCCGTCATCGTTCTGGATGAAGATCTTTGGAGCGGGCGTGTTGTTGAAGGCGTTGGGTGGCTGTGAGTTGGTTACCCTATTATACGATGGGGGCTCTCCGTTGGATCCATTGGCCCCGTTGGCCACGCTGGTCCCAAAGGCCATGTTGGTCCCGAAGGCTCCGTCCAGCTCCTGGAGGTCAGAGGATCGTGGCTCTTGCATCAGGGTGGGCTGCATCGTTGCATAAACTGTCAAAAAAAAATTATTTTATATATATTTAAAAATATTTTGTTTAATTATTTGTTATCTTCATTATTATATATGCATGATTTATTGAATAAAGAACAGATTTATAATTTGTGTGTTAATTATAAGTTTTGGTTGGTAACTTTTAGTCAGACAATGGTGCGCTTAAAAACACCTGTATTAAGCGCCTAATAAATGTTGTGTATTATTATTGAAAGAAGAAGTGCAGAGGAAAATATTGGCAATAGTTTGTTCTCATCTGCTGCAGATGATAATCTCTCTAGGCGCTTTTGTATGACACATGCTCCTGCAATAATTGCCAAGTGGCTATTATTATACACAAACCAAAGTCCTATTTCACCCAGGTGGATGCTGAAGACATAAAGGCTTGGAGAAGGACCAGATGGGAATTGGAACGTCCAACCCCATAATGTGGGAAAAATGGACACTTACCGATGATTGCTGTAACTCCTAGTAATTACATTTGTAGCTTCATTTGGTATATTATGTCACTAAGTACCGTGCATGAGCTCCCACATGTACAGTGTACATGGACATACCAGAGCATCTTATAAAGGAGGACGATCGAGAGACAGTGCTTTTTACAAAATATCCCTAATAAGATTTTAAACGGAAAAAAATTGGCTCATCTTACCTGGGTTGGCTGCGGACATATCCACATTGGACACGTCTGGAGGCTGGGCGTTCTCGTCATTCTGTGAGTAGGGCGCCATCTGTGTTCCGGCTAGGAGAGTGGCATTCTTGATGACCGTAAGGAGCACCCTGTTGCTGGTGGCTTTCAAGACGGCGACCGCGTCCTCGTGGGTCACCTCTACCAGGTTGTTATCGCCAACCTGAGAGGTCAAAGGTCACATCAGGGTCAAAGGTCACATCAAGGATAAGTCATTTCAAATATTCGGCTGAGAAGAAGAGCAAGATCTGTTTATCTGGAGGGACTAATACGTCATGTTCTATGAGAGGTCTTGTATCGTCTCTTTGGAGCATAAAGGGCGTTAACAAGCATATTTTATCACAGAGTTAATGCCCTTTTGGCTCTGAACAGATGATATGTAGTTCAACTAATGTTTTGGGTTCTATGGCACATGCTCCTGTGACAGAAGTTTATTAAAAGTAATTAAGGATGCAGTGTTACAAAACATGAATGTTTAAGGCTACCTGTTCATCAGACTTTAATCAGATGGGCCCCATTTCACAAAACTTGTCATCAGTGACAAATGACAGTTTTTGTTATAAGCTAGTGAAATCCTTGCTTCTGATTGGTTATCAGCAGATTTGTCACTGACATTTGTTATTTGTCATTGAAAAATGCTTTGTGAAACGGGTCCCTGATCCTTTATCTTCTTTAACACGACGTTCTTTCCATGAAACAATACAAAGTTGGACCCTGACAACAAAATCGATCGCAACTCACCGCTGTTATCTTGTCTCCGACCTGCAACCTCCCGTCCTGCTCTGCCGCGCCGCCGTCGATGATCTTCGTGACGAAGATGCCGTTGTCGCCGGGGACGTGCTGGTTACCCTGACCCCCTGCGATGCTGAAGCCGAGCCCCTTGGAACCCTTGATGAGCTCGATGGACAGCGTCTTGCCGGTGGAGGGGTTCCTTGGCCATCTCCTTAGAACCTTGGGATGGACAGAAAAAATTGCTTGATGAATTTATTAGTTAGTGAAACCTGTCTATAAAGACCATCCAAGGGAGACAAAAAAAAAAGTGTTCTTTATAGGCCCCTTTCTCTTTTTAAAGGGATCCGGTAACTTTGTCTCAGATTCTGAAACAAAATCCTGGATTTATCTCATGCTGCAATGATAATTATAACCATTAGGTCAGTCAGGGACCCCACGACTTTTACATCGATCGCCTGTCTGATTATCAAGATATTTATGATTGGAAATCGAAACAAAATTTCCTATCGGTTTTCATAACGCTACGGACTATTTTTGAAGCGCACTTTTTTTAGAGGTTAAATATTACACCATATCACAGACACTGATAACATGTAGGGCCGTGCGTCTCAGATGTAACATTGTTAAACGACGCCTTTAAGTTCCGCCTTCTGAAATACTCACCATGTGTACGGTGTTGCCCGCCCTCTTGAGGGCATCGACGGCTAGTTGGTGTGAGACGCCCAGGATCTCCCACTCATTGACTTTGCATATCACATCGTTGACTCTGCAACAGAGAAAAAAAAAGAAGAACATAATGAGGAAAACAAACAACAGAATTGAAATCAAATAAAAAAAAACCACAAGAACTTGCCAGTTTGAACAGCAGAATGCGTGAATAGTAAGTAGGTACACATGTACCTGGTAGGATTCATTCCTTGAATGCAGCAAGTGCTATGGTTGCCGGAGCTAAAGCCGGAGTAATAACATCCAAAGTCTTTTGGAAGCACATAGATTCGCTATTTCATAATGTGATATGCGCTATACAAGAACGGCTTTTCATTATTATTATTATATCACGCCCTGAGGAATACCTAATTCAAGGCAATGTCTCATAAAGTGTTTGAAGTGTTCCTAGACTGATTGCAAGTCCTCTTTATAATCAATCACAGCTTAACAAACCCTTATATCTTTAGTAGGACATTGTGATTGATATCAAGTGTGAACAATTTGAATCAATCTTAACTTTTCATACATGTAATAAAATAAAGACAGGGCCCTGGATTTCTAAATACATGTATATCCAAAATGTTGTTTATTTCACTTACTTGGGAAATTAACATCTGCTGAGCAGCTCAAATGTGGATTATTCTCATATTTACGATAGAAAAAAATTGGCAGCGTTTCAAAAAGGCTTTAGTGGAAAATTGAATCCAAAGCTCTCAGTATTATTCAAATCGATTATGATGTACAGCGCAAATGCACCCACTTCTGATTAATTTTCCACTCAAACTATCAAGTCTAATAAGACATTTTGAAGAGTGAATTACTAGTGTCTTTCATCGATTACTGCACCAGCCCCTGGAACATATTTAGTGAAAAATATATTGCAATGAGTCCCATCTGGGCATAGTCCCTCAGTATTCCCTTCTCTGTAACTTCATATAAAGTTAAACCACTAATTCAACATTTTTTTTCAAGAGTGACTTACTTGAGTCTTCCATATACCGCTGCAGCACCCCCTGAAATAAGTTTGGTGATAAAAGTACCCAAATCGTTCCCGATATGGGAGTCTTCACCCCCCTACTACCGGTAATATGAATTTTCTTGGAAGAGTGACTTACTTGGTGGCGAATATATAAAGGGATTGTCTCTTTATGTGGGGGGGGGGGGGGGGGTCATTGATCTCCCAACAATATCTAAAGAACAAGCTACTAATACACTACGTTTACTTACTTGAGTCTTCCATCTACCGCTGCAGCACCCCCTGGAATAAGTTTGGTGATGAAGATACTGGGATCGTCTCCTATGTGAGGGTTGTCGGTACCTCCGGCGATGCTGAAGCCTAGACCCGCCCCACCCTAGGAGGAGAAAGAATAAGGAAATGGAATATTTTTAGAATCTATGAATTTTATGCATCAGCATACAATGTGGAGCTGACTAACAAAACCACTATCTGATCTTCTTCTTTTGTATGAAGCAGCAGAAAATACAAAATAAAAGCTATAATGAACATAAAGAAAATTACTACAGAGATCTGTGCAGAAATATCATTTAGAAGTGAAATCAAAATGACATTACCGGTACACAAAGAATAGAAATAAATAAAACAAAGAATGACAGCAAAAAAGCATGTCATGTTCAGTTTTCATAATCATACATCCTAAATAATGATTACATCTATTATTAAATCAACTTGCATCTACATTTAACTGTTGAAAAGCTAAACCACATTTATATAATTCCTGATTTTGTATGCTGTTAATACCATCAATGCTGTTCCCAACATACAATATTTATGTATCTCAAACATTTCTAATACCCAACATTATATCTATTTTTGTTCATGTTAACGACATGCTCCACCACATTGCACAGAGTAAAGACAGGTTTTAGAAATTATTGAACCATTTTCAAATTTACACAAAATTGAGCAGGCAAAAGATTGGAGTGATGTGCGTACACATACCGTACAAGCCTTTATTACAAATGGCCTTGTCGAAATGTCAATATATTTTCTCATTAAAACATGTTGGTATCTCATTATGTGCAAAATTCAAGGGCAGAGCTAGTAGCCATTGGTATTGATCATAATTTTGAATACATTGAATAAGAGGACGGGATGAAAGAGAAAAGAGAATCTAGAGGAAAACATACAATATGGAGGAATTTAAAGAGAAGGTTGGGTTCTGGTAAAGGTTAAAAATAATTTGTGAGCTTGCTTTTTCATTCTTTTTGATCGCTTGTAAAAAAATTTATAATAGGAATGTACTATGTATGATTGTATGACAAGTATTTTTTTCTGAAAGGCCTTCATGTTCCAAATATGAATGGAAAAAGCTTTAAAGAGTTGGGCACAAATTGTACACATGTGTGTTTTGTAATACAATTTATACAATTTGTACAGTTAACAACTACATCATTCATACCCTTACCAAGATTTTTTAATTTGTTAGTATGTGAAAAACGGATTTGTCTTATAACAAACGAGACAAAAAGCCAAGTTTACTGTGAGCTTGGGAGGTGAGTTTTCATTTAAAATCTGGAGAAAGTATTGGAAACCGTCTGAAAACTATTCCAAACAATATTCCAAGTCAATATCTTCATTTAAAAGTTTTTTCTATTTGCTCTTGTAAAAGAGAAATATTTCCAGAGGGAATGCCTTTCTGTGTCTGAAAAAAGAAAGTTTTATTCTTTTTCTAACTTAGTTCTTTCTAGATTTCCAGGGTTATTTTGAGGTGCTCCTTACAGCTTAATCAAACCCAATAGTAATGATATATCTACAAAGTGCTTAGAGACATCATCAATGTATTAAGCGATATATGAACCCAGAATATTATCATACTATTATTATTATCAATCTTTCTGTATGCCTATTTTTGTTTGTCTTACAAACAGAAAATTTTGGAGGACGGTTTATGCCGAAGAGAAAGCTAGCATTTTGCTCTGAATATGTCAGAGAGCTTGATCAATATCATGCATCTTGGCTCAATCAATAAAAACGCTAAAAATCAACAAACATCGGGCGCTTGAGGACGACAGCGAACCGCCCCACCCCCTAAATTTAGAAACTAGCCGGTGGAGGTCAAAAGAGAGCTGAAATTGTGCGTTAAAAATAAATTTCAGTACCGTACTGGTCAGGTGAATGAATTGTAAAACAAATTGGCTCAGTCTGATAGCAATTGGGAAAGGTTGATTGTGTAATATTGATGTATAATGTGTGGTTTTGAAATACTCAAAATGAAAATAAATGGGACTCATTGTTGCTGACAATCGCATGGACTGCACACAGAAATGGGTATATGGGACTACATACAAATGTTTGGTTCAAATTTGTCAGCAATTTACCAACATTTTTCAAATATGAGGGAACTGAATAGCAATCCTTTACAGGGGACATTTCTGCTGCTCTATGATATTCTTCCAAACTGACATAAAATTGAGAATGGTGACTAATTTTGTTTCATCTTAGTCAGAACTCAACCTTCTCTTTAACCCAATAGCAACTAAACCGCCCGAAACCGCCCCTCCTTTTACTCACTGAACCGCCCGAAACCGCCCGTCCGTTTTCGTACGTTTTCAACGCGCTATAGTATCCGTTGTAGGGCCTACCGTTATAATGTTATACGTGCGTAATCCTTACGATGTATATAGTAGGATTTAGCATAGAAAAATAGCGCACGTTTCATATTCTTCAGAAAAATGTCAAAAAGAGAGAAATATTGCAAGTTCTTCCAGTGAGTAATAGGCAATTTTTACAAAATTTCTAGTTGCTAATGGGTTAAAGTGTTCAGGGCAGAAGTTAAGGGGCTGTCCATCAGTAGTCAATCACTATAGGGAAATAGAGCAATTAGGTCAATTCAATTAAATACTATATGAAGCCAGAGTGAGTCACGAATCTCAATTTTTTTATCTCCAGAAGATTAAATTCTTGAGGCTTTGAATAATTAAGCACTGTTCAGTTCAAAACTATGAATTAATCTACTGGGTCAATGGTAATTTTGTTCTAGATTTGAGATTGGGGGAGGGCGGGAATGGGAGATTGTAAGTGTTCCACTGTCATTTCGTTTTGACTCAGTAGATTTTTAAATGACCGACACTGCTCAGTATAACTATGAATTAATGGATCAACGGTAGTTTTGTTCTAGATTAAAGATGGGTGGGGGGAGGGAGGAATGAATGTGCAAGAGGAGAGTTGTGTTCAACTGTTTTTGGATCAAAGATGTAACATTTGGACTGAGCTGACTAAAGGATGTGAGAAAGAATATATCCCAATTGCACAAGTCAAGTACAAGTATATCTAAATTGATTGAAATGTTCTTTCTGCCTGGTAATGGATTACCGCATCCAACGACGGAACGCAGGCGCACGCTATCAAATGTTGGGTTAGGAATAATAAGGCTGTGCACGATAGTGTCTGATGGATGATTCCAAAGCACACAGAAGCCAGTCTCTAAATTGAAACCACCCTGGGAAATCAACATGAAATGTGCGACATATGTCGGATGCCTGTGACTCAGGGCTCACGAAATCAACAAGACTGGAATTTTTGCAAAAACGACTCGTTGGAGGGGCTGCTAGTAGGTTGCAATAGTGATAGTAATTTGGAGAGAGAATAAGAAAAACTGCTCTAGTGCAAAAAGACTGAAATTTAGAAAACTGCTCGATGTAGGTGCTGGGAGTCCATTGGAGGAGGAGGAGTTGCGATAATAATTTGGAGAGAGAATATGAAAATTGCTCATATGCAAAAAGAATTTATGAAACGTTATTTAATCCGTCTCAATCTCTGTATTCCTTAGAGGTTTAACTTCAAGCTGGGAAAAGGAGAGGTTCTCATTTAGAGGTTGAAGAAAGAAGAAATGATGATGTTTGAGACAAGGAGAAATGTCTTTTTAATATCTCATAAGAATAGTTATTGAAAGTGGATGTCATAGAGTTGAATATCAGAGAGACTTGAGGAGGTACAATGAATGAATGAATGAGAGAGAATGAGAGAGAGGGATGGGGACAGAGAGAGAGAGAGGAGAGTAAAGAGATGGAGGGAGGATACAAATGGTAAGAGAAAAATAACTGAGATAAACTGGAATAATGAGAGGAAGTCAATCCAGAAAGAAAATAATGATGCCATCAAACAAATGCAACTTCCGATTTCATTTTAATTGAATCAATGGCCTCAATAATCATAGCAAATTAATGATAACTTTTTCGTTTCAGATTTAGAAGAAAAAGAGTAAATACTGAAGTTTTTTTCTTCAACTAACACAAAAATATTTAACTATGGAATAATCTCTGTTACAATTTGTCATCAATTTGATAATCTGAGTATCAGCGATCCGATGAGATATGTCAGAGCAGTCTTCCATAACCTGAAAATGCAGAATAATTTTTTCACTTTCCATCAAATTGTAGACGAAAAAGAAGAATAGAGGAAAATGGCATTTATTATTTTTCTCTTTGTATCATACATGTACATCTGTCCAAAGATGAAATTACATCTGTCAAGATTTTCTCCCAAGTTTGAAGGTATTTAGAGAACAAATCCCCTTGCAAGGATATGAAGCTTATTGTACAGAGAAAAATCTGTAACTCTATGAATAATTGAATCTCAAATGATGGCTACATATATCAGGATGTAGGGGCATGCATAATAGGCTTCTTATGCTAGCAGCCGCATACAGTGTATATATATATATATATATATATATATATATATATATATATATATATATTAAATATGTAAGTTTAAGATGTGCCACTGATAAGATATTAGGTAAAATAAATGAAAGAAAAAGAAGGAAAAAAATAAGAAGAGGATTAAAAAAAGAAGTAGAAAAAGAAAAATAACTAGAAATTTAATTTTGTCATAAGGACGAATTAGGTGGTCTGTCTTCAATTCTTATGATCAGTGAAAAGTCAAAAAGAAAACAAAAGTAAAGAAAAAAACTGTCAGAGACGCCCGGACTCGAACCAGGGATCGGAGGTCGGAAGTCAAGTGTGTTACCGATATACAAAAACATTTCCCATAGCGATTACACGTGAACTGAAAATGGAATTCTCAAATTCCGTTATTAATGGTCAGAAAAAGGTGAACAAGGTATCAAATTGCTTGGAAAAATGTGCCAAATATGATGACTGAGAAAGTTCGGCGATTTGATGACGCGTCATGAAGATATGATGGATAATGTGATTTCACAAAATGGCGCCTTGATGACGTCATGAAGACTTGATGACCTTGAGAATGTTCCTGTCACGTCTCATGACATTTACCTATGACTGTGCCAAAATTGAAAGAAATTGACTACACTGATCTTGAGTTATCCTCGGAACAAAAAAGGGGGACAAATAAATAAAAATAAAGAATAATACTAAATAAAGAAGAAAGAAAATTCTGACGAAAACAATAGGTGATCTGTCTACGACAGACCACCTAATAATAAAAACAAAGTAAAAGAAGAAGAAGGAGGGGTTGGAGGTGAAGAAGAACAAAACAAAAAGAAACAAAATAAACAACAACCCCCTCCCCCCCCAAAAAAAAAGAGAGAAGAAGAAAAAAAAAGAGAGAAGAAGAAAAAAAATGAAACAAAAAGTAGAGGGAGAAGAATAAGATGTTTGATTAGAAATTAAGAAGAGGGTAAGAAAGCAAAAATTAATGAAAAAAAACCTAGCTGTCAAGTAAAAGAATGGAAACCTATATAGAAAATTATAATAATGTGAAATGAACGAAAAACAACCAAATGATGAACTGAGCGAGGAAGGATAGATAGAGAGAAAGAATAATTGTGGTTAACTTACCCTCACTAATGTGATCTCCTCATACTGCCACTGTGTGTCTCTGTTGTTTGGTATCTGTGAGGTAAAGAGGAAGAGAGATAGAGAGAGAGAGAGAGAGTGATGGAGAGAGAGAGAGAGAGAGAGAGAGTGATGGAGAGAGAGAGACGGAGAGGGAGAGAGAGAGAGTTAGAGAGAGATGACAGATAGAGAGATAGAAAGAAGAGAAATGATTGAAGAGAGAACAAAGAGAAGGGAGAGAAAACAAGACAGGAGAGAGAAAAGAGAAGAGTCAGAAGATGAGAGAGAGAGAGGGAGGGAGAGAGAGAGAGAGAGAGAGAGAGAGAGAGAACAATTTTTAGATCAGAGGCACATCAAAAGTAGTGCGTATCAGTAAAGATCCAAATAAACATAAATCACAACAAAATCTCACAAATTTCTAATTTTTGTGTACAATCCCACATAAAGCATAAAGAAACTAACAATTTTGAATGAAATGGAGATTATTCTGATTAACAAAAATATACTTAAGATGTAACAATATATTAATAATTACATATCTTTAACTTTTTATATTTATAATACTTATAAATTTGCTCACATTTTTTTTTAAATTCATTAAAAAAAAATACATTAATACATTCACATCTACTACTGATAATATTCCCGGGCCCTGTTTCATAAAACATGTTATCAATAACAAGTTACAATGACTGTTATAAGCTACTGAAATCATAGCTTTTGATTGGCTGAGAGCACATTTGTCATAGAAAATTTAGCATTAGCTATTGATAACCAGTTTGATGAAACAGGGCTCTTGAAACACAAATGTAATTCAAAGTAGGTTGAATATAGTAATATAATCCTAATGCAGATATATGTGTGTAAAACACATACGCAATGTAATATAATGTGGATGTAATTAGATTAGATTTTCCCACTGATTAAACATCGGCAAGGAAAGATAGGGTACCTACAATGGCTTACAATAACAAGTTTCACAGAAAAAACTTGAGTTCAGTCACAATGGCTGCGGAAAAAGTGATTAATCACAAAATTGGAGTATTGCAGTGAATTCTGTGCCAAATCTTGGGTGGAATGTTTTCCCACTGATTTGCGTAGCCGGGTTCAGCCTTAGACACACAGCCTGTGTTTATAGGAGAAAGCAATTGTTGTGTGTGTCTTGCTCAATGCATAATGTATCGCTAGTAATCTTCTTGCATAGGAGGATGCCTGTTGCATCAGAAAATGTTGTGATGGGAAAATAAGTTAGTTTGAAAGGTGATTCGTAATGTCGATCAGGGTCATGGATTAGGTGAAAATGGGATTTTTCATGCAGTCCAAAGAGGTTTAAGATCATGTGGATAATCTCTGTTCTTCAAGTAGCATTAAGCCTGGCTCAGAATTGACATGTTAAACTATGTATACACAAAAAGGCAGGAAAACATGCCACGTCGTGGCATTTGAGGTGAAAGAAAGTAGCTTTGCAAAAAGAAACAAAATAGCCTTGATGCATAATCCCTTATCTCTGTGTTAAATTTTTTTTGCAAATGCTCAAGATTTGGACATTTTTTAATCACATCTCGACACAACAGTTTGGAAATTTACAAAAATTTCTTGCTAGAAAAATAGCTCCCATAAGCAATTTGCAAAAGTTTCATGTCATAAAGGTTTTGGGAATCGTAGAAGAAGGTAATGATCAACTTACTGTAGGTGTGCTAGATCCCTCTATCCTATCCAAGGATAACACTGGTGATGAAGGAGAGGGCTGCTGAACGAAAGATAAAACAAAAAGGGAACATATTTAATTTTTCTGATGAAGAGAATTTTAAATCTGCATCAATCATAAGTCAGAAGCAATTTTTATTTTGAGGAAATTGTATTTTACCATATCTCATCGTTACTATCATCATAGTCATAATTAAATACAACAGAAATCATTAAAAGCAATTTTCATTTAGAAGTAATTTTATTTATCACATCTCATGGTTACTATCATCATTGTCATCATTAAAAATAACAACAGAAATCATTAAAATCAACATCATCATTGGAAATAATCTCATCATCATCATCATCGTTACCAACATCATCCTCTTCATCATCTCCATCTTCATCCTTACCATCCTCCCTCTTATCATCAATATCATGCTCGTCACTACCACCATTATCATCATAACCAATTATTCATATCCCATATTCCTCCTCCTCCTTCTCTTTTATAGCACTATCAAAAACCATCTTCACCATAACCAATACCATAATCATCATCATCACCATCGATAGCACTCCTTTCATGAGCTTATCAAAATGCATTTTCCTTGCTGCTCACTCACTTAAATATTCAGATCTAAAACCTTCTGTTGAATAATACAGATCTTTCATCAGCCTAACTTTTTGATTAATTCTACCACAAAATGCAGAACTAATCTCATCGCGTTGGACATCAATAATCAGCAACATTGTGGAAATATCAGCGAGATGTGAGATAATTTGCTGTTTCAAATACATGAAAAGTCTTACTTCTCCCAGCGGGGCTGAACTTTTCCACCATCCTCATTAAATGTATAAATTGCGGAGGCAAGTAGTCAACAACATATCATGGACTATATATCACAATTTGGAATCATAATGCAAGGTTTTAAGCTCTCGGCGAGGACAGAGCATTACATTAATTTTACTTCATTTAAAATGCTGCTAAATTTAGAGACACAAGGCCTCACAACAGAGGGTACTTCTTTCTGCCTGCGGTCGCTGTAAAGTGATAGTGTAAATAACTATGGGTTGCCATTTGATATGTAATGATGCAACCTTTTATATATATTTATTCTAAGCAATCTTTCTTTCTCTCTTTCTGACGTCTCTTCTCTCTCTCTCTCTCTCTCTCTCTCTCTCTCTCTTTCTCACTTCCCTTCTCTCTCTCTCTCTCTTTCTCACTCACCTTCTCTCTCTCTCTCTCTTTTTCTCACTTCCCTTCTCTCTCTCTCTATTTCTCACTCACCTTCTCTCTCTCTCTCTCTCTCTCTCTCTCTCTTTCTCACTTAATAATAATAATCATAATAACGATAACAATGAGTATTTGTAAAGCGCCATATCCATTTCCCAATTGCTCAAGGCCCACCTCTTTTTCCTGAAAGTAAATCATCTACGAGGGCAAGAAGGGCATTAACTCTATATAAAGGTATATGAGTTAAATCCCTTCTGGCTCCAAGATGACAACATATCTATAATCCTCTCTCTCTCTCTCTCTCTCTCTCACATGGTGCGCCCGCAAGCCTACTGTATATCTACATCACCATGCAAGCCGACACTTATAAGCAGCATCTGTATCTATAATTACTGAACAGAATATAATATCCATGCCTGTCATTGCTGTCAGGCATATTTCTATAATAAAAAAGAAGAAGAAAAAGAATAGAATTTATTTAGACAGATATCCCACATGGAGATGGAAGGATTATTGTGTCCTTATTTCTTTTGGTTCAAAATGATTTAGGTCAAGCATGATCTGCATAACATATTTTTTATTCTAATAGCTCGGTGAAGCTGACATTTTGAAGCATTACAAAGAATTTATCCATCTAAAGGTCGAGTAGGTGTGGTAATCCTGTTGTAAATTTGTTGTAAACAAAGTGCCAAATGATATATTAAAGGAGAGGAACACCTAACAAGAAGAGGAATCAAGCAAAATATGATCTACACTGATCTAATCAAGAGATGATACAATTCATTTTATTCCCTCTATATAGATTTCTTTGAAAAGCAATTGGTTTTGAGGATGATCAACGGAGTCAGAAAAACATCATTCATCTAATAAACACATGATTTACATATAAATCCTTTAACTGTTTTAATTTATTTTATTCGCTACTTAGGGATTCAGGAATAGCAATAGTTTTTGAGGAAGACCGTCAGAGTTGTCCGCAGTCAACACTTTGGCCGTTTTCAAGATGCTTCAATCAAGCTCTTTTACACTTGATGCTAACCCTGGTGACTGACGTGACATGCATGGGGTGACCTTAATTGGGGTTTGATCGATAGGTGATTGGAGGTCAGATGGCCTGCAGCGATGGGTGTAGATGAGGGATGGGATGGGATGAAGATTGAGGATACTATAAGATGATGATGGTGATGATGATGATTGTGGTGGCGAGGATGATGGTGATGATGATGATAATGATTGTGGTGGTGATGAAGGTGATGATGATTGTGGTGGTGGTGGTGATGATAATTGTGGTGTTGATGATGGTGATGAAGGTGATGATGATTTTGGTGGTGGTGGTGATGATAATTGTGGTGTTGATGATGGTGATGATGGTGATGATGGTGATGGCGAGGATGATGATGATGATGGTGATGATGGTGAGGGCGAGGATGATGATGATGGTGATGGCGAGGATGATGATGATAATTGTGGTGTTGATGATGGTGATGGTGGTGATGGCGAGGATGATGGTGATGGCAAGGATGATGGCAAGGATGATGGTGATGGTGGTGATGATGGTGATGATGGTGATGAGGATAATGATTGTGGTGGTGAGGATGATGGTGATGATGGTGGTGGTGATGATGATGATGATGATGATGATGATAGTGGTGGTGGTGATGATGATGATTGTGGTGAGGATGATAATTGTGGTGATGGTGATGATGGTGATGGCGAGGATGATGGTGTTGGCGAGGATGATGGTGATGGTGATGATTGTGGTGGCGATGATGGTAATGATGATGATGATGATGAATTGATGATAATGATTGTGGTGGCGATGATGGTGATGATGTTAATGATTGTGGTGATGATGGTGATGAGGAGGAGGAAAAGATAGAGGAGATATATGAAGATTGAGGATACTATATATAAGCTGATGACGGTGGTGGTGGTGATGGTGATGATTGTGGTGGTGGTGATGATGAGGAAGAAAAGATAGAGGAGATGGAGGAAGATTCCATCAAAACTATTATTGATTGCGATAAGAAGAGTAAAGTAGAGATAAGGTCAGATTTGTTGTTAGTGGTGATGATGATGGGACCACTATTTCTTGTCCAGTAAAATTTCATTTGAAGATGCTCAAAAAAAATTGTCATCTCAAACATCATTAAGTGATGGCAGTAACAAAGGAGTTGATGAACTCTATTACCACCACTCCCCTCCCCCCCCCCAAAAAAAAAAAAAAAAAAAAAAAAATTAAAAAAAGCAGCAACACTTAACAGGATATATCCAAGACGCTATTTCAATTATCAGATACTCTCTCTCTCCATGATGTGTCAACCTAATCTATTATAAAACCAACAATTTGACATGCTTTAAAAAAAAAAAAGGGGGGGGGGGAAGGGGAGGGGGGAAAGAAAAAGAAAACAAGCAACCCAACTGGGAGAACCTTACCCTGTACCCACTGAAGCATAAAATAGACTACATGTACCTGAATTATTAATGACATGTGGATACAACTCTTTCGGCCACAAAAACAACATCTTTGGAGTGTTATTTGCGCAGCTCGGGGAGCATGCAGAATGGGCAACCTCGTTCACGTAGAAAAATATAGACTAAAGACCTTTGCGTTGCAGAGAGCAATTACACCATTCTAGCCGTAAGACGTTACTAATTCCCTGTGGCCTTCTACTGCCCTTAAGATAGCAAAGTTAATTTGTTTACATGTCTATTTCCAGAGGCCCTACCTTTTTTGTATCCTGGCATTCTATAAAGATTTTCAAGAAAAGAATAAACAGACATAAGAAAAGATGAATAAAAAACAACAAGCTAGTATAGGAAGCCTCGAGGTAAATGCAAGAAGAGGGTGTATGATGATCAGATAAGAAGAGACAGAGAAAAAAAGAAAGAAGATATCTGATCAGCTAAGACAGGGAAAACCCCCAATGAAGTCTGAATCCTTATAAGATAAATGGAATTTTTGGTCATGCGATAGTCTGTGTGTCGCCCAATCCGCCGCCGAGGAAATAACACATCCTCAATTTATTTACCCATGGTTTTGAAGTTCTAGGAATTGCACAATTAGTGATGATATTGCGCACTGTTTGGGATGCGTTTAGGGAAGGGGATGAAGAGAGAGAGCGAAGAAAAAAATCATAATACAAAAACAAAATGGAATATGGACTGGTCATTTGATTGCATGATGAAGGAACGATTGAAAAAGATTGATGAAGTAGTACATCATTAATTGTGAGATGGAATCATTAGTAGAAAGTAGATCAGTAGATAAATCTTGCTAAAATTCCCACACAGAGGAAAGACAACACACTCAGATATGAGCATATATATGGGACTACACACATGTGTGGCATCCAAATTTGGTCCAAAGTTTCAACTATATCTAGCTATATTTAGAAGAAAAATATCATAAGCTCATGGAAGAGATTTCTATTCAAATGTTCTAAATATAGGGTAAAAAGAATGAGAAAACTTAAATTATTTGTTCACCTTTCCCACATCTCAGCCTTATCTATACAAAGAGAAAAACTAGATTTTTGTTATTCATAATGATTCTCTCTCATGCTTATTATCATTTTTGCACAATTCTCCTGTAGAATGCCACTTCCTGTTTTTGAGTTGAAGTGCTTGAAAGCCAAACCTTGCTCTATCCTTAGGGAGTTTGAATCTTGTCTCTAATCCCACATATTCAGATCTATGTATGGTTTCATTTGCCTGCAGACTGGAATAAGATATATCATGTATATTGTACAGAGATAAGCATCTGCACGCAGGCAAAGGCATTGTGCACCTTTCCTCGAAGTTACATGTCAGGTGAAAATAGAAAACACTAATATAACTACTCTTTATTTTTTTAATAAAATTACAAAAACATGATCTGACATTTTGCTGAAGTTATATGTAAAGTGAAAATGCAGATGTTAGTTATCAAAAATTCAATTCATGAAAGGTTTATATTGCAAAAAGTTCTTCTATTATACTTGGGTTAGAATTGATTTAATTTCAAACTAAAAATTTATCAAAGATGAGAAGGATGAATTTACTGTTTTCTTTCCTTTTTAGGTGAAAACACTCTCTCTCTCTAAAAAGAGAAAGTTTGAGCACCTATAAATATCTTGCATTCATATGAAATGTCTGGCAGGCATATTGGGTGCAACCAAAAAATTACTTTTTTTTTTACGAGGGCTCTTTTCAGATTTTCCCTTAAAAAAATAGCCCCCCTTAATTATTTTGCAGTGGCTATTTTGGAGCTCAGGGGGGCTTTTTTTTTTAAAGGTTGTATTTTTTTTAAACACGGTTTTACCTAATTAAATTCCAAGCAAAGGCAAATATAGATACAATTGTAGCGTACATATGTCATGTAGAGTATTGCAGACATTCAGATACCCATGATTTATTCATGATTTATTTATTTGTGTTAAACGTGTGGCTTTATGATTTACATATACATGTAACTAAAACTTGTCAAAAGGAGTGTTTTGTTTAACTGTTCGTTTTTCATATCCTAAGAAAATATTATCACTGACACGCGGGCTAGGAATTAATTTTTTTACAATAAGTTGTGTTTTTCCTTATCCATCATACTACTAGCAACCAAATTGGTAGGTAATATGTTATTTAGTCTTTTTTTCTGTCCCAAATTTAATTGTTATCATGGACAATGCAATCCCATTTAAAAAAAATGTAGACCAACTCCCTTTAAAATTGTGTTATTTAGACCATTTATAACCATTAAATGTGAGTAAATATTTTACTGTTGTCCCACATACCGATGTTCTAGGGTCTATTTGTTATGCCGAAACATGCAAAATCATGGCCTTATTTTTTTTTTTATAGACTCTAATTCTAAAGGCCAAGCCAAAGCTAGTTTCATTTCGTAGACAGAAATTGATGTCATCATCACTCATGACAATTGGCCTGGCATCGATCGTATATAAATAATTTAATTTAATTAAACAGTTGTAAGAAAAATTCTGAGGAGTAGGAACATCCTTTATATATTTATTTACGGTTTTTTTATAACAAAATTCAATTTCTGTGTACGAAACTTGCTTTATACCGATTTTACAGGAAAAAATCCGGCATTGATTTTGCACGTTTCGTTATTACAAATATATCAGTATGTGGGACAACAGTAAAAATATACTCGCATTTAATGGTTTTAACTTATAAATAACACAATTTTAGACGGAATAACATTTTTTTTAACGGGATTGCATTGTCCATGATAAAAATTAGGGCCAGAAAAAAGACTAAATAAACATATTACGTACCAATTTGGTCGCTAGCAGTTCAGCTCTCGTCACTCGCAAATACTTATTTGCTTCATACTAGGAGCGTGCGGGCGCGCGCTGGGGCTGAGCTAGTATGTTTTGTGTATTGTGAACGTGTGCGAACTGCGTATGCATTGATCATGCTGTGCACGAAACTACATCGGGGCCGGTGGCCTGTCCGGCCGCCGGGAGCTTAGGCGCAGGCAGGCGGATACCGCTGTAGATCTAGCTACAGTAGGTACGACCGCCGATCCGCTGCAACTCACAAAACTTTTAAATTGTTGATGGAAGTTTCTAGTTTTGGAGTTGGTAGTTGGAACGGAGATTTCACTCAGACACATCAATAAATTGGTTTATTAATTCATAGGGAATATCAGTTTATGGCGGGGGCGATTTTTCAAGATATATTGATTTTTTTTCGCCCTCGTCTTGATTTTTACCGTGGCGATTTCAGAGGTTTAGGGGGCGAATCGCCCGTCGCCACCGTGTATTTTTTTTGTTGATTGGGTGGAAAAGAAGACTTCAAGCAAGTCAAAAGAATTTATCTGATATGATATCAGAAAGTTCCCCACAAGATTGGACAGAGAGGTGAAGAAATGGTATGTGAAAGGAAAAAAGTGCTTTGGAAAAAAAATGCCATGTGAAATTTGAACCATTAGCACATTGGCTGTTACCCCGATGGGGAAGGGTGATTTTAGCCTAATTGAAATTGCAATAAAGATGAGGCTTTATAATTATTGAAATAGGTGAAAAGGGAGAGTACAAAAATAGGATGGAGAGAGGGAGAGATGTAGGGGGCAGTTGGTAAAGTGAGAGGGTGGGATAGAAGCTTCATTTTGTTTCAGCCATATTGAAATTGTAATGAGGATGAGACTATATAATGATTCGAATAGGTGAAAGGGGAGAGTAGGGTATGAGAGGTAGGGATAAAGGAAGGGATTGGTGGAGGGGTGGAGGGAAGAGGAGAGGAGAACGAAGAGACGAGGGGAGGGTGGGGCACAAAATACTTTTTTGATTTCAGCCTGATTGCAATTAAAATTTGGATAGGGGTAGAACGTTGGTAGTTTTGGGGTTTTAGCCTAATTGAAATTGCTAGAAGAATGAGGCTTAAGGATAATTTTGACAGTGATTGGAGTGGGAAAGGAAGAGCGAGGATGAAGAAGAGAGAGATAGAGAGAGATGAACAGACAGGGAGAAAGAGGGGATTGTGTGTGTGCGAGAGAGAGAGAGAGAGAGAGAGAGAGTATGAAAGTGAAAGAGAAAGACAAAGACAAAGAGACATTTTAAAGATTTGAGTACACCCATAAATTATACCTTCAACAACTCTGGGGGTAAATGGTAAACTACAATGAAACCTCACTGAAAAAAATCCACTAAAAAACAAACCATACTATCAGGGGTAGATGTGAATTCATTCTCTTTTTGGAGGCAAAGTATTAATATCTACAAAATAACAATATTTTAAGGGGAAACAAATATTTCCTTTCTGGAAAGGCCATTAAAACATGGATATTATATACCTCATACATAGATTGTCATTCACTGATTGGTCAAGACTATATCACATGACAAGGAGCATTTCGATCTATCATTGCGTCGTTCTATCAAACCCTGTGATAGTACTCCAAAACCCTGTGACAGAACTCCTAACCCCTGCACGACTTTTGCACACACACAGAGAGTACAAGATGCCTCCCAGCGTGCAACTCACGCGTTGTCACGGCGCTCTAGCTCAAAATGGTTTCTTCATGTCAACACAGCTAAAACCAAAGTTGTTGTATTTTCTCGTGGTAAAGTTTGAAAAATTCCTATAAACCTATTTAAATTTGATGATGATATTGTAGAAGTTGTTGATGAATACGTCTATCGTTGAACGGATGAGGTATATAAAACAAATATGGACTGCTCTGTAATCGGATGTTGGAGGAAGAAGGGCTGGTATGAACACCACCTTGAGAGTGATAATTCCCACCATCATCCTCATGAGCAGTCAATATTTGTATACTATCACCCCTGCAGACTAGTGGTAGGGGCATCTTGACATCTACCCCACTAACAATCGCTATGGGCTTTTTTGCATCAAAAAGACACATTGATATTGTTATGCTCTCTTCCTCCCTGCTCAAAAACAGACTGCCGAAAGTGATAACATGTATTATATCCCTTATCATAAGATTGTTGCATTAGAAGTGTACACAACAAGAAAATGAATAGTTTTACTGTAAAAGACGTTTCCTGCCGCCTACATCGAAATAGTACCTTTTTATTGATGACGTCACGCATAGTACCTTTTTTTCCCTAGGGAAAAAAGGTACTATGCGTGACGTCACAATAAAAAAACACATGTTCTTGAACTATGCGTTTTCCCAGCGAGCGCGTACATGATTTCAAATGCCTCTGCGCGGTCAACCCCCACGGTGTCACGGCGCTCAAGCCATATGCAATTTACGCTGTGCGATAACTGCATTACACTAGCGCCAGCTAAACATTTTTACATCCTTCAATGTTTCCTTTGAGCCGTGCAATTTTCTTTATTTCTTTTCGATCTGAATGTAGATGTGAATGTGAGTATAAGATTCATGTTATTACAGAAGTGTACAAGGAAATACAAATGGAAGGGATATAAAACAAATATAAAATGACTCATTCTCGGAACAAGCTAAAACTATTCGCACTCAGGAACATCATTAGTACTTTTCTCCCTCGGGCCGATGGCCCTCGGGAGAATAGTACTAGTTGATGTTCCTTCGATGCGAATAGTTTCAGCTAGATCCTCGAGTGTCATTGTATATTTGTATACTAGAATGCAGTTACTACACCTGTATATCATCTGCTTAGAACTAGAAGAGTTTTAACTTGAATCATTTTACAAAGAGCTAATGCCCTTCTGGTGCCGAACAGACAATATCATATTCATCATCTCCAACTGAAATGTACACATACAAATTAATTCAAATAGTACATAAAAGAAAAAAAGACAAAGAAAAAATTACATAACATACTTAAATGAAAGAATGGATAAGAATGCAGTGAAAATTAAGTTGGATCCCTCTTTTCCAAGAAAATACTAATCTAGTAAATGGATATTGAATGATCTCCCCCAGATAATGGTGGACATTATATTAAAAGCTTCTCAGCTCAAGCTTTTCCTCCTCAGCCCTGGATTCCTCTCCAATTCCCAGGACTAATTAGTCCATCACACCCCTCAAGCAAGCGGTTACTCTCCCATTAAGCCAACCTCGTAGGACTCAGAGAGGATTTAGTTATGTAAGTAATTCCCGTTTAAGAGCGGAAGACAAAAACACGAGCCTACCAACCCTAATGGTATCCGCAAACACAGACACAAAAGACACCAATCAGATCCTATATATCCACGTCTTTAAAGAGGGTCTGGGGAAATTACTGGTATTTTTGTGCGCTATCTTTGATGGACCCAAGATGGCTGCCTAAATGTAGGTTTTATTAAAGCCTGTCTGCACTAGTTTGGCCAGGGCGGATTAGAACACCCAGCCCAGCAAATCAGCTCTCAATTAACATAAGAAAAAGGGGATCATGGGGGACCAACAGTCACCGATTACGCATTGTTTGCTATATAGAGGGCGCAAGTAGTGCAGTGGGGCCTTAAAACTGTGCAGGTATTATTTTCTTTAGGAATTTCACTGAAAATTGTCTCTCAGGGAATTCTTTTCTTTCTCTCTCTTTAATACTAATGTCACTTTGATGTCCCATTTCCCAAGGCGACATTGGACATCGATAGAAAGATAAGTGTAACTGAAACCCTTCCAGGCACAAAAACGAAAAATGCCCATAATCTGACAATCAAACAATGCGTTGAATCGTCTGAAATTACGTGCCAAAATACAAGACATCCTGATTTGATTTAAAAAGCACTTTGTATTGCTTTGTCTCGAAACCTCATGTTTATCACCATTTCTGTGACCCTGATGTTTAATTCCCTGTCTGGGCATATCATTTCTCTTTGTATCTTCACATGATGCAAGCATACTGAATTTTATTAAAAGAGAAGGAAGAAAATATTTCACACCACTGGGCGCCAGTCACTTATAATTTACAAATTCAATACCACTTAATTCCATTTTTTCCTGAATAAGAATTTAATCTGAAATTATCAACATGCTCAACCCTATTGGAGACATACAGAACTATAACTTGTCTAATTGGATTCTGACTCACTCATATACTTTAACACAAAGTTAATGCCCTTAAGGCTCCGAACAGACACATACTATTAGAAAATATTATACACTAAAAAGATGACAATGAAAATGAAGAAAACATGAAGAAGAAAAAAAATGAAAAAAGAAATACAACAGACGCAGATGTAATAACACGGAAATGGAATGATAAACATGTAATGTGAGAGAAGGTGGAATTACATTAAAACTTTGAAAAGGAAAAAAATTGGAAGGGATATTGTGACACTTCTCAACCTGGATGTCTGCAGAGTTGTTGCAAATGTTACATATGGGGTGTCCTAGAAAATTGCTTCGAGTTCAACTTGCTAAGGGCATGAAATAAGCTGAGAAAAAATAAAATAAGGGATTGAGGACAAAGGGATAAGGAATTAACAAGCATGAGAGAACTCAGATGAAAAGTGTACAAAAACACCAATAAAAAAGAGATTAAAAAGAAAAAAGAAATAAGGCCGATAACATTTCAAATTTAAATGACGGCTTAAGGCAAAAAATAAAAGCAGACAAAGTCAGAGATAAAATAAAATACGGGGATATAGCATTGACAAAAAAGAAGATGTTAAAAAAAATACAAAAAAGAGGATTAAGAAGAAGATTTTTTTTCTTCCTCACTATGAAGGCTACTATGTTTGAAAACAGGACGTAAATATTCAGTATTGAATGAAACACGCCAATAAAAAACAACAGCAACAGACCTTTTGCTTTAAAAATTGTATAGACTTTGTTTATCAACTAAAGTCTTTAACACCACCTTTCAAGTAGGTTTAGTGACATTTAATAATAATAATAATAATAATAGCCTAATAGTCCACTCCAAATTTTATTAAACCGAAACAGAAATTCTTTTTGCCCAATTGATCGTGAGCCCGGCAGCCACTGAGCAGTGCCAGATTGACATTGCTCTATCCCTTATTGTTGAACGCCAAACAAGGTAGCAACAACTCCCATCTTTTAATGTCTTTTGGTATGACGCGGCCGGGGTTCAAACCCACGACCTCCCGGTTGTGAGGCGGATGCTCTACTGACTGAGCCAACACTCCACCCTTCTATTATCTGTGTATTAGCTCGAATAAATGCGAACTGTCATCACAAATCTCCTTCATTTACAAAAAGGATAATGTCATAGATCTCCTGTCTTCTGCCTATACATGTGATTTCAGTCTCACATGGCATGAGTTTTCTCCTTTGTTAGATGAAGTACCGGTAGTGGGTATGGTGAAGAGAAAGTGATAATGAGGAAAGAAAGAGACTGAGATATGGAAAACTATTCTTCTGTGTGTGATAACTCTACAGCTATATGATGAGAAATAAAATTATGTTTATTAAATTGTGGTCGGCAGAGTGGCGTAAGCACATTATGCCACTCTGCTTAACGTGAACGCGTACTATCACGTCAAGCAGAAAGTATTTTGCAGTACAATTGCATAGTTACAAACCATTTTCTTTTGTTTATCAGTAGATAAAGAGAAAAATTCCTGTCATGTTTAAAGAAAATGTTGTACAGAATTATCAGAAATTTACTTTGTGGCATGCACGCGTTACTAACGACAATCTTCCAGTGGCATGACGAATCGTCACCGAGCAATACATTGTACCATAAAGAGAACCGCAGCTAAACGATTGTTTGGGCATTGTTTTGATATAGGTTTTGATAGAAGTTTATTGTACCATAAAGAGAACCACAGTAAAATGGTAGTTTGGGCATTGTTTTGATATAGGTTTTGATAAAGTTTGCAAGGGGGATTTTACCAGGTGAACATCGTATTGTTTGAGAATTGTACACAACCATGCACTTCACTCTGATGGTAATACACATTCATTTAATACTGTATATGATATGAATCCTGTGTGTACAAGCCAGATATATTGTTTATACATAACATATATTCCTCTCTTGCGTTAAAATAGACATAAAAATAACTGTCCACTAAGTAGGGCTGCACAATAGATAAACAATATTTGGGAACTTGCCATAATTCCATTCAAAATCTAGCCATCAATGATTCCATTAAAAGTTAGTTTCCAGGTCCTGTGTGTGTGTGTACGTAATCATTTTTTTTTACAGACGTGTATCAATCAGATATGATTATTTACGTCTGGGGGCCAACCTTTAATGTCACCATCTAAAAGACCTATAAGGAGGGGTTTTTTAAAGCCATATTTTCTGCCTTTTACCATCATGCTTATAAAATTCCATATGATAACTTGCAAATGAGATGAGGCACCTTTAAATTGGCCTCCACATTTTCTCTCTCTACCCATCAATGAAACACACAGTAACACCTGCAAAATGAAGTTCATAACAACTCCGAGGCCTTCGCGCCGCGACGCCACAAAAGGCCCGTGTCCGCTCTTCCATCACTTTGGCGGCCATGGGGCGGCCGGGCATAATACCATGGATAAAGTAGCAGACATTTTTATTTTTTACGAAGAGCGGAGATAATGCAGAATCAATGGAAGAAATTACCAGAGTCCCCGGGAATGAAATCTACATGTAATTGACTTGGGCATGCATACCTACCACACATGTGCATGATTGATTGATTGAATATAAATCAATAAGGCTCGCATCACTGGATGGTGCATTATTATCTAACATATATGAAAACGGAAGGGGAAGGATAATATCAAAAGGGATTTGGATTAGGTATGGGTCATTAAAAGAAATGTGTGCAATTATGCTTCTCCAGATGCCTTTGAAGACATGAAAGGCATTCAATATTGCTTTATTACAATCAATGTCATCATGGAAAGTTGTAGTGCATTTATCAAAAAGAGAAAGCAAAAGTAAAAGACTTTATTTGACTACTCTTCTTCCTCCTACTGCTACTGCTACTACTACTACTACTTCATGGATATTGATGAACATGGATGAATTATGAAAGTATACAAAGCCTAACTGTTTCCAGTTCATATATTCATAAAGAAAAAGAAGAAACTAATAACGATGGTTTTTTATATGGATTTTTTAATTAAAAAAAAATATTCATCTTTAAAAACAATAATTATTTATCTATTTATTTATTTTTTAACATTTTTTTTTGGGGGGAAGGTTTCTTAAAAATGTAGAAAAAAAGGAGAAAATGAACAACATCTGGTATCAATTCAAGGTAAAAGAAAAGAAAAAATAACAATAATAATTTTTAAAAAATCCAGATTAGATGGGAATTGTACCAAAGACAACAGCTGCATCCGAGGGCCCAGGGAAATCGATCATACATTATCTATTTTGTTTTCTATTCCTCCTTGCAAAATGAGGGAAATATACATGATCTTTACCTCCATCTAGCCCTAAAACTAAAATCACATAGGAAAAGTTTGCAAGGTTGACAAAATTCTAAAGGAAATTATGTTTACAGAGTATGAAACAATTTGAAAACATAGATGCTATTGTAAATATTTCGTGAATTTGTTCAACCAAGTGAACCTAATGGGATTTAAAAAAAACACAAAAAACACAATTTTTTCTAGATCAGTCTGAAAGGATGTCATCTTTTCCTCCTGTTCGATGCTTGAAGAAGTGGAAAGAATTTGACTTGACAAGATATATGAAAATCAATAAATCTAAACGTCAAAGTCTTGAAATTCATGTTTTTTTGTGAGGCTATAGGGATGGTTATTAATTTCACACACAAAAAAAGAAAAGAAAAGAAAACAACACAACATATGAAGATAAAAAAAAGATTGAAAGAGATATAAAGTACACTATACCTTCCGCCTAGGACACAAGAGCGCCGAGGAAACGTTTACAAATACATGCATCCTGGCAACCGGTTGCTCTTCCTCGAGCAACCTCCCATCACCCAAATATACCCATACAGTATCCCTTCCCGGAGCACTGAAGACAATGTACAACGTGCAATAATCCAACAAGTGTATGAGTCCCTACTCACTCGCGATAGCTTGATGCTGATCCGCTGAGTGTGGTGATGCAGAGAGTAATAATGGCATTCCAAACTCGTTAGCCGAGTGTGCCCGGCGCTACAGCTGCCTAAACTACTACGACTCTTTTTCTCGACTCTCCTCGTAGCGGCCCTCAACGGCCGGATGAGAGCAAAAGGAGAAAGATAGCTAGAATGACAGAGAGAAAGAGGGAGGGAGAGAGAGAGAGAGAGAAAGAGGAAGGGACAGAGAAAGAGAGATAAAGACAAAGGATGCTGCGGAGAAGAGAGAGGTAGAGAGAAAATGGGGATGCAGAGAAAGATAGATAGATAGATAGAAAGAGAGAAAGAGAGAGAAAGAGGGAGGGAGATAGAGGAAGAGAAAGAGGGAGATATAAAGACAAAGGATGCTGCGAAGAAGAGAGTGGTAGAGAGAAAATGGGGATGCAGAGGAGAAAGATAGATAGAGAGAAAGAGAGAGGGAGGGAGAGAGAGAAGAGAGAGAAGAGAGGGGGGGAGAGAGAGTGAGAGAGAAAGAGAGAAAGAGAAAGAGGGAGGGAGAGAGAGAAAGATGGAGAGAGAGAGAGAGAGAAAGATGGAGAGAGAGAGAGAGAGAGAAAGAGGGAAGGAATGTGGAGGAGAAGAGAGATTTAGAGAGAAAATGGGGATGAGGAGACAGATAGATAGATCGAGAGAGAGCAGGGATGAGGAGAGAGAGAGAGAGGGGGGGAGAGAGAGGGGGGGGGGAGGGGGAGGGGGAGAGAGAGAGCAGTGGTGCGAAGGAAAGAGAGAGAAGGAAAGAGAGAGAGAGAGAGAGAGAGAGAGAGAGAGAGAGAGAGAAAGAAAGAGAGGGAGATGAGGAACAGGTGTTTTCAGAGGATGACGATTGGGGCAAGAAAAAAGCATTTGATTATGTTTATTGTGGTGATGCCCTCTTCTTGCGTTGAATCCTTCGAAAATTCTAGAGTAGAGAATAGAGCGAGATACGCTGGCATACAAATGCTAATGAAGGGTTGAGGCACTCGCTTTCTGTAAGGGTTAAGTACAACAAATTTTGCTTGGAGATTTTTTCTCTGAAAATAATAATAATACAGAAGACGGTATTGCAGTATTAGAGTTTTAAACCATGTCTTCTTTTCCTCTTAAATTCGAAAAAGAACAAAAATTCAAAAGTAATCTTTTTCATTTAAACATCCCAACAAGGGAGGAGCAAAAATTTTAAGGCCATCAATTTCATTTAAGTGAATTTTTGTTCATTTGCTTCTTAAATATCTTCTAATATTACGAGTAGAATAAAAACTGAAAGGCCATCTATTTCACATTAAAAAAAAAAAAAAATTCTGCTTCATTCCTTTTTTTTTTATACTAACGTTACTGTTTTCCCTTATAGCTCGGGAGCCAGGGGGGGTCAACCTAGCTGGGAAGGAAACCAATTTTCATGTGCACAGATGTGAAGATCGCATAGCTCCACATAACAAATTGACCGTCTGGCATGTTCTAAGTGGTGGGTGTGGCCAGGGGGACGCCCCCAACCAAAAAAGTGGCCCTTTTGACGACAAAATAGTATTTTGTAAATAACATTTTAAGGAAACCTTGAACCACCATGGGTTTGGTGTCATATGAAAGAGAGTTAAATTATCTACATTTTGATACCAATTTCAAAGAATTTGGGATTAATTAAAATCGCAAATTTAAGTAAAAAACATGATTTTTATGATTTTTTTCGAAAAATTGAATTTTATCAAAAAACATTATTTTCCATAAATCAAAATCGGAAAATTGATTTTTTTAAAAACTTTCCAGGAATTTGCTTATGTACAACGACAATATCCCGTGCGAAGGAGAGGTTTATATATCGTTTCAATAAAAAGTTATAGCAATCCAAAGTTATGAATTTGATTTCCACAAAAAACAACATTTTTGCCCACATGTGTATAAACTGTATGCATATACGTGCATTAGTGTATTAAGGACCTGTTTGGTGTGTTTACATCGAGTTTTAAAGATAACTTTGAACTAAAACCTCTAATCACCATGTATTTGGTGTCAAAAGATGGATAATTAAAATACTTCATTCTGATAACAATTTTAATGAGTGATGTAGTGTTTGAAATATAAATTTTGAGCCAAAAAGGTGCTTTATTGTAGATATTCCTCTGGTTTTGGCCAGTATATCGGTATATTAACTGGACAAGTGATTGGACATTTAGTAGTGCAGAAAGTTCAAAGGATTTAGAGCGCTGAGTGCAATTGATCAGTTCTTCTCCTGTACTCTGGGATGTTTCAGGAAAGTGGACATTGGCAGTTCCCTCTCCCCCCCCCCCACCACCCCCACCCCACCCCCTTTCAGTCGCTTGTCATAATCTTGCCCATGGCCAAGAAGAGTTAGTGCATCGATCAACATGAATATAATATAATATAATATCGCCATGTTTGGTTTAATGGTTTATTTTGCCTGACTACAAACACGTGTACTATGCTTGTAAGCAACCAATACTCTGCACAATCCCTATTGTGATAAAATAATTCAGTACAAACATTGAAGGAACATTATGAAACTACTTGATTCGATTGAATCTCAGTTTTAGTCTTTGTATGTTTCAAAGAGGAAGTTTCACAACTACTATTGAGATCAATTTGAAATAATAGGAGGAATTAAAAGGGGAAAGATATCAAAGGTATTAAAATATGCTCATCTGACCGTAATTAAACGCCTAAAACCCCTTGACTTCCAGTGGCTCTGCCCCCTGGACCCCATCTAGGGCCCTAAGGCGGACGGCTGGATGCTATTCTGACGGTAATTTAATGCTTAAAACCCCCGTCTGGGATGTTTCAGGAATGTGGACATTGGCAGTTCCCTCTCCCCCCCCCCCCACCACCCCCACCCCACCCCCTTTCAGTCGCTTGTCATAATCTTGCCCATGGCCAAGAAGAGTTAGTGCATCGATCAACATGAATATAATATAATATAATATCGCCATGTTTGGTTTAATGGTTTATTTTGCCTGACTACAAACACGTGTACTATGCTTGTAAGCAACCAATACTCTGCACAATCCCTATTGTGATAAAATAATTCAGTACAAACATTGAAGGAACATTATGAAACTACTTGATTCGATTGAATCTCAGTTTTAGTCTTTGTATGTTTCAAAGAGGAAGTTTCACAACTACTATTGAGATCAATTTGAAATAATAGGAGGAATTAAAAGGGGAAAGATATCAAAGGTATTAAAATATGCTCATCTGACCGTAATTAAACGCCTAAAACCCCTTGACTTCCAGTGGCTCTGCCCCCTGGACCCCATCTAGGGCCCTAAGGCGGACGGCTGGATGCTATTCTGACGGTAATTTAATGCTTAAAACCCCTGAGCTTCCGGGGGCTCTGCCCCCTGGACCCCACGCCAATTTATGACCTGCCAGTGTCACAAATAAGGTAAAAAATATGCTCATCTGACGATAATTGAATGTGTAAAATCCCTGAGCTTCTGGGGGCTCCGCCCCTTGGACCCAACACCAATTTGTGTCCTGCCAGTGTCAAAAAAATGGTATAAAATTATGATGATCTGACAGTAATTTATTGCCCAAAACCCCTGAGCTTCTGGGGGCTCTGGCCCCTTGACCCCACGCCAATTTATGACCTGCCAGTGTCACAAATAAGGTAAAAATATGCTCATCTGACGATAATTGAATGTGTAAAACCCCTGAGCTTCTGGGGGCTCCGCCCCTTGGACCCAACACCAATTTGTGTCCTGCCAGTGTCACAAATATGGTATAAAATATGCTCATCTGACCGTTATTTATTGCCCAAAACCCCTGACCTTCCGGGGGTTCCGCCCCCTGGACCCCACGCCAATTCGTGACCGGCTAGTGTCACAAATAAGGTATAAAATTATTCTCTTCCGACGATTATTTGATGTATAAAACCCCTGAGCTTCTGAGGGCTCTGCCTTTTCTCTTTCTCTTTTTTCTTTCCCTTTCTGCCCTGGGAAAAAAATGTGTAAAAACACGTTTATTTTAACTTTTTTTTTAGGAGTTAGGCCCTCCCTCCCCCCTGGCGCTCAAGGGGGGTAGGGTGCGATTTTTCACATTTTCGAGGGCCAAAAAAATAAATTAGTGCTCTCTTCCCCCCCCCCCCCCCCTCCCCCACTGAGCGTAATATTGGCCTGCACGATTTTAACATTTCAGCACACTAAATTTCAAATTGATTTCAAATTTGGGCCCCCACCCCTAAGAAATCCTTGATCCGCGCCTGTATGTACCATATACGATCCAACTCAAGTAGGCACAATATTTCGGGCAAAATATTTGGTACGTAAATGGACATAAATTATGCATGATATGGACTAACTCCAGGAAGCTCCGACGCCGGCGTCGGAGCTTCCTGGAGTTAGATATGGACATGTTTTAATATTGCTTTATTTGATCTCAGATGGATTTTTCCTTGATGTTGAAAATATTATGTGTTGCGTTGTGATATTGCCTTTAGAAATAAAATTGTTAAAGGCGTTGCATAAAGCATTTGGCTTGACATTGTTTTGCGAATTTTAATAACCCACTAACAATAATTACTGTACAGGCCTAGGTAAAGATAAGTAGAGTTCGAAAAAGATTGTCATTGACTTTTGCAGTAGCACAAGACTTAAGTTAAATCGTAGGGTATATAGCTCTTAATTTTTATCGTATTCATATCAGGAAGGAGTGCTGGAAAGGGACGTTTAAACCTAAGTACAATTTGCCTTTCACATTGGTCCCGCGAGGTTTCTCTCAACAATCTATATCTAGCATCAAAGGGTCTGGCAGTCACTCCCCACCATTTAAATCGTGTGGCAATGGCCATTTGTGTATCGCTGGCCTGTGGCGAATATTTTCATATAGGTTCCATTGGGGTTTCCTTTCAAGCTGATCTAGCTCAATATTGAGGTTGGGGTATTTTAGGGACGTCTGACAGACACCCCACCCAGGTGCACCGGAAGCAGTTTGGGATTGGGGGAAGGGGCAAACATTCCAGGGGGCGCACACCTTTCAGGGGCAGTGGCGTAATGAGCAAAAACTTTTTTGGGGGCAGAAGAAAAATCTGCACCACCATCACTCTTACACGTTACATGCCGGCCCCGCGGAACGTTTTTCAAAGTGGAGTATTAACGATCAGGTAGAGCGGAGCGAGTGCAGCGTAAATTGGCATGGGGTCCAGTGTCTTTGCCCCGGCGGGGTCAAGGGGCGAAGCCCTCAAAAGCTGCAGGGGTTTTAGGCATTAAATTACGGTCAGATAAGCATATTTAGATACCTTATTTGTGACACTGGCAGGTCACTAATTGAAGTAGGGTCCAGGGGGCTGTGTCCCATGAAGCTCAGCGTTTAAGGCATTTTATTATGGTCAGATGAGCAGTCAGGGACCCGTCTTAGGGCCCTTGGTGAGGTCCAGGGTGTGGAGCCCCCGGAAACTCAGGGGTTTTATGTATATAATTACGGTCAGAAGAGCATATTTTGATACCACATTTGTGACACTGGCAGGTCACTCATTCTTTCTTTCTCTCTTTCTTTCTTTTTCTCTTTAACATACTTTTTTTTTAAGTCAGGGGGGGTCGAGCCCTACCGTTCTGCAGGCCCTGACATGAAGGCTTCTAAATAAGCAAATTTGTTTGCCTTATTGTAAATTTGGGAGACTTGTCATTTTCCAACAAAGGCATACAAAAGTATAATTTACCCCCCAAAAAGAGAAAAATCACAGAAAATCATGTCATTTCAGCAACATGTTCAAAAAGATCATATGATTTATGCAACAGGCATGATAGAACTCTAATGTAGACGGTGATTTGTTATCAAAATTTTAAGCTGGTACCTAATGACATTTTCCAATCATCAGATATCGTGAGATCCTTAGAAGTTCAAGGAGTTAGTAACGATTTTAAATTATGCATGGCTAAGCAGAAAAAATTCCAAATTGATCTCAATTGTAGTTATGGAACTTCCTATTTGAAACACACAAAGACTAAAACTGAGATTCAATCGAATCAATTAGTTCCTTGGATTTTTGTACCGAATTACTTGTAATCGAGAGAAAAAATAACTTTGCATACCTAGCCGACACTATTTCATGAGAAAAGTTTATGTCATTTTAACCTTTTCACAATAGGAATTATGCAGAGTATTGGTTGCTTACAAGCATACACGTGTTTTCTTAGTAGTCCAGCAAAATAAACCATTAAACCGATCATGGCGATATTATATTATATTCATGTTGATCGATGCACTAACTTTTCTTGGTCATGGGCAAGATTATGACAAGCGTCTGGAGGGGGGCGGGGTGGGGGTGGTGGGGGGGGGGGGGGGGGAGGGAACTGCCAATGTCCACATTTCCTGAAACATCCCAGAGTACAGGAGAAGAACTGATCAATTGCACTCAGCGCTCTAAATCCTTTGAACTTTCTGCACTACTAAATGTCCAATCACTTGTCCAGTTAATATACCGATATACTGGCCAAAACCAGAGGAATATCTACAATAAAGCACCTTTTTGGCTCAAAATTTATATTTCAAACACTACATCACTCATTAAAATTGTTATCAGAATGAAGTATTTTAATTATCCATCTTTTGACACCAAATACATGGTGATTAGAGGTTTTAGTTCAAAGTTATCTTTAAAACTCGATGTAAACACACCAAACAGGTCCTTAATACACTAATGCACGTATATGCATACAGTTTATACACATGTGGGCAAAAATGTTGTTTTTTGTGGAAATCAAATTCATAACTTTGGATTGCTATAACTTTTTATTGAAACGATATATAAACCTCTCCTTTGCACGGGATATTGTCGTTGTACATAAGCAAATTCCTGGAAAGTTTTAAAAAAATTCAATTTTCCGATTTTGATTTATGGAAAATAATGTTTTTTGATAAAATTCAATTTTTCGAAAAAAAATCACAAAAATCATGTTTTTTACTTAAATTTGCGATTTTAATTAATCCCAAATTCTTTGAAATTGGTATCAAAATGTAGATAATTTAACTCTCTTTCATATGACACCAAATCCATAGTGGTTCAAGGTTTCCTTAAAATGTTATTTACAAAATACTATTTTGTCGTCAAAAGGGCCACTTTTTTGGTTGGGGGCGTCCCCCTGGCCACACCCACCACTTAGAACATGCCAGACGGTCAATTTGTTATGTGGAGCTATGTGATCTTCACATCTGTGCACATGAAAATTGGTTTCCTTCCCAGCTAGGTTGACCCCCCCTGGCTCCCGGTCTATTATTGTATAAAATTAATCATCTTTGAACTATATTTAATGGTAATTGAATGCTTATGATTTCTTTCAAGGCATTGAAAAGAAATACTGTTCAATACATCTTACTACTAATAAAGGGCCTTTCAATATCCAGTTAGGCCACAAAACATTTGATCTAGATTCTCCAGAAGCGAATAAAAATATAACAGAAGCTTTTAGATTTTTCAAAATGTGCGGGCTATACACAAAAGTGCGAGACCTTTCTTCCCCTTTCTACATATACCGGTATGTACAATCATACAACCCCCTCCAACCATAATGCTATGAAGATGTATCTAGAGCTAAAAATAACCCATGTTTCTTTTTCCACTGCCTAGCCCTAAAAGGGGCCCACAATCAATAGCCGATCCTAACTTGTTGATGTCCATTTCGCTTCTTGCGCAGGTCGGGGGGGGGGCGCAAGCATTAGGGCATTACAAATCATCCCTATCTTGGAGGAGATGGGAGAAAAAAAAGAGAGGAGAGGAGAGGAAGAAAAAAAAGCAGGTTCATGGGATGTTTTTATAAGGTAGCTCATCTGGAATTAAATCACCTCCGGGGCCCGGACATGGAGAACATTTCCAACTTACTCCCTCCCCCCTCCGAATGGTGGCCGATAAGAGGGTGAAGTGGAATTAAATTCTTTGACATTTAGCTAGTGTTTAAAGGAACTATTATCTGGCACTTACACAACTCTATTAACCAGGACATAAAAAGTGCTTTCATTTAGCACATAAAAGGGGCTATTATCGTAATGAGCTATTTTTTGTTCTTTGACACTAAACCTGTCCGTGGTTCTACTACGCATGGTTAGGTAGCTAAGGAAGCGAATGCCAAGTGAAATATTGTTGGATGAAATATAACCTGTTGGCATTTCTTCTTGGCTATAACAGAAGATTTTTTTTTTGAGTAAACTAAAACATTAATCCCCAATTCCTTTAAGTCTCTCAATTAATTTTGCACATGAAAGCATATCTTTGATATTTTGGGAATATTCAATTGTACAAATGTAATCATTACAAGTCTTCAGTAAATACGTCTGAAGATAGTATACATGATATCTGATCCTTGAAAATAGTACACTTACAACAAATACAAGCTGACAAAATCATCCATGTTTACCCGACATTTCAGTTCCACTGTGGTGTTGATTCAGAATGGGTGTTGCTAGGCAACGCGGCACAGTGCATCCTCCTCCTCTGGCCTCCCCTGAGTTGGTTTGACTTCCAGGGGATCCGAGCTGGAGGTATTTCTTACATGTGTACGTGGTGGTACCAAGAGAAAGTGATTAAATTTGTGTTCTTGCGCGAGTAATGCGTTCCTTTTGACGCTTTGTTGATCTTTTCCGATTGTCTTCCTTTGCCCCACCCCTCCCTCACAGTCATTTCCCTGTTCCGTATCTCTTCATCTACCAACCCCTTCCTCACTCACGTCCCGTCTCCCTACCCCATTCTCTTCATTTCTCCAACACTACCTCTCCTTCACTATCCCCATCAGAGAAAAATTAATATATATTTTTCGGGGGCTACTTTTCAAGCTTGCCTGCATGAAAATGAACACTCTAAAATTTGTTTTGCATTGAACTCTATGCAAATTTACATGGGCTTTTTCCTGATTTTCGGGGGCTAATTTTGGGCATTTTGGGGGCTATTTCGCCCGAGCCCCCATGCATTTTGTTCACTGATCCCCATCACATCTTGGTATACCCCCCCCCTCCACCTTTTTCCTCCCACCCTATTCTACAATATATGTAAAGACTAAAATATTTTATAAGAAGCAAAAACTATTTCAAATGAAATAGTTCTTATTCAAAATGACACAATTCTGTACATGACAGATTTAGAAAAAATACTAGAAAGCTGATCCATTTTTGAATTATGAAATTTTCTCTCTACAAAGCATTTTGAGGTCAAATTGCGCACATGCTAGAAATACTACTATCTTTCAATGGTACTTGTGGTATATATAAACAATTCAGCTTGCCATTGTACAGTGGGGCTCTTACAAAGTGCTTACAACATCAGAACAAAGAAACCCACATCTTGCGGACACTTGACACAGAAAAATTGAAACCAAACCATAGAGGTCATTCGTTCACCATCCAATCTGTAAATATCGATCATCTTGAGTTTTATTCCGTCCTTCGTCCCTTTAAGCTGACCTTAATAGCCCTCCAGAGATCTCCCTCTTAATTCATATTCTCTCTTCCTCGTAATTTGATTGCCATTTTGACTTCTCCGAGGTGATCTGTAAAACGTCGGCGAAGAAGGGAGCCGCAAGGCAGAGCTACACAAAGGCTGAGACGTGATCACGATTGGCCCACATTCTTTTTTCCTTGCCAGAAACGATACAAGGATTTTGAGCTTCTTCCTTACTGTTGCATGTCTTCTGGGTCTCTTAAAGGCAATATATACAAGTCTTCTCTCCTTCCCCCTCGTCTTTAGTTATTAAAACACAACTATCAAATAAGAGTAGAATCAAGATGAAATAAGAGAGATAAAATGGTATATGCTGCATTTTTCTTTTACTATATACATACCAGTTTTAATAAAACCTGTAAATTTTGTTTTCCTTATTGAACCTTCTAACATCCCATATAGAGTAACTGAAGACTTAAATGTTATTCAGGAAATGTGGCATTAAAAAACATGCCAAAAACAGGAAAAGCCAACAAGCAATAAAAGAGACTCTGTTGGTTCAGGGGCAATTTTTTTGGGATTGATTTCTGGGTTTCTTGTGGACTACAGCTGAAATATATCTCCAGCCCAGGATCTGATGTTGTTGTATTCTTGATTTGTTAGGGCAAACTTTCTACAGTAGATATGAAGCTGTTTCGCAGTCTAGACTTAAAAGATCAAAACATCTAAGCATTCTTCATCCTCCTCTGTTCATGTTAGCAACATCATGATCATCATTTTTATTATCACCACCATCCCCATCATTATCATCATGATCATCATCATCACTATCACTATCATCATCATCTTCATCACTATCATCATCATCATCTTCATCTTCATAATCATCAAATTGACTGGTAGTGAAACCTTCGTCATGAGTTTCATCAACATCTTTATTGACAGTCATTGCTTGTTTCTGTTACCAACATCACTATTATTATCATCATCATCATCATTATCACCACCATCATTACCATCATTACCATCATCACCAGCATCATCATCTATGGGTAAATTCGGCCATCATCATTATCAACTCCATCTCCATCTCTATCGTCATCGTCATCATCATCATAGTCATCATCATCACCATCATTACTACCATCATTATTATCATCATCATCATCATCATCACCATCATCATCATCATCATCATCATCATCCTCATCATCATCCTCATCATCATCCTCATCATCATCATTATCATCATCATCATCATCATCACCATCATCATCATCATCATCATTATCATCATCATCCTCATCATCATCATTATCATCATCATCATCTTTATCATATTCACTGGTAGCAAAACCTTTGTCATGAGTTTCATCAATATCTCAATGACAGTCATTGCTTGTTTCTGCATCAACATCATTATTATCACCATCATCATCATCATCATCTATGGGTAAATTTGACCACCATCATTATCAACTTCATATCTATCATCATCGTCATCGTTGTCGTCATCATCATCATCATCACTACCATCATTATTATCAGCATCATCATCATCATCATCATCTTCATCAAATTCACTGGTAATGAGTTTCATCAATATCTCAGTGACAGTCATTGTTTGTACCAACATCACTTTATCATCATCATCAAAAAATTATTACCACCTAAATCACCATCACTATAATCATCATCAATATCACCACCATCACCACCGTCATTATCATCATCAGGTAGATTTTAACACAGTAATTATTATCATCTCCATCTTCATCACCACCACCACAACCATCTGTTTGGAGCCAGAAGGGCGTTAAAACTGTGTAATGTGAAATGACTTAATGCCCTTCTGGCTCCACACAGACGGTAGACCTGGTTTACTTCAACATACCTCTACGGGTGAAACAGTGGACTGTGCTACATAGCTCTGTGTATTTTCCTTAGGCTGCTCGACGTGGGACCCTACCACTGGCACTAGGCGGGGGTTGCCATCTGTTGGAGGGGCCGAGTCGTCTGGATAATGGTATTGCTGTAGATGCAGAAAGAGAGGCAGAAAGAGAGAAAGAAAAAGATACAAACGTTGAGTGATGTATAAACATAGCAGAATTTAGTACAATATTAACTGCCTTAAAAGTAATTAAAGAAAGAAAGAAAAACAAGTACAAATTGAGTAATGTAGAAGATGGAAACAGTTTAGTTGAATATTGATAACCTCAAAATATCATTAAGTATGAGAAATTAATTTCTTTGATAATACAGAAAGAAAATGAAATCATCAAATATATACGTAAAAATACAGTAGTCATGATTTGCATAACAAGTAAAAAACAAAACAAAAAACAAGTGACTTTAATGTCTACTGTACTTCAATCACAAGAAGAACTGAAGAAGCGAGTCCATCTCTACCGCTGCAACACTTATTTCAACGTAACATGAAACATTCACTACCACGTCCATTACAACACCCACAACAACTCCAACCACTAACAAGATAAAGCACTACCACCAGCAATTCTCGCTACCCTAAATAGGTACGAAAATCTCGAAATTCGCGAGACGAGGTAATTTTCACTCTCTCGGGTCGTCACTACAACTTCCGGTATAGAGTTCCATCCCGCTGGCGCTAGCGCCTGTGTTCGCTGTGCAGAGTTTTCACGCACGCTAAAATCGATGCCAATCAGTGTAATTGGTACAGATTATAATATGCAATGGAAAGCTTCGGGCAGAATTAGTGACTTTAGCACAAAAGGCCGTTAAACTCTACCGTGAAAGAGAGGGTTGTGATCACGAACGCCTGCACAGGAAGCTGTAATGTCGAAAAGCTATCCCATAATGCAATGCGGATTTCAGGATTTTCCCCGGATCTCGGCAGAATCGCTATTTGGGGTAGCGAGAATTACAAGTATACAGCAACAGTTCTCTTTGTCGTCTTTGAAATAATATTGTACATAAAATGCGGAGAGTTCACTTGAACAGCTATCTTTCTTTGAAAGATTAAGTGAAGTAAAATGTTTCTATCAATCAAAGGCAGATCATCAGAATGTCTCTTTTACCCATTTACTGAGGTAATCATGAAATAAATGTAATCCTGTGATTGTAGCCACACAAAACATTCACAAATTACGAATTTTGCCATGGTATTAAACGTTTGACAATCACAAACAATTCAAATGTTGTTTTATAATGTCGCATAAAAGTCTCATGCATACAACAATTTCTGGTTTTAACATGAAGAAATAACATTAACCTTTACTACTGGGAATTCGGTAAAAGGCCGGTGACCCCTAAAACAAAAATAACCCCAACCAAACTCATGTCAGCTGCTGTTCTCATCACAAAGAACAATTCCAAGTGAAGCAAGAAATCAAATCATTTACTTGTATAGACCAGAGAGGCGGGTGGAAGGGTGAGTGAGTAAGAGAGAAAGAGTGAATGAGAAGGAGAGACAGGGACAGGGGACAGGACAGAGAGAGAGAGAGAGAGAGAGAGAGAGAGAGAGAGAGAGAGAGAGAGAGAGGGGGAGAGAGAGAGCAAGTGAGAGAGAGTGAGAGAAGGGGAGACAAGGAAGGGGAGACGAGGAGGGAGAGAAAGGAAGGAGAGAAAGGAAGGAGAGAAAGGAAGGAGAGAAAAGATAAAGGGAGATGGATCAAAGAGAGAATAATGATGACTGAATGACAATTGACAAAATAGCATTCACCTGTAGATAGGGCAGAAACAGTGATTTAATGATTGCAAAATGTTGTGTTCTGACAACAACAACAAAAAAAGGAAAAAAATAAGAAGAAAGAGACAGGAAAACAGAGAGATAGAGGAAGTGTTACATGCAAAAGTCATTGTCGATCTATTATTATAATGATGTATTTTTTAAAGTAAAAGAAAATGTGCTGAGAAACATCCTCACTCCCTCCATTGACTTGTCTAGCTCCTCACTCTCACCATAAGAGAAATCTTGTGTACTGCCCTCTTGTGATCAAAAGCACTATAGTTTCTCAAACACCCATTTCACTAGTAATGTACATTCAGGTAATGTACACTGTATGGAATTAGGTCACAATTATTGCCGAGCAAAGGTGTGTTGATCAAATCAATATAATTGCCCTGGGGAAACAAATATGCACATCTGTGCAGGCATTCTATTTACAGAAGGGAAAGTGTGATCATAATTCACACACATTTCATTTGATTGCTTTGTAGGATATGTAGATTCTACTTTGGTGAGATGTATTTACAAAAAATTAAATATTTACAAAAAAACAATTTTCATTGGCAGAGAGGCAAAATGGCATGAACTCATGAAATTAACAGACATTTAATTTTTTACTTGCTCTCAGCATACGATATGAGCATAGCTGATGTTTGTGATGATGACAGCAATATGTTACAAAAATGTGACCATGAAATGAAGATAAGGACATTGATTATTAAGCTATATAATATGTTTGTACTCTGCCATATATATGCACAGTCAACCGTGCCACATCAAACACACAGTCAAAACCTGTAAAGCTCGAACAAATACGAAGCAACTGAATATTTTCAAAGTGGATGTCGAGTTAGTGGTGAGTCCAACCAGTTACAGTCAAACCAATCTATTGTGCGTGAATGAATCCGGTGACCGGGGTAATAATATCTGTGAAGCGTTTAGAGACGGTATTTCGTATTAAGCGATATATAAATCCAGGTTATTATATTATTATTAAGGCCACCCAAGGGAAACTCAAAAACATGGACACTGTAGACAGTTGGCCTATATGGACAGGTTCTTCAACACGGTTACGAGACCACTGCTCTATCACTGAGCCTTGCTTCGCACCTAAAAGTGGGACTGGTAGGCTTAAAGAGATCCCTCCAAAAATAACAGGAGGCATGAAATTAATACAAATGGCAATCTTATTGACTCTGTGTTTCATCTTCCATCAAAGCAACTCTTGCCTCTACTATTTGCCGAGCACAAATGTCAAATACCATCGGTCCCAGGCGAGGGAGCAACGCAGGCCACTTTATAAATTTCATATCAGATTTCCTACAGGTAATAACCATGAAAATATCAAATGGCTTGTACAGAGTCAGCACAGCGACTTGCAAGTGTTCAAGTAATGTACAGGCGGTTAAAGGGGCAGTTCACACAATTGATTTTCTTTTTTGTTCTGAAAGGAGTTTAAACCACCTAAACTTTCATATCAAATGAAAGTGAAGATCGAACAAAACATATATACTATTGAGACTTGTTATCATGTAATAATCAAACTGTGATACAGTTTCCATCAGCAGAATTACAAAAAGTTAGCAATATTTGCTGAAAACCAGCATAACTTGAAAATCTCCAACACGGATATGAAGCTATGGGACTGTATCTTCAGAGCCAGAAGGGCATTACTCTGCGTGTATGATATATGATGACGTAGATGATAATGACGTTTAACACATAGCTCCAAAGAAATGGGGACAATATTGAAGGTAATAATGAAGATGGATGATAAAAATGATAACAACAACAACAATAGAAATAATGATTAATATTTGAAAGTTTCTGATGCACTCCACAAAGCATTTTGGTAAAGAACGTTCAACGTACCTAACTCATACTAATACACAGTCCTAATATTTCATGGAATGCTTTGTTCATATTAAGTACTCAGAATTGGCTTTAACATAAAATAACTGACAAAGGGTGCTATCATTGTGCTAGTGTGAAAGAGGGGAATGTATCATATTCAATGGTAGCATCGTTGTTGTTGGTCAATTTGTATGTAGATGACCTGAAAAGCCTTAGGGAATGGGGATGGATAAAGGTGAGGAAGAAAGATGGATGAGGGAGATGCGGTCTCCAGGCAGGTAAGAGGAGGAGAAGGATGAGAGTAAGGATTAAAGAGAAGGTTGAGTTCTGGGAAGAGGTGAAAAATAATTTGTGAGCGTTATCATTCTTATAATGCAAGTGTGGAAGAACATCAGATAAGACATGTTCCCTGAAAAGCATGGCTCTTCAAATGCCTTCATATTCTAAATATGTCATGTTACATCATAAAACTCCAGGGTAGGATTTTTACGCCACGTGTTCGTGTAGTCCCATATACATCTTTCTGTGTACACTGTACAGTGTTTGTAACTTTACCAAGACTTGGCCAAATTTCTTATCATTTTGATGATTCCAGAACCTTGCAATACACAAAAATTCTTATATGCTAGATGATCAACCTTTTCTGATAGATTCTACACCGTTTCTTTCACAATGCAATCACATGACCAGAACTCAACTTTATCTTTAAGGGAAGGGGATAAGATGGTTGATGGGGGGAAAGACGATGGAAGAGGGGATAGAAGAGAGAGTAAAAGATGAGGAAAGAGATGAAGAAGGGGTAAAATATTCAAAGCCTCGCAGAGAGAACAATACGTGGGAGTGTTGAGTGATTAAGCTGGATCAGGAAAGCTTTAAAAGAGCTACAGTAAACTGAATATGTACCCTGGTAATCGCTAGTATACAAACAAAAAAAGACAAGTAAATTTACTAAAAATCACAGAGCTTCATATCTAAAAAGAGCTCTTATGCACAGAAAAAATATATATTTAGTTTATGGATATGGGGAAAAGAAACGTAAGAAAGAAAAGAAGAGTAGGTAAAAAAAAAAAGTATAACTATAAACTATAATTTAACCATTTTTAATTTAAAAGACAACGATAACAAATAGTCAATGATAAGAAAACAATAAAGTGCTCCTCAGTATCAAAGGTGGCGTTTTTGGGTTTGTGTGAGGTGGTAGTACTAGTGGGTTAGTGTTAGAAGTCGAGGGTCAACACCATCAGTTATTTTCACAGGTATTACGAGCCTTTAATTAATATCTAATAATAGCCTCGAAAAGTGCACAATAAGAGGACAAAGCCCCTGGGAAGACGATTAAGATGGGGTGCAAAAGAAGATGGATGAGAGAGAGAAGACGGTGAGAGGGGTGGAGCTTGCATATCCCGTGTTCAGACTACCACAATTTATCGTACAACTGAACGATAAATAATGATTTTTTTTCCCCTAGTCTAAACGCAGTTTAAAGCATTATTGTATAGTGAAGCGCATATTTGAGCATCGTTTTGATCAAAAACTCAACAAAGTATCAGGGTCCCGATCTAGTCTGAATGCTGTATCATACAAAAATCTTATAAATGGGCGGGGCTTACTGCGAGCATGTACTGATGATTTGCAAGCTGTCGTGTCAATTTACCTCTTCCAAAAAAGAAAATCCTGTATATGACGTTTCTTCATATGATGTTGTTTTCTAGTCTTTATGCTCCTTTCGTTACACAATGGTTCTTTTTTTTTTATAGTCAAACCTGCTTTAGTGACCACCTGTATAGAAAGACCACCTGTCTACAAAGACCACATTTGTTGTTTCCTTTGAAAATGGTTTCTCATCGAAACATGTACTATAGGAACCTGTACATAGTGACAACCTGCCTATAAAGACCGCTTTTCTTGTCTCCCTTGGCCTTGTGTGGTCTTTACAGACAGGTTTCACTGTACAACAATTCTGTATACCATGTATAAAGTTACCATAGGTTGAAGAGGCTATTAGTATTAGGGAAAGCATCTCTTCAGGAGGGAGATGGATGGAGGAAATTAATAGAGCGTTGTTCACCGGGTGACACACTATGTGTCATCCAGGCTTGAGTTTCATCTTTCTCCTCATCTTGTCTTTGGTTGGGGGTATTAACGAGAAGGTCCCTCTTGTGTGGTTTAGGTCGAATTTTTCGTCAACAACCAAGAAAATGTAAATTCATGGAAATCCTTGTATCATCTTTTATCCTTTTGTATCGCATGTTTGTAACAACAATATCTCTGAAAATTGAAAACAACCATTTAATAATTCACTCCCATCTCCCTCTCTCTCTCTCTCTATTACACCCATCACACACACACACACACACACACACTATCTCTCTCTATTACACTCCATCTCTCTTTCTCTCTCTTCATCTCCCTTTCTCTCTTCTTCCTCTCCCTTTCTCTCTTCTTCCTCTCTCTCCCGCCCTTTCTCTCTTACACTCCATCTCTCTCTATCCCTCTCCCAATCCCCCTCCCCTCTCTCCCAATCCATCTCCACCCATCTCCCCTCTCCCCTTCTTTATCTCCTTAATTGATGACTACACCTACAATAATTTAATAACATGACATATGAAGAAGACAAAGACCTACATTATTATTATTATCTTCTCAATTCCCTTGAATTACTATGCCGGTACCGAATATTGTAGAGCGTAGATACATGAGCAAGTACTTATCAGTACGACCAAGGAGGAAATCTATATCCAGGCACATCCAAGCTCGGAGCATTGTTTATACCACAGACTCTTCGGTAGGTCCATGTTTATTCTCACATTAATTACTTGTACTCCATTATCGATTGACTGGGTGCACAATCACGGACCGGCGGCTGATAACTCAACATATTAAAGGTAAAGTTCACTTCTCAATTTTCTTATTTCATCCTTTATTTTATTTATTTATTTATTTATTTTTATTATTATTTTTCTTTTTTTGGGGGGGGGGGGGGGAGGGTGGCTGTGAGGAAACTTGTTTCAAAGTTATAGAGTATTAAAAGCATAATTGTTTGACATATCATTTTGCTTCATTTTATACAGACCGGAAAACCTCATTTAATGATGGCAAGATTTAGAGAGCAAATTAAATCAGACATATCAGCACAAACTTTTATCAATAAATAAGATATTTCAATCTATGAACAGAATATCTAGTCAATTACATAATTTTTTTCCTTCTAAGTAAATATGTTCAATACCCACCTAGAAACTTACTTTTGTTAGTATCGTAATTAAAATGTGATCTCATAATTCACCTCCATTTCTATATATCAATAGGTTCACAAATAGCTAATGTTCCAAGAACAAAATCAAATGAATTAATAAATAAAAATAATTTAAACAAAATATCTACAACGAAAAACCCAACAGCAACCAAAGAGAAGAAAGCAAGTTATTTCAAGGCATATGGATACTTCATCAGAAATTCTAATGGTCATTCCATAGCCTAATTAGAGGCTGACTCTAAATTTGGAATTAATTAGTGGGCTCTCATCGGCTTTGCGATTCAATAATTCATAAAGCATTCTAGAAGGAGTATAAAAGACCACGGTCCAGCGCATCTATTCCTTTTGGTCCACCGGCTGGTAGAATTTTTGATGAGGTATCTGCTAGAAAGTCCAGCAGTATCGAGAAGATGAGAGAAAGACATCTACCCCTCGACTCAGTCCCATACAAGGTAATGCATCGCTGGTTTCGATAGATTGACCAGATGCCCAACAGACAAGCGAATCTCCACATTAATATGTTGTAACATTTTTTAACAAGGATGACAAGTACAAAATATCAGGAATAAAGTAGATCCCATTTCCCAAACATAACTCTAGATTGTCGATGAAATAAAGCCAAGTAATTTACATCTCTGGAGCAAAACCTCAGAGCATTGATACACCTTATATTCTAGTGGAAGAGCAAAAGTATTTTTGGTGTAAATGAACTGCTTGCTCATTCATACCTGGTAATGTCTGGAAAGAAAATTGTAATTGTTTTCAATCAAACCAGTTCCGTTTCCGGATTAAAATACATCTGAACTCATTGACCGAGTTTCAAGCCATTAACTCCTTGAGTACCGAGTCAAAAGTTACCCGTGACTAGACTATTCCCGTGGGAAACGTGCATCAAGCGGACGTATATTCATCTCAGATTGCTTAAAATTACACTGGGCAAAATGTAGTCGCAGTTTTGCATCATCAACTTTAGTGGTCGAGTAAAGACATGCATATCTGGAGTAATGGAGTAATGGAGTACTTACTCATACCCATTTTTTACTTAAAATGCATGGATTAATTATGGATTAATCATGGATTAATCAAACAGTGATATTGAAAGACAGGATATAAATATAAATCAGTGAGCTGCCAGTGATTTTACACTAGAAAGCTCTAAAAGAGATCTAGAAAACTCAGCGAGAAAATATAAAGAGGGCCGTTGTCACTGGTGACAAGCAGTCAAAGAGGGAACTACAGAAATGTGTAAATGTAAAAGAGAGGAAGCGGAGGGTTAGGAGAGAGATATGTAGGGAGGGGGGGGGAGAGAGAGAGAGAGAGAGAGAGAGAGGGGGAGAGAGGGGGAGAGAGGGAGAAAGAGAGTAGAGAGGGAGAGAGGGAGAGAGAGAGATGGGGAAAAGTAAAGATATTCATCATGGAGACTGCAGACAACAGTAGTACTTAAAGGTAAAGACCAGTAATGGTCATGCGATTGCATTGTGAAAGAAACGTTGTGGAATCGATCAGAAAAGGTTGATCATCTAGCATCTAGCATCTGCAAGGTTCTGGAATCATCAAAATGATAAGAAATTTGGCCCATTCTTCGTAAAGTTACAAGCACTATACACAGAAAGATGTATATGGGACTACCCTATCTCTCTCACCAGACCATGAGAGAAATAAATTTACCAAATATATGAATTAGTAGGCGGTTTCCCGGCAAATTTTTTATCATCATGTATTAGTCAAAACATATTCTTTCACATGATTGGTAATGAGAGCTTCCATTTCATTTTTTGAAATTGGGGCGTTGCCAATACTGGTCTTTACCTTTAAGGACGAGTGAGAGACATAGAGAGATAGAGAGAGAGAGAGAGAGAGAGAGAGAGAGAGAGAGAGAGAGAGAGTTAAAAAAAATACTGAAGAGGAGGAGGAGGCTGGAGGAGGATGGAGGAGGAGGATGGCAGAGACAGAGCTCGGAAAACTGAGACAACAGACGAAGGATGTCACTCTCTTGTAAAACATCTCAAGACTGTCTAAACTGTAAACAATGCTACATTCCAATTACATGAGTCACTGCCTGGAGTACTTTTCACATTCCAGTGTGTCTAAAGGAGCGACATTCAAAGTCAAACGAACAGTACATACAAAAACTGCATCTAAGTACATGTATAAAATTGTATACATGTATGTTTAAAGATGCACTTTTTACATGATAATAATACATCAACATGTGTATATATTGTTTGGTTTGGTGTTGTATTTAAATAATATCACATTTTTCAAAATATTGTCAAAGGGGTAGGGTATGGGTGGCAAAGTACTCTTGTCAGTCTTGTGCTCCTTAAATCCATCCTCTTGTTAATAATATGATTGTAGATTAGAAGTTAGCTTGTACAGGTCAAAGACATTATTGCATTCCCATACTCGAGCAAGCATTTCTGTCATACCCCATTGCATTCTTATCCAATCAAAGATATTGGAGTTAGTACATGTGAATATCGACCCAGGTATACAACATGCCCCATGACAAATCTCATTATTCCTTTAAATGACATATGTCTGATGTACAGCAACAGACTTGATGGAGTTGAAGTGAAGGAAAGCAGAAGAGTGGGAAAGAGGGAAAAGAGAAGAGGGAGAAGAGAAGAGGAAGAAGAGATGAAGGAAAGAGGAAGAAGAGATGAAGGAAAGAGGAAGAAGAGATGAAGGAAAGAGGAAGAAGAGGAAGAAGGAAAGAGGAAGAAGAGAATAGGAAGAAGAGAAGAGGAAGAAGAGATGAAGGAAAGAGGAAGAAGAGATGAAGGAAAGAGGAAGAAGAGAAGAAGGAAAGAGGAAGAAGAGAATAGGAAGAAGAGAAGAGGAAGAAGAGAAGAGGAAGAAGAGAAGAGGAAGAAGAGAAGAGGAAGAAGAGAAGAAGGAAAAAGGAAGAAGAGAAGAAGGAAAAAGGAAGAAGGAAAAAGGAAGAAGAGAGGAAGGAAAGAGGAAGAAGAGAAGAAGGAAAGAGGAAGGAAAGAGGAAGAGAAGAAGGAAAGAGGAGGAGAATATTGAGGAGAAGGAGGATGATTAGGAGAGGGGAGGAGAGGGAAAAGGGAATTGAGGTTGATTTTGAGTGGTAGGGGTAGGTGGAGGAGAAGAAGTAGAAGGAGGATACCAAGGAGAAGAAGAAAGGGGGGGGGGAGAAGAAAAAGAAGAACTAAAGAAAAGGTAAACAATTAAAGAAGACATTACAATAAGATACCATTTCCTATTGTATAAGTTGAAATCCAAAATCCAAATCAAATTTTACTACAAAATAAATGTATTCTTTCTGCTCCAATACATTTTGATACAACACATCCTACTTGAAAGTGAGAGATGAATCACCCTCAACATAGATTAGACCCCCATAACAAAAATATGATATCAGTGCTCTAGAATTTCAAGTTTCACTTCAAACTGACCCGAGGTCAATGAAGCAGGTCATAGGGCATAAGAAAGAAACCATAACTGTGCTATGACTTCATCGCAACCAGACAAAAGTTTGGTTTAAGAAAGTCAGACAATAATTGTTTCCTTTTAAATTTGATAAGAAAGAACCCCCTTTCTAAAATAAAAACTGGCTTTTTACTCTTGAGAATTGGAGGGTTTAATCTCGAACTCGTAGACAGAGTCAAGTTGTTATTTCTTCCAGCTAGAGCTGGGAAAAATAGCTGCCTCTTGAGAGAGAACAAAGAGGCTTTTGAAAATGTATAAAGTGGAGGCTCCAATAAATTTTTCTCCTTTTTTCACTTGAAAGGGGCAATGAAAAAGAAGGGTACCAAACAGAAGTCTAGATTCGTGGAAGAGAGAGGTGCAGGCATGCAGGGGTTGAGAACTACTCAAGTTGCCTTTAAATCTGAACCTCACCAAAATATTAGGAGGAAAATTATCAGAAAGTCTTCCTGAATATCGTGAACTAAATAAAATCTTCACTACATTTGGTCTTGTTTAGTCCAATAAAAATTACATGTAATATTTTGAGACATCTGATGAAATATGCAAACTGAGAACCACCAACACAGAAATGGTCACATGGGACAAGGGATTTTCTTGTATAACACTCATGTGTCATCACCCTTTCCTTCTTATTAGTTATTACCCACTCAATTAACATCCATTTCTTCTTTTTTAAGATAACAATTTGTAGATCTTGTCATCCATTTTGAATATCATTGGATTCTGACAGAATCTTGCATTTTGTGATCACAACAATTCAGGAAAATTGTTCCTTTAATATTGGTGGAATATTTTAGGAGATTTCGGGGTCTGAGAAATTCCACCTCAAAAACCACATTGTGGTCCATTGACTTCAATCCCAATCATGGTTAGGAAAAAAAAAAGAAAAGTAAAGATTGCCAGAAGAAAAAAATAGCTGAAGAATGGGAGGTTTGTTCTATGCAATACACAGACATAATCAAAAGGGAATACAAATTTTTAGAAATTGTGAAGCTGTTATGTATTGAACCTGACAAAACAGGTCTTATTGTAGAACCAAGTGAAGTGTATGAATACTACCGGTAATGAAAATACAGTCAAACCTGTCTATTGAGGCCACCCAAGGGAAACAGAAAAACTGGTCACTGTAGACAGGTGGCCACTTCACAGTTTTTACTGCAATTAATTAGAGGTTGTAAGGAACAACAAAGTGCTGAATGGCTTCTTTCAAAACAGTTTTTAGACTTTTAGCATCATTATGTTCTATAGGCTGCAAAGTCACACTGTTTCATAAAAATGCCCTCATACAGTGAAACAGACTTCAGCGACCACCAGTGTAGACAGACCACCTGTCTATAAAGACCACATTGACTTTTTCCCTGGAATAGTGTGCCGCATTGAAATGTGTTCAAAGGAACCTGTACATAAAGACCACCTACCTATAAGGACCACTTCCTTGTCTCCCTTGAGTGGTCTTTACAAACAGATTTCACTGTACAAGGTTAGAATACGAACCAAAGTACCGCAGAAGGAAAAGTGTTTTCTACTTTCAAATTGTTGAGATCATGCATGATGGCCGTTTCAAAATAGGATCCTCCGTATATCAGAAGGTGTGAGATTCCTAACCAGACTAGAACAGAGAACCAGCGAGAAGAGGTGTCGGCAAAGTGGGTGCTACAAAGCTGCCTATAATCAATACTGCTCTAATAAATGTGGCACCATGCATGGGCTGTCAACACAAGAAAGTAAGACATTGAGAACCGTACTGAAGAGAGGAATCGCTATGTAGATATGCATATAACAATGTATTCATAGCTTTGTAGAACAGCTTGTTACAGCAAAAGATCATAAATATAAAAAAATGAATAAAATAAAAATGAAAATGAAAATGAATAAAAAGTACTATAAAATTGTAGCTTTCAAAACCAAAGGAGTTTACACAAATTTATAATTTCAAAAAATAAAAAAACAAGAGAACATTTGAAGAATGAAAACATGTGTAAAAAGTAGAAGCAATATTTACACTTTTGGTATCCTTCTTGCAGCCAAATAGGCTCATGACGCACTCGCATGGAAACCATGATCCGGGCTGCGTTTCGGGGCTGTGCGGCACACGTGTGTGCACGTTACCGCGATTATCTAGCGTTGCGCTCCACATTATGTATTATGATGTTTGCTCTCATATAATCCAACCGATGATGATGATATAACTGGAATAATATATCCTTTATATTCCACGATATTATGATAAAGGCGATGTATCAATAAAATTGGAGTTATTCGTAGAGATAATAATCGTTGATGCACTAATGAGAAAGCTTAAGAACTTCCAGATGAGACGTTGATTGTGTTTTCTCAATTAAGAGGCTCCTTTAAAGAACAAATTCAATAATCTTAGAGCATGTGAAAAGCGATGTTCAGAACATGTTGTTTCTTCACTGAAGTAGAAATGATATAGATGCCTAAAATGCAGAGCTGCAAATAACTTTCATGAAACACACGTATCACAAGCTATTAACATATGAAAGGACGAGTAGCATCCAAAGAAATGCAAAAGTAAGTTTGCGTCGTTCCTCCGGCGTGCTTCTCGCGGGGTTGGATGTATATGTCGGCTAGAACCCACACAGGTGGATTAAGAGTGTCCAGTGGATTGACGCCGGTCACACAATGGTTCGATACTGCGTTTTGCTACAGTGCTGATGACAAGGAAAGCAGTCCAAGCGACCATGCATGCCACAAGGCTTTTACAAGCTGCAGTTGTTTTCTGTTTTTGATTCTCGTCTGCAATTCTGCTTGCGGGTGGAGGAAAAGAGGTGCCACACTGCTGTGGGTAGATGTCAGTTGGCAATGTGAGTGAGCGAATTAACAATCTATCAACCTCCCGTTGCCACAGAAACGAAATGATGGTGAATCGTTAAGGAGAGTTATTTCCTAACAAGGGAAAAAATGCTTGAATTCACTTACAGTCAAATTTGCTCCGGAGTCAAATTCGCTAATGATGTCACACATTTACATGCAGAGTACAGTATGCATGAAACCGGTGGCATTAAACGTAGGGAGATGCTGGTATTCCGTGGAGCGCATCCCAAGAATCAAGCATCTCATTAGCAGATGATGAGAATCTATAATTCATGAGACATCGATGTACATTACACATTCCAGGCTGTTATTCCAAACGCTGAGGGATTACAAGCTGACCTATAATTCTGCACTGGATGAGAGAGAGTATTTTTGGAGAAATTTAAAGGCACACAGTCCATAGAAATGGTGCTCTGTTGAGGTATTAGTCCGTTATGACAGGGGAAATGTCGTCTTTGGAATGTACCCTCACAATCAATGTCCAAAATCTTTCCACTAAATCCTCACTGGGTACTAGGGAAAGTATTTCTCCTTTGCATCCCGTCAAAATAAATATCTGATTGAGGAGGACGGTCGAGCACAGTACAGACTGTTAAAAACAGAAGAGAGTCAAGCACCTGCGACTAGAAAACGACGGCGGTACCCGACACCAGTGCCTGTCCGTCGGACTAAGCTTTGGCCCCTCAAGAGATGAACATTAAAAGCAAAGCGGCGAACCCCTCACGAAGGAAGGGCCTTCCACGGCGCCAGACTCGGACACTGCTTTTCTCACGACGACATTAAGAGGCGACGTTCCACCTCTCTCCTAGGGTGAAGATATGCAAATTGGAGGGGGAAAAAATCAAATCCAGTCTGCTCGTCTGCGGTAACCTGTTTGTGGAGGTTCTTCGACCTTACGGAGCAAATAAGATTGAGTAATTTGTGGTATAACCCGAGCTGGGGCAGAATTCACGCCTTTTTCTCCCCTCCACTTAAATCCGTATGTAAATTTGGGGATGGCGCAGATGCAATTAGATCAGGTGACTGAGATCTCCATGGAAAATTAAATAAGTGTGTCACGAGCAATGAATGTCTCAAATAAAAGAGGTAGGAAAAGTCTCAGGACTTTCAATAAATGATGGATATTCCACAATACAGCAATAAAAAAGATCCTTGAATGATGCTAGATTGTTTAATATCACAAAATAGTCGACTTGAAATATGTTGTTTCCGCAATGATTGTGAATAATTTAGCTGCTTTCTCTATACCGACATATCACACAGTAAACGAGACGTATCCCAGTCGAACACACACACTCGCTCAAGCAGACGGATGTGGGATCGTACGTGAGGAAACAAAAATACCCCACAACCACATGTTAATGCTGCTAATTAGAAAAGCACACTAAATGATTCTACAGATGTAGTCACATGCAGTCTTCATCGTTTTCTCTCTCTCCGAGTTGCTCCGGGAACGAGTCGTCCAAAGTACAACGGCAACGAAGGGTTTTGGTGACTGTGTGACGAGAAGATGACCTAGTCGTTCTTGCTAATGAGTATTTGTCTGTGCGAGTCATTGGTTGTGTAGATGTAAGTTTTCTTATGTAGCGTCTTACGCCTGGAGCGGAGTACAAGTATCAGCCTCTTCTAAACCTTGCATGAAAACATTAAGCCGTTGCTCTAGATACAACATACATCCTGGCAGCGTCGAACATTTTAAATGCATTAGGAAAGACCTAGGAGTTCCGCTATGAACAATCCAAGCTGCTTTTGAGGCTTGCTTTAATCAGAAAGATTCTCTGAAAGGAAGAAGAACTTGAGTCACAAGGGGGGTACTCCAAGAGATACAGCAGATCTTCCTACTCCAAATATTTTCCTGGCTTAAAATATTTCTCATGAAAGGGGCACTCTTTGTCTTACGGATCCTGTGATGATTTACGGGCACTGCTGCACGGTGTTGCTGATGGACGAGCAATGCATGGCAGAAGATAGAGCGTGTTTCTTGCAAAAAGAGATAGCAGAATGGGTGTAGCCTTTCCTAGCTGATGCTCACTGCTTGGCTTTAGATGAAGTAGAAAACAAGAAGCTTGCCTGTCGTCAGGGTTATTCAAAATCTTCAGAACATAAGGGGTTGAATTAGGCAAGTCAAAATTATGTAGAAGATAGATATGGTGAGTTTCAATTATAGATGTTCATGAGACACCGAAGCTTTGTGAACTTGAAAGGATGCGATAACTTGATGAAGACCGCAATAATTCCCCTCCTGGTTTCTCGTCTTAATCCGTCTGGTGGGGAAGACCTGCCGCAGTCCAGATAAGGCTTGGAATAAAAATAGGATCAATCAGAGCTGAGTAGGGGCATGGGTGAGCGACAATATCCCTGCCTGACTGCAAGGAATACTGCAAACACCGCAGCAGCAACGACTTGGAGTTAATTGATCAATCTTTGGACGGGACCGGAGATCCACGCAAGATGCAGGAAGCGATGAGGGATGATAATTAAGCAAACAACGAACTTGCTTAATAACATCGGGATCGGATGAAACTCGAACAGTCCCTGTAATTGTAAACAATCCTGCCTGTAAATCATACCAATTCCAATTTGTTCGTTCCAACCACACAATACAGATACTATCGAACGTCAAGGTAGATAATTATCAAATCCAAATTGCTCTCACAAACAAGCTTTGACTAGATTCTCCACTTATACAATAATCAATATTCCTCACAATATGCAATGAACGACGGCATAGCACACTATTCCAAAACAATGGTCCCGCTGATTAAAGCAATTTCTCAGTGCATGCAATCGATGGAAAAAAATCTGCAATGACAAGCGGTCAAAACAAGATGTACTGAAGGCGTGATCGAGGTTGGCTATGCGTTGACATCGAGACTACTGGTGGAACTAACACGTGATTAAGCGGAGACATCCCCTCCAAGGAGATTGTGGAGTGAGAGAGCAATGAATGAATCGATGTCCAATAACAAAGCTACAAGGGGACGGAGCGAACACTGTCGGAGAAAGAGAGAGAGAGAGTGAGGGAGATGGAGAGACAGTGACGGAACAGCAGGGAGAATGAATCATGAAGGGTATAAAAGCAATAGCAGAGACGTTGGCGTCGTTGGCCGAGTGGTGAGATTCTGTGTGTATGAGTGTATAGAGCTGATACACACATGTAATCTAGTATGTGGGACGACAATGTTCAGCCTTGGGCTTTGTCTCTTTCTCTCTCTTCCTCTCTGTTGATCTTTATGGGGTAAGCATTGGTGGGGGGGGGGGGGGGGGTGAAGTCAAACTATTAATCATAATTTGTGGTATGATATAGTAACTGAATGAATCGACATGACTAATTAGATGCATTGTCCCCAGCACGATCTAGTACTGAAGTAGCACAGGTCAACAAGTCTATTTTTTTACCTTTGTGAAAGTAACTAATAGTTTACCACCATAAAACATGCTGCTAGTGCTGCTAGTGCTGCTGTGCTCAGAAAAATTGTCACCAAACTTTATAAGGGTCAGCATGCTCAAATTTACAATTTACAAAATGATCTTCTCAACTTAAAAAAAGGGGACAAACTTATTAATTACAAACAAGGACGTTTGCATGATTTTTGTATGACAAACTGGGTGAGGATACTGCTATCTCATCTGCTAAAACATTGGCTGCCTGCAAAGAGGTCATTACTGACAATGCGTAGTTCTAATGGCCTTTTTACAGGCAGCCGGCCAAATAGATGTGTTATTCTTGAGGTATGGACAAGAAAATCACTGTAAACGGCTGGGACAACACTACCTACGAGAGGGCAATGCGCCCATCGACGACTCCTGGAAACGAAAGGGATTGCCCGGCTTTATTGACCTGCTAATAAACTTGACCGAGTTGATTAGTAGCGATAGGTGCACGCATCCACACACAGCCTCAAAGGCAGGCACTATCCAATATATCAATCTCATAGTTGCCCTTTCTGTTTTCATAAATTACGGCTCGGAAAGTTATCCCTATGCCAAGCTTTGTATCAATCTCAGCTCCGCGTTCAAAGTGAAAGGTTACGGCGTATGCCTGGAGGTTAGCTCGAGTCAACGGAAGACAGAAACGGTGTTTATTTTATATTGATTATTAGATTTAAAATAATTTTAAAGGAGAAGTCCACCCTGACATTAAGTTGGTTTTAATAAAAGCAGCAATTTGAAACAAATTAGTGAAAGTTTGAGCAATATCCAATTTAAAATTAAAATTTAAGAATGTTTAAAGTTGTTGTCATCAGAGAAACACAAATTGGCAACACTGTAATGTATATTGCGAGGCCCTTTCCAATTTGATCCTTTAATTCTTGAATTATTAGTTGGTATAGATAGAATAAAACTTTCATGTTGATGTCAATTTGATTTTACTGATATGGAATAAGTTATGAATAGGCGGTGTCACACAGAGGCCAAAAATCCGGATTTTAATTATCCGGGTTTTAGTTATCCTCTTAATTGCTGTCTGTCATCAATTATCTCATTAAAAATCCTCTAACGAAGCAAGAAAATTCTCCCTTGAAAGGATTTTTCAAGGGATTTGTTAAGGGATTTTTCTGTGTGACACCGCCTATTATGAAACAACTCTTCAGCTTTTATACCAATCTCAGGGGCTTGTAATCAAGGACAAACTGAAAGTTTTGATAATATGAGAACACAATTATTTTGGTATTGAATCCATGACCTCCTATTTTGCAGAGCATGAGCTTTATAAACAAAAGAACCTTAGCATCATGTTTAATGTGCTTCAATTGAAAAAAAAAAGATAAAAGATTGCATTAAAATCTGTTATTATCTGTTCAGAGCTAGAAGGGCATTAATTCAACTCTATTAAAACAGATTTAATGTCCTTCTCTCATGCCAATTGATTCATCAATATATTTAACTTGTTCTTTCCCCCATCTTAAAGAACAAGGAATGGTAAGCTCTGTGAAACCTACTTGTTATTTTTAAGCAGACTCACATATTAACCTCTGGGGTTGAGAGGCTTAACATTGGCCCTTTGTCAATGAATGAATGGCCAATTTCCGCCAAGCCCATGCCTCAAATCCTAAGAATAGAGAGATCTTTCTACATCTTGCTTTATTCTGACACGGGATGTGATCTGGCTCAGCCTCCCAGCTTTGCCAAGTTGAAATTCGTGAGGAGTTTAAAGAAATCTTTCCCAGATGTTCATTTTTTGTTGTGTGTGTGTGTTGTATTTTGAATAAATATTTAAGTCATGGTTAATCATTTAGATGTGTAGGGATCAACATTCGTGACTTATATGGTGACCCTCTTCTTCCCTTCCTCTTCCCCGAAACATGACCCAAATTAGAAGATGAAGAAGAGGCAGGAGGAGGAGAAGAAGAAGGAGGAGAAAAGATAAGATAGGAGAAGAGAGGAGAAGAGAGGAGAAGAGAGGAGAAGAGAGGAGAAGAGAGGAGAAGAGAGGAGAAGAGAGGAGAAGAGAGGAGAAGAGAAGAGAAGAGAAGAGAAGAGAAGAGAAGAGAGGGAGGAGGAGGAGGAGAAGAAGAAGAAGAAGAAGAATCCAATAACTTCACCTGGGTGGAGAGTGGCAAATGTACATGACTCGCCAAAGAAGACACAAATGTATTATAAAAGAATACAGTATCCATGACAATTGAATATGCATATATATGCAATTAAATTTTAACATACTCACTGGAGAAAAAAAAATTCTTCCAAAGATATAGTAGGAGCAGGGAGAAAATTAGAAAGAAAAATGAGTGAGAGAGAGATAGATAGATACATAGTTAGAGAGAGAGAGTTCAATGGTTACATTTCTGTTGTCAACCAATATTCAAAATTAAGCACATGATAACCAATAGGGCATGGTATAGGGAATAAGCACATTGAACTTTGAACAGTTAGCATCTTCAGATTTCACACGGGAAGTTCGCTAAGACACAGAGGATGACAGTGCATGCAAACAAATCCTTTCTCTCTTTACAAATCATTGATACACTTTTAAGAAAAATCTCTTTAACACACTTCTGCTCCCAAATGACTCACGGAGGCTTCTCAAAACACTGCCTCACTCAAGCATGAGTCAGGCAGGTCCTTAAAGCAAGCATACTATTTAATGACACTACGTAGGAATGATGCATGCTTTTCAGGGCCATTGATTCTTGTAATATGCAACGTCAATTATATGAGTAGTCCCATTCATAGAGATTGATGGGGTGTCATCCATCCCCAGACAGCGAAGATTCCACACACTACAGCCAGCTACAATCACATAACAGTATGGTCACTAATTAGCTTTATGGACAACAGGGATTGGACGCAGGAGGAAGCTTCAAACCAAATCGAATCTAGATGATTAAAAGTTTGGATGATTAATATATCATATTTCAGGATCTTTGTTGTAATAATTGTATTAAATGAGTTAAACATGCAAAGTATACAATATTAATAAGGCCGACATGTGTGCATATACATGTAAGGTGGTTATCCAATTTGTAAGGATATCATTAGCAATAAAATCTTAAACAAGAGATGAACTGACCAATATATATGTAGCAATACAAATAATTCTTTGTAGATATTGAAAACATTATGATTTGTAAAGCGCTTAGAGACATTTGTATTAAGCGCTAAATAAAGACTAAATATTATTATTATTATTATTAAACAAGGAACAAGATAATTAATCATCGTATCACAGCATCATGGAATACGAGATGAAAGGACGCATGACTCATTGTGGAGTATGGAGGATCTAGGTGTCGTATATGTAAAATATTATGAGTGAGATGTGAGGGATGTGTCATCTACTGGTTGGGATGCCATCCAGTGAGAGGTGAGAATGGGGGATGGGGGATGGGGAGTGGTAGGAGGAGGGGGAGGGGAAGGGAAGAGAGAGAGAGGGAGAGAGAGGGGAGGAGGAGGAGGAGGAGGAGGAGGAGGAGGAGGAGGAGGAGGAGGAGGAGGAGGAGGAGGAGGAGGAGGAGGAGGAGGAGGAGGAGGAGGAGGAGGAGGAGGAGGAGGAGGAGGATGAAGAGGAGAAAGAGGAGAAGGAGGCAGAGGAGGTGGGTGATTGGAGGGGATAATCAAATACAGTAGGAGGAAAGGGGATGAAGCGGAAGAAGAGAGGAGGAAGGGAGGGAGAAGGCAGATAATTAATTATTATGATGGACATGCTGCCTGTTTTTTATTTTTACTATCTCTTTCTGCACTTGTTTTTAAAATTTGTAAAGATGAAAGGTGCTAATTACAGATAAATACTAAAATCAAGAAATCAAGAAATAGGGGAAAGACGGAATTTACAATTGATAGAGGGGACTGTGAGAAGAGAGAGAGAGAGAAGGGGAGAGGGGGGGGGGGGGGAGGAGGGAGAGAGCAAGAAAGAGATGGAGAGAAGACAGATTGGAGGGGGAGGGGGGGGGGGTCCATAAGAGCTTTGGGTCATTTTATGGTTCAAATCGCATACTGGATGATGTCATTGGTGATATCATTAAAATCAGTGGACGATGTATGAATCATTGCAAAATGCAAGAAAATAATGCTACAATCCAGCTCCTTAAGCGCATTAGGCTGAGTACATGTGTCACAGGAATTACATATTCATCCTCGTTATTCACAGTGGCTAAAAATGGTCTCAAAGACAGGTCCTTCATCATGAAGGGTGTGGTATTGAATGGTATTAGAATATTAATCAAATCATTTAAATGAAGGGTGGCTCATTCACTAGTAGGGTTGACAAAGTATTCAATAACCCATCAACGTGCATACGTTTGATTCATTTTTATTTATTTCTGCTAATTGAAGTGTAGTCATGGTACCAAATCATGCAGAAAATCGCATACAGTCAACAATAAAAAGTAACAACACAGTTGAACTCACACACATGTATGCCTGCACAAATAGGACTATCGGTACCAGTGTTTCTTATGTAGTAGTCAGAATGTCTTTTTTCTAAAATTATTTTTGCTTATTTCTCAGCTTTTATATATTTGGCAGTTACTGTGTGAAAGTATATCAACATCTTCCCAGCTTTCAGCAGTTGATACTAAGTGTATATATATCTTTTTCTTGAACATGATATTATTTTATTTTTTTGCTTGATAAATCTTTATAGATATTTATCACAACTATGAAATATTAGATGGTTATCATTTCGTTTTTTTCTCCATCATTTTTCATTTTTTTAAATTCAGTTATGAGTTCTGAGTTTTTGATTGATCGGGTAGGTGGTACATGCACAACATTACTTATTATAGGCTCTGTATAAGCTTGGCTTGTTAGAACTCTTGTGAGTAATGTGCCGCGGGATTCCATATCCTTAAACTGCTGGCGAACAGAGCAACAAGACCAAGCTCTGTAATTATTAGGATCTCTGTCCAGTAGTGCCGTGTTTGTACCATCGAACTGGATCAACCAAATCAATTGATTCATAATATATATATATAATATTTTTTCCCGTAACATGAGAGTAATTTTAATAGTTTCATACTATTAATTAAATGTAATGTTAACTGTTATTGTATAATTGTTTTAAATGGGGGCACGCTACAAGAGTCCTATCTCGCACCCCGGGGCAACGTGTCTGACACGGCCGGTTGTAGCAACTACTCCGAAGATCAAGATAAATTAATCTTGATCTAAGGAGACATGAAGGAACGAAGCAGTTGATATAATGAAGGCCCACATGTACATGCACTTTTTCCCCAAAATATAAGAATGATATTGTCTCTTTTTCGCTAAAGATCTCGTCGTCTGCTGAAAGCCAGAAAGGCATGTATTTATCATCACCCATACGGCTCCCAACCGATGACATTTCCCCTCATTAGGACAACTCAGGACTACCTTTAAAGTCTTCCTCATTACTCTCTTATTATCGAGAGGAGAGGAGTGCAAGAGGCTGGGGTCTCTATCCTAGGATAAACCTGTGTACACCGAAGGGGAAAGAGATCGGGAGCAGGTGGGATCAAATGGAAGAAAGGGGATGGAGATGGGAGGAAAAGAGGAGGATAAAGAACGAGCTAAGCGGCCGGGCGGAGGAGGATGAGGAACAAATGAATGAGGTCTTTGCCACGGATGAGTCATCACGCGGGGTTAATTCATGCATGGATGAAAAGATGAGAGTGTGTGAGGATGGAGCCCATTTCACACTTGATGCTCTTTATATGGATAGGAGGGGAACTGATAAGTGAAAAGATGAGTGCAAAAGGAGCCTCTTTCACAGTTGATACTTGACACATATGGCAAATGAAAAGATGAGAGTGTGTGAGCAGCCCATTTCACACTTGATGCTCTTTATGTGGATCGGGGTGGAACTGATAAGTGAAAAGATGAGTGCAAAAGGAGCCCACTTCACATTTTAATCTTGACACACAGCACAGGAAATATCCATATCTAAAGTTAACACAGTGATTAAAAGATGGGAGCACAAAAGAAGTCCATTTCAAACTTGATACCTGATACACATGTATAGCAAATGAAAAGATGAGAGTCTGAAAGGAGCCCATTTTACACTTAATGACCAATGAGAGAGAGAGATAGAGAGAGAGAACGATAGAAATGAATGGACAGACATTAGGAAACAAAGGTATCTACATGTATATATGTATGGTAATAACTGCTCTACAGTCACTATCAATCATAATCATGTACAACGTAACCTAATATTCACCCTATACCTAACAAAGCAACTTTAAACCCCAAATCTTTGATGAAATAAAGTACCGAGAGGTAAGAAATAGGAAAGAGAGAGAGAGAGAGAGAGAGAGAGAGAGAGAGAGAGAGAGAGAGAAAGAGAGAGAGAGAGAGAGAGAGAGAGAGAGAGAGAGAAAGAGAGAGAGAGAGAGAAAGAGAGAGAGAGAGAGAGAAAGAGAGAGACAGAGAGAAAGAGATCATAAGAGAACAAAAGTCAAATAGTAATGATTCTTAGCACCATTAAATTGTCATCAAATAAAACCCAGTTTCCCAGCTATACTATCTCAATACACGAGACCGAAGATCACGATAATGACTATGGGTACATCTTCTACCCTAACAACAAAACCCTGGAGAAAATGGAAAAGCAATTACAACGTTAAGATGTGAACTTCAGACGCTGGGATCATGTAGCAAAACAAACATCTAACTTGGACCGCATCGGTTCTCGTCACCGGCTATACTCTCCTGGTGGGAGAAAGAACCGATGCTGTGACATTTAAAACATCCCCAATGTAATCAATCAATTATGCATGGAAACATACTCCACACATTATCATCATAGCGGCTGGCACTGTTTTGCTGCCTGTTGGATTTTAATATTTTTAAAGAGAAGATTGAAGTTCTGGTCATCCAATTCCATTGTGAAAGAAACAATTTCGTAGTTAACAGGAATGGTGAAACAGGAATAACAGTGTATTGTAACATTCTGAAAATTATCAGAATACTAGCAATTTGACTTGGTATGGTTGAAAAATCACAAAAGTGAACGGCACTGCACACAGGTATGGGTATATGGGACCAAGGAGTTATCACAGCAAGAACATATGACATCAATAATTGGAATATGAGGACATTTTGAAGAGTCAATCTTATCAAGAAACACTCCTACTACACGTTTAATTGAACAAATGAAAATGAGATTAAGAAAGGTCACAATTTTCTTTTAAACCTTTACCAGGATATAACTTAACCTTTAAGTGATGTACTGGCAATTGTAAAGTAATCATAGCAAACTGATTATTTTGTGCTCTGCTATAATATGTTATCCAAAATTATAATGTTTAGCACAGTGTGTAGGTGTCAAGTGAATTACATGCTCATGAATTCTGATCCCCATCCCCTCGTGCCCTGCCCGCCATAACGGCCACCTTCTCTACTACCCAATCATGTGTGACTCATGCTCTCTCATACCAAACAGTTTATTAATCAATACAAACAGACTGTCATATTAAAGGGGGTAATCAAATCACAGAAATACATTTTGTGTACAGTATTTTGCATGGACACAATTTCAAATTGATTAAATTCGGTAATTTTGAAAAGCGTGGTTATGTTATAGACGAGGGTATCTTGATTTTATTTTTTATTTTATTTTATTTATTTATTGAAATATATTTATTCAGGATAACAAGAATCAGATATACATTGTAGATACAAAATCTGTTGATTAAACTTACATTTATGGCTGATATACTACTTGTACCCAAAAATGAATTCATGGTGTGCAGAGGAAAATCAATGTAGCAGAAGTTTGAAGAGTAAAGTCAATTCAATAGTCACTACAATGCATACAAATTGCCCTAGCAATACATAAAACGATTTCTTAAAGGGTTCTGAATATTCAATTACAGAGATTTGATGTAATTATCTGAGACAAATTCTTGCGATTTATATATACCATATTTGATAAAAATTCAAATATTCACATTTAAAAGATAAAGAATGCTAAGAGGTTGCTGGCATGTAAACAATAAGCACTGCCAATTTGACATGATTGACTTGTTGCTGTTATTCATATTTCTTGTAAATTTTTAAATAAATTTTTACTGTACACAGTAGCATTTCTTTAAGTAAATAATCCTGAATCATAGTAATCAATAACATGAAAGAATGCTGTGAAAATCATTAAAAACTGAAATAAAAAGTAAACCTACTAAAAAAAGTGGAGCTTGTTGCATGTAGGTTCACTAAATTAATATACAGAAAAAACAGAATAAACATACACAAACTGAGGCATTAATTCACTTTCTCTAGAAAAACACAGTTGCCTATGGATGCTCAAACAGAAGTCACGCATGATTTTACCCATCATAAAAAAATATTAGTCATATTCCATAACTACACCAACGTGGAAATAATGTCATTACTTATGCACCAGAGGGAGGCTACCAACGTGTCTTTGTTTCCTGCCAAAGTAGCACGCCCTCCGAGATGCAGTCACCATGGCAACCATTAATCATTACCGCATCCACGAAGTCTGACCCTCCGCAGGTGTTTCAATTTCACGAGGGCAGGAATATTGGGGACGAAAATTATTATGCCAAGATCGTGTTCAGAATGTGTGAGAGGGAGGGAGGGAGGGAGGGAGGGGAAGGGAGAGAGAGAGAAAGAGAGAGAAAGAAAGAGAGAGAGAGAAAGAAAGAGAGAGAGAGAGGGAGAGAGAGAGGGGGGAGAAAGAGAGAGAGAGAGAGAGAGAGAGAGGGGGGGGGGAGTGAATTCAGAGAGAAGGAATACTTTGTTTTAGGCCTGAGTCATGTCGGGATTTTCATAAACCGGGTCCCGACGGCCTTGCACCGATCGGGACCCGGTGTCCCGAAATCAGCTCGCAGGATTTGTCACTTGCCTCTATAAAAAGCGCATATCATCAGTATGTCCCTTAAAAGTAACCTTTTTTATCAGTCAAATAAATCAACACATGCATACCTCGGCACAGATCGGTATATTCTTCCATTTGACATTATTTTTTATCCATGATTGGCGATGTTTAGTGCCATTATCGTGCCTCTAAAAGTAAAAAAAATGGAGCAAAAATAGAAAGACAACGATCGAGCCGCCATTTTGATTCATGCAGGTTGAATAAATTGGGTCAAAAAACGTTAATGTTTGAATAATAAAACGGCTTTCTAAAAAGTACTCCTTTACAACATACCGATCGAATAATTTTTAAAAACAAAATAGATATTTTTTCTTTGATTTTGAACACCGCATGCTTCTTTTAAAAGCTGAAAATTACTTGGTAATCACAAGAAGTTTCGATACGGATAGCTGTTGCAAGGCAAGTTCAGACTAGTCTCGGAAAAATGCGCAGTGCTCCTTGTTAGCTGTAATGCGTGCCAGAACGAACCCAAACAAAGACGTGATCGTAACGAGAAAAAAATCATTAAAAACTACGAGAGCACAATTGGAAAGACAACTACTGCTCAAAATTACGATAATCAGATAAATAACTTGGACAAAGAATTCAATAATCGCCCAAGAAATGCCAAAGAAATTGTGATAATCGAGGAGTAACTGGGTACATTTTTATCGCAAGGGGCTTGCTGCAAATACTCGAATCCTTTGTTATACTGCTTTTTACCGTAGAGGGCGTTATTTGGTTTCTAGCCTCGTGTTTGAACACGAGGCTAGAAACCAAATAACGTGTAATTCGGACATATCAGCAGGCCCATTCCTATAATGATTGTACCTATAGTAACTCCTTAAATATCACTATTTCTGTAGCTTTTCTTGGACAACTATTGTATTATTCCTCCAAGTTATGTATCTGCTTACGATAATTTTGAGTAGTTGTCTTTCTAATTGTGCTCTCGTAGTTTTTAATGATTTTTTCTCGTTACGATCACGTCTTTGTTTGGGTTTGTTCTGGCACGGATTACAGCTAACTACGAGGAGCACTGCGCATTTTTCCGAGACTAGTCTGAACTTGCCTTGCAACAGCTATCCGTATCGAAACTTCTTGTGATTACTAAGTAATTTTCAGCTTTTAAAAGAAGCATGCGGTGTTCAAAATCAAAGAAATAATATCCATTTTGTCTTTTAAAAATTATTCGATCGGTATGTTGTAAAGAAGTACTTTTTAGAAAGCCGTTTTATTATTCAAACATTAATGTTTCTTTCAACCTGATTTATTAATCCTGCCGAGAGACCCGGCCAGTACAGTTGCTAGCTAGCAGCAGGCAACAACAACCCCATGGGGCGAACTGCTTTGCAACCCATATTTATATCAGCAGTTCGGATTGATTCAGGATAGCTAGAATATGATTGGTAACAATTAAATACTTAAGTTTCAAGGTGGAATGATTTTAGTGGTGTGCAAAACTGCAATTTCTTACATATTTCATTATTTTTTTCGGAGCGTCGGTTCTCAAAAAACGAAACCGGGACCCGACGGCAACGGTCGGGTCCCGGTGTGATCGACCGTACCGACTCAAGCCTACTTTGTTTTCTTCACAATTTGGACAATTAGTTTCTTTATCTTACTAGTTTACTTTAATGTTGTTTGCACCACGAGAGAAGAAATATACAGAAGATACATATTACGATTATTCTGCCATATAATAAGAAATAAATTGCCAGAGGGAGGACTCATTTGTTAAAGAAAATGAAGCATACTCATCTAATAAGTGAAATGTACTGTAACAGAGAACATATACCGTAACCTTCAAAAGCCATTCAATTTGCACATTTTCAAAGCTTAATTCAACAGTATACAAAAAGAGGCATTTCTTCCAAACGCAAATACAGCTGGATTGACTACATCACGTACGCAGTGGTACACTCAACTGTTTTGTATTGAACAACAGAGGGCACAATTCCATTTCCAAACAGAGCAAGATGAAGTCTCCACAAGAACTGTGCATATATTTTCTGAATGAGTCACGAGAGAGGATAATATCCACACTACAAAAATACATGCCTGCAATGAGGCAATTAGTGCCTTTACAAAAAGAAAAATGGCAGTAAAGCCGTCCTTTTAAGGATAAGAAAGCCTTTTGCATAAAATAATTTGTTTAGGGTTCCACCTCTAATTTCTTGGATGTCTATGGTGAAAAATTTGAAGGACTCTGTGCATCGTGCTGATATTCAAGTAGGGTCTAAAAAATTGAAACTGGGAGGGTCTTTGATATATATTTGTTTGTTTGTGGGGGTAGGGGAAGGGATCCTTGAGCAATAGATGTTTAAGACCTCGTTTACAGTGTGAAAAGGGCCAGGGCCGGGCCAGGCCTACTCGGCCCTGCAATTTTGTGCGTTTACAGTGGCAGGCTCGGCCGCGGCCTAAATTGTAACTTTTCAATATTTTGTCAGAGTGGCGCTCTGCATGTAAACAAACGATTATTTGGGGGGCGCGCCGGAGGTCACAGTGTAGATCTTTCACTTTCACAGCGAACTTTCACTTCCGGGGTAACAGTTGGCCGCGCATTTGGCCCTGCGTGCGTTTACAGTGAGAAAAGGCCGGGCCAGGCTGCGGCTAAGACTACCTCCAGAGCAGGGCCAAATGCGCGGCCAGTTTGGCCTCGCATTTGGCCTTTTGCGCGTTTACAGTGCTAGGCCAGGCCTTTTGCTCACTGTAAACGGGGTCTAAGTGTCTAGCCTTGTTATTTTCTTTAAATTCATTTATATCTTCCTTAAAACCAGCTTCATTTACTTTCTATCAAAGTCATTTTACATATGCATGTTTACAAATAGTTCATATGATAGAAAGAAAAACCATTATTTCATCAACCTCTACTCCTAATCTAAAATTACATTTGTTATTGTTCTTTTGGAGTTAGTGAACCCGGCTTTATCAGGTCTCTCTGCAGTCATTACCCTGTGGCCTTTTTTGGAAGCAATCTCGCTTCCCCAAGGCTCGTTAATATCTGGAATATTTTGTAATATTTGGGGTATAAACATTTCAAGAAGCTTGTATACAGATGCAATAAATCTCTACCCCACACCTGGCGCTGGAAAGGGCTGTGACATTTAGGTCTCTGACATTTTTATTGCGAACTTGTAAAGTACAACTACAAGAGGTAGGACATGTATGAATTGAGGAGGGCCCTCACACAGGAACCAGTTCACATATGAAATGCAATATTATGCATAGGTTACAATGAGGCGGTGGAGGATATGAACAGAGAAGGGTTATTGGGCACACTTCACATATGAAATGCAATATTATGCATAGGTTACAATGAGGCGGTGAAAGATATGAACAGAGAAGGGTCCACTGGGACCACTTCACATGATAATTTAATATACTCTGCATCTTACAATTGGATTTTGACAAAACTGAGAAGAGTCCACTAGGAACCGATTCGCAAGCCTGTGTAGTCCTATTCTTTTGAACCAACTGAAAACAACAGAATTTAAATGATCACTTTCCCTATAAATAGCCCTACATGTATATCGTCTAAAACCTAAAAAGGCATTTAACTTGAAATATGCCGACTGATTTAATGCAACTCTGACTCTCAACAGACTACATCATTTGTCCTTTGCATAAGACTATGGGAACAGCCAAACAGAGAGCATAAAATCAGTCTTTTAGATAATGGAAAAAAACAGAAAAGACTGTTTCCCATGAAACACTAACTTCGATGACTGTGTGTGAAGGGTATGAAGACGAGCGAAATTATATAAAAAATAGCGAAAAGCGGAGGAAAAAGAAGAATATATTTCTTGACATTTTCCCTCCAGCGTGGGGAATAATTGAACTTTATTGAATACACTCCAGCATCACTCAAGGGGACTGTTTACCAAAAGAGAAAGCGAATGACTTGGCATATATTGAACAGTCGCAAAATGGGGGGGAGGGAGAGAGAGAGAGATATGAGGGAAGATGAGGGAAGATGAGGGAAGATGAGGGGAGGAAGAAAGGGAGCGAGATGGAGGAAGAGGAAAGGGAGATGGAGAGGAAGAGAAGGGAAGGGGAGAGAGAGATAGAGTGAAGGGGAGAGAAAGGAAGAGAGAGAGAGAGAAGGGAGAGAAAGGAAGAGAGAGAGAGAGCGAGAAGGGAGAGAAAGGAGAGAGAAAGAGAGAGGAAAGAAGAGGAGAGAGAAGATAAGAGAGAACGAGCTGAAAACCAAGGCTCGAAAAAAAGGGGGCGACGGACGGCGATTCGCACCCGTGAGCTACAAAATCGCCCCTGTTCGATTGCTCACGGGGGCGATTGCAAAATAAAAAAATGCCTAGTGGAATTATAAATTAAAGATTATCTTTTATGTTATGATATAACTTTCACACAATATTGAGTTTCAATCCTTAAATGCTTTTCTCAACTTGATGTTGGGTGGATATCATAACCTCATGCTGAGGTAATTTTTAATGGACATGGTGAATACGGTACATTAGGTAATTATTATGTATTATTTTCTATCTTTATACCTCAGAATGGGTGAAAGCAGCATCTTGGCTTGAAAGGAATCAAGAATATTGATGAAGGCAGAGCTAATGGCTCTGGCCCAGTTGTGTCAATGCATGCTATAAAATGATGTATGCATATGCGCAGTATTCATGTCGTATTGAAAAGGATGTTTGCAATGTAAGAGCATTGGATAGAAAGAGGGGAGAGGAAGCTAAGAAATATGGAGTGAGGGGCAATACAAAGTACAAATGGGTGGAGGGAGGGAGGGAGAGGAAGAGAATAAGTGAGAGGAAGAGGGAGAGAGTGATGGAGAGGAAGAGGATGATGAAGAGAGAAAGAGAGAAAGAGAGAGGGAGAGAAAGCGTGAGAGAGAATGAGAGAAAGAGAGAGAATGAGAGAAAGAGAGATCGATACAAATATTTAAATACAGATTCTAGACCCACACAAAGAAATAAAGGGAGATATACATGCCTAATCGTATGTAAAATACAGTCAGAAGTAACCGCTCCCCTCCCCATCGCACCTCAAACCTAACTAGACTCTTCATAACTAATTCAGACTCCCATCCATTTCACTTACTACAAACCTCCGTCAGGTCATCATTCACTCCCTAACGTCATTAATGTTTCATGCTCACACTCAAGCCACAAGTTTCAAGCATGGCATACCCTAAGCGCTCCCGGTCCATGAAGCTCCTGAAAACGATCCGCGACATTTTTCGATGGAATGTTTGTTCCAGAGCAACGCCGCATTGCTCTTGTGTTTTTAAAGCCCGAACAGTGAATGCTAGAGGTATTTCCCCGTCACAGGCCCTAGCGATTTCCACACACCCTTCCCTCATGTTTAGGTTTAACATGTCTTAAGGACCCAAGAGCTAGAGATTTCACACCTTTTTGGGAATGAGGAAGCAAGCAGACTTCTTTATAAACAAGACGAGAAAGGAGAGAAGGAAGAGGAATAGTGGCGGTATGCTTGTATCATTTTTTAACCCGTTCCATGCCACTATCAGTATCAGCAAATCACGCCCAACAATCTGAGTGTTGAGCAATGTGTTTGAATGTCAATATTTATCTTTGAGAATCCGAGAGACTTTTCAGCTTTCATTTAGTTCAAGTCTATGGAAGATATTTATTATGCCCGAACTGTCAAAGAAAACAAAATATTTTAAAGAAAAATTTAGACTCTTGAAAGTTTGTTGAAAACAATTTTCCAGAAGTGATGGCTGCCATATTCATAATATATACAGAGAATAGAATGAAACTTTTGAAACCATTTACGAAAATCAAAAGAGCATTATAGACTACAGTTGATGTACATGTACATGCAATACATGTAAATGAACATCAATGTAACTTGTGTCAAAAGGGCCTGTAATAAAGACTAGCTCACAGTTCCTCCAAGAATGACGTCACATGGACTTGACCTATAGGGTCATGAAACTCGTGAATATTCAGTACCTCAACAATTCGTCCCTGTAGTCAAGTGCACAATGACAGAAGTGAAAAGCACTAGTGAACTGCACGACCCCGACAGGTCGACTCAAAAGACCTTGCGGTTTTTCCATGAATACCTTGCCTCCGAAGCAACAGTTTCCAGTAGAACTTATGATGTATAACTTGAACCAACATTTAAATCGAATTTAAAAGTGTAAGGCAATTTGTTGCTATTAGTGGATAATCATGTTGAATGAAAATCTGAACAGACAACCTATTATACAGTACATGCCTTTGAGAGTTGTAATAAATAGCGAGAAATTGGCAACATTTATTTATTTTATGTTACACTTAGTAGATGTATGCACAAATAACAGTCTATCATTAAATACGTGATTTACAGTTTAACCAACAAAAAACAAAACAAAATCATTTAACAGTTTGACTTTATAGCTACAAATTTAGAAATATTTTATGTCTGCTCAAAATGTACTCCCTGATCCTTGAGTTATAAAGTTTTAGATATTATTACCCTGATTTTCATTGAATGCATCCGGACGCATCCAATGAAACGGCCAGTATGAATGCTACATTAATGGCAAGACATTATTCCACATTCTGGCAGTCATAATCAACACAGTGCATTTCAAGTAATAAATCTTGCCAAGTACCCATTTAACACCTGGGTGGAGAGTGGCAAATGTGGAGTAATTTCTTGCCAAAAGAAGTGATTATTTGTGTGTACAACGTTTCTTCTCACGTTTCCACCAGTGTGAATGACCCTACATAATTGTCCTTATATGAGGTCACACATGCACACACAGGCAGACACCCCCGGATCATTGATAGCCAGGTCACAGGTACTAACCCCCCAGGCCAGAGCGTCTGGAGAGGGGCTACCATACCCCCCAGGGGTGCAATCGCACACCCCAGTGCCCAATTAAAGAGATAATGGGTGGGGTAAGGTTTCACAGTATTTGGGGCAAGAAACACATGATAGGTAGCAATTTCAATTCCTTCAGTCAACAAATTTGATGGGCAGAGAATGGAAGGTTGGTAATTGGATGTAAATACAGAAAAGATTTTCTCTGCTGAGTGTCAGAAGGGTGTAAACATGCATCCTGCAAAACATAAATAATGCTCTTTATTGGCGGCTTACTTCAGGCTGCCAATTCGCGTCCGAGGAAGATGTCTGAACTCCAGACATCGAATCTGGTACAGGTAAATTTCCCTTTTGGATGTGATAAAATAATGCTCTTTATGCTTTTGACAGATATGTACAGTCCATTGTAGAAAATTAGGCAGACCTACATGTAGTAATAAAAGTATATTTAACAGAAACAAAGACTGGAATAGATACCTTGCCCTATCATAACCATCAATTCAATTCAACCTCACATGGATACACAAACATCATGAGAAACAATTGCAATGAAATATACAACAATATGGCTAATCTATACACTGATGGTTATACGTTACATTATTCAAAGATATATTCCCACTCCTGCTGAGTCAGACAGATATTATTTCCATGCGAAACACTCTGGGGGTAATGCACATCAAGTCTCGGCAGACAATACTTGTTCTTCTTTTTGGTCAGAACAGAGTGTTTACTTGCCTATCAAAAACTGATATACAAGACTAGATTATCTGTTTCACTTTCAAGTAATATGAAAATCAAGTATATTTGTAAGACTTACACAACTTTCTATTAACATCAGACAATAGTTCAAGAAAATCCCATACTTTCATAGATAAATGTATTTACCAAAATCTATTTTGTGCCTTTTTTCAAATCCCGAGTGCGAGGCAGTGCAGGTGGAAATGTTCTTCTTTGAAAACAAGCCTCACAAGAATTCCTTCTTAAGCCTGGTTCATATTTTATAAAACAGCAAATATTGCTCTAGCAACAAAAAGAAGCCCATTTCACGTGCAACTAAATCGCAAATGGAGATTTAAAAAAAAAGATCTGTGTGCAAAGGCCCCTTGAGCATAGTCGAGTCATCAACTGCATATTATGAGATACAGAATTGTGATGCAAACTTGGATTTTATGTAGGTCATCTTAATTAATTTTATAGGGCTGTATAAATTAGGTTTTATTGAAGTGGATCCCCCCTCCGACACAAACAAATAAATGAATACTAATTAAATTTTTGTTATGTCAAATGTGAGGACCTCTGATTAAATTGTCAGAGAATTTTAGAGAGATATGGTGGCACAAGCCCAGAGGATAAGCTGTCCCCAAGTACCTGGGGATACTCTAGGCACTTGAAATAAGAAGCTTGTATGGGCGTTTTTTGCTGCAGCCTTTTTTGAAGGTGGTTATCCGCCTCGAGTGTGAACAGGGCCACTGAACGCAGTATACTGACAAAGTAATGCTGAAGTAATGGCGTCTGTGGGGGCTCGGCTATACACCGATACGGGCGAATTTTCATGGATGTGAGCCCTCTACGTTTATCATTACACGCTGGGGGGCTTCTATCAGCTTGCGCTTTCATCTTGCATGCAACGATCATTGCTTTCTCACAGACAAACCACTTATTATTCCTTGCCGCTTTCGGACATTTCAACTTCATTTTGTCTAAATTTATTTCATTTACGATGGATGAATGGGTAGATGATGTCCGTCATTGGCCTAAATTGGAGTATGTTATTGCGATTTAGAGGCGAGTTTTGCGTGCGTTTTCGGCAATCGAAGTTTGGGAGACGCCGTTGTAACGGTGTCCCACATATTCATTATCGTGTATGTTAACATGCAGATGATTTTATTGAATTGAAGAGAGTGAGAGACGGAATGATTTAGAGTTAAAATATAAATAATTCAAGGAATTTTAGCCTTTAAAATGTAGGACGGAGTCACTCTCACCACACCGCCAGTAGATGCGGGCCTAAGTACGAACGAGCTCTCGCTCATTCAACTTTCCCATTCAGGTGCTATCCAGAAGCCCCCCAGCTGCCCCCCAACTGTAGCGCCACTTACGGCGGCTTGCGTGGAAGGTCGCCCAAAGTGTATTTGTGTATAAGTAGAGCATGAATGAATGATACACATCCATGCTAGAAAACCAGTGGCATTTCAAGCCCGCCCGCTCGCCTGCCGCAGGGTGGTTTGTTGGAGTGAGCGCTCTTAAAAATAGATGAAATATGGGAGGAGGGAGACGGCAAATAGATATCGCAAAACAGAGGGAGAGTGAGATGGTGAGATGGAGAGAAGAAGGGAAGGAGGGAGAGAGGGGGGGGGGGGGGGGGGGTGAGAAGGTGTGGAGGAGAGTGAAAGCAAATGAAAGGAAGGTTAATGAGAGAAAGGAGAAAGGGAGAAATAGAGAAAGAAAGAGTGAGGGAGGGAGGGAGAAAGGGAGAAAGGGAGAAAGAAAGAGTGAGGGAGGGAGGGAGAAAGGGAGAAAGGGAGAAAGAAAGAGTGAGGGAGGGAGGGAGAAAGGGAGAAAGGGAGAAAGAAAGAGTGAGGGAGGGAGGGAGAAAGGGAGAAAGGGAGAAAGAAAGAGTGAGGGAGGGAGGGAGAAAGGGAGAAAGGGAGAAAGAAAGAGTGAGGGAGGGAGGGAGAAAGGGAGAAAGAAAGAGTGAGGGAGGGAGGGAGAAAGGGAGAAAGGGAGAAAGAAAGAGTGAGGGAGGGAGGGAGAAAGGGAGAAAGGGAGAAAGAAAGAGTGAGGGAGGGAGGGAGAAAGGGAGAAAGGGAGAAAGGGAGAAAGGGAGAAAGGGAGAAAGGGAGAAAGGGAGAAAGGGAGAAAGGGAGCAAGAGTGTGTGTGAGAGAGAGAGAGAGAGAGAGAGAGAGAGAGGGGGGGGGGAGGGGAATAGAGAGGGGGGAAAAGCTTTAATAGCTCTAGAAATATTGTCACAAAGACCTCTAGAAAAACAAAATAATTGAATATCGAAGATAGATTGCCCCATGGGAATATCAGTTTATTACAAAAATAGCTTCCAAGTAAATAACAATTTTCCACACTAAAAGTTGTCAACAGGAGAAAAGTAGAGATATGAACTGCAGAAGAGTGTCAGAAACCTGAGAAAAAGATAAAAACGACTTTGACTGTCGCAAGTAAAATTAGCTCTGATGCAACACGCAAGTGATAAAAAGCCCAAATGTCAAATGCTGTTGTTTACCTAACAAAAAATGTCAAAATCCTCTAACAAGATCAATTATTTTTGCTTTCTGCATCTGTCTGCAGAAACTCCTCCGTGCTGTTCATGGCCTGTTCAGACAAGATGATGTTCATACAGAACTCGTAAAAAGAATAATCGTATTGCGGAAAGGAGTGTACACACTTGATAACAACTTGTTAAAAGAAACGTTGTGTAAAGAATCATCCTGTAGTAAAAGGGGTGTGCACCTTGGATGCACAATCACATCATGTAAAGAAACATTGTATAAAGACGCTAGTTTTAAAGAGGTCAAAGGTCATAACAGCTGGCCTATCATCAGTGTGCCCTCACAATAAGCCCCTCCCAGTTATTCAGTTTTCAAACGATATGATATTCAAATGAGAAAGGCTATGATATGATCTTCAAATGATACACCATAAAGTTTTTCTTTGAACCAATGCTCAAACATGCGTTTTGGCAACAGACATTTCAATACGACATTCAGACTAAATAACTTTTTGTATAGTTATACATTTTTTTAAACAGCCATATGATAATGAATTTTAGGAGTCTGAAAGGGGGAGGGTGGGCAGATGAACGGGCACTTAAAAGGCTTGTTGAATGGCAAATGAGGTCTAAGAATATACTATGACCATTTCAAGTTAAAAGACAGGAGGGAAACAACGTATGTGGAAATCAATACAGGATGAATACCAAGCCATCTTTGAATAATTCATTGCAAAAAGAGAGGGAGAAAAGGAAAGTTATAAAGAAAGGGATAACATTTTAAGGTTATATTTGCATTTCAAAGACAAAAACAAAACAAAATTTAAAAGGAAGATATATATCAGATGTTGTGTGAAACTAAAATTTGGCATTTGCAAACACTGATTAGGTTGTTAAATCCTAAGGAGATCGTGACAGTATACATGGATAACAAACATTACATACAAATTTTTCAAAGCTTGGGAAAGCAAAAAATGATAGATAATTTGGAAAATATGTATTATCATTGTCACTATTCATTGTTCATTCAGGCAACTGTGCAAGCTATCACAAGACCACGCACTAAGAATATTCAAGACCCATGTCAATGATCAATAAATATACTTCATATTTTATTAATCAATTCTTTCAGAGGTAAAAGTAAAATCATTCCTTCAGACCCTGAAGCCCTGGCTTAATGAAAGGATATGATTTAACGACCTTTTTGCTCCAAACAGACAAAATAACAAACAGTCAAATCTGTCTTTATTAGTGGCCATCTCTCTATAATGGCCACCTGTCTATAGTGGCCAATTTTTTGATTTCCGTTAGGTGGCCTCAATATACAGGTTTGACTGTACCAAACCAGTGCTCTCTGGAACGCAACTACTGTCTATTACCTTTCATGTTAATTTGTACATATTGGCTGAGAGGCGTGAATTGAAGGTCTCGTGCCAATAAAAAAAAGAAGATATTCAACCAAAATTCTAATTCTCGATTCCGAGGCAGGAAGATGGTACTTCCCAGCACAGGAAACACGGACCAACCTGGCACAATAGTTACCTGGTTACTAGAAAATTAATAGGAAACGAAAGTGAGATTCCATGTATAACGTACAACAGGCTCTTAGTAGAGGCCTACAGGATCTTTTAAACGGTGAAAAGGAAAACAAAAATTAAAATGAAATGAAACTGGTGATCAAATGAATTGTTCTATACAGCTTCCCTGTATCATATTCAGCTTTCAGTAAGAGAAAGTGAGGAAAACAGAGAGATTTATGTGCCCTTTTTAATTTGGAGAGAATGGGGGTGGGGTGGGGGAGAATGGGAGGCTGAGAAACAGAGAAAGTATAAAAAGAGAAAAAGCAAGAAAGTGAGGAAAACAAGAGATATTCATGTGCCCGTAATGATAGCGCTCCCATGATGTTTGTCATTGCTATGAATGAACAGAATACATGTACACCTTTTCGATCATTCCACAAGGTCTTGACAGAGCAGATCTCCTATCATATTGCAATCATTTTTTTCTTTATCCACATAAATTATGGCTCCTAATCCATAGGACCCCAAATCCATGGTTGAAATTGGATATTGCTTTGCTCTCAACCCACATATTTCTCTCCTTGTTTTTTCTCCTGAACCACTCCGCTCTCTGCCCCATCTCAACAGACATCTGATACTACGATGACATCAACCTCCGATCGCCATGGTTACCAAGCATGGATGTATCAAGGCCTTCCCACAAAATTCATTTGGCTGCCTCCAAAGGCGCATCATCTATTGAGCCCCCAACTCTAATCGGATAATGCCAAGAATGGGAGGAAAAGATAAAGTCCACTTACAAACCCATCCCTCTTCTCTCCCGCCAATTAAAAGAATGATGTCAAAGGAAAGTTGCCGTGGCAACAGAGCAATGTACGCAAGCCATCTTCCTTACAAAACTACTCAAATTAGCTCAGACTTAGTGAGAAATAATAACATTTCAAACCTCCATGGATCTTTGCATAAAATGTCCTAGAAAGTGATCAGGTTTGACTTCTTATTCAAGCTGCAAGGGGAAAGAGAGCTTTTAAATGCTTCATGAAAAAGGCAACAATAGGAAAAAATATATTGAGAGCCTCAGAAACCGGAACTAATGAACTATATCTGCTGTGAAATTGCCCTTTTGATGTCTGATGGCTTCTTTGAAATCAATTTGCCTTGACATTTCAAGCACATTTTCAAAGCAACATGACTGAAAGGAAAGATCAGTTAGAAATAGAGAAAAAAATAGGGATGATCGATGGCAAAGAAAGGCAAATACTAGAACGTGGATGTGCAGGTTAACTTTATGGATTGCAGATCTTCAAAAAAGGGAGTTTTCTATATCAAATCATCTACTATTTCAGATATTTCAGAATGATAGAGAGTCAGAGAATTGTCTAGATTTAAAAAGGTCTGTCGTAGTAATTTGTGGGGTGTGTGTGTTTGTGTGTGTGTGTGTGCATGCCTATCGAAAGTTTATTTGTCTAATTCAGTTTCTATTATAGATTAATTTGACCCTGCACTTATTCGGTATTTGTCTCATCGTTTTTTCTCTCACTTTCCGGGCCATTCCTAACAAGCATTAGCATTTCTATTGGTCCTTTCCATATTCCAGACTGCATTTTGTATTCTAACTGTTTCTATGTTTTATATATTTGTTTCTGACAAAATTAACTTTGAGGGTTCATCAGTTTGTAGTTACAAAACGACTTCTTGCTCAGCTTGAAGTTTGAAACCTTGAGAAGCTGTCGTTTCGGTCATTTGGTGATGCGCGATGTCGCATCAGTATCAGATCATTGTGTGAAGTTGTGAACACATCCAAAATGACTGCTTGCTTACCTTGCTGTTTAAAACCAGGGGGGTGTTTCACAAAGATCCTAAGTCGAACTTAACTCTAAGTTGGACTTAAAAATTATGGAGAGCCGTTTGTAGCCTTAGGATAAAATATATTCTAAAGCAAAAACTCAAGTATTTTAGACTTTTCATAAATTCCACATCAAGAACTTGAAATCTCCTCGATAATAGAAAATATTAAATGATTTGAATCAACATTTTAAAAATAAATTTTAAAAATATTTTGAAAGATGCTAACGGCTTTCCATAATTGTTAAGTCTAACTTAGAGATAAGTTCAACTTAGGATCTTTGTGAAATACCTACCAGGAGTAATCATTGTTTTGGTACCATGTGGAAGGTGTTGCTAAATTAGAGTTTAAAACTATTCATTACTTCGTTGCTGTGTGAACATAGCTTAGAACGGGTGAGAACATGACATTCATGACCAGAGTCGCACTTCACATTCATGCCTCAATGCGATGCATCATGAAGCCAGAAAAACAAATTATTGCCTACTCAGCAAACATGATGAATGTTCAAACACTGATAGATGGTCCTAATGGTTAAAAGAAAATCATAGGGGTAAGTAGTGGGGGGGGGGGGGGGGGGCTGACAAAAATGCTCATCGTTTCACCTATTGTAAGCACAGCCACACTGGCAAGTGTTATAATACAATACAGACTCATGATTTGAAGAAATAATGGGTTCTAATGGTTCAACTTCTTTTTTGACATTGTGAAAAACTACAGTTTAAAATGTATATATTTTATATTATATTTTTTAGAATGTTATAATTGTATAATACTTTACAGCCTTTAGGCAAATCCCTGCATAAAGACAGCCTACATCAAGACATCACTTATATTAAACTACTTTAGGGAGCTAATGAATTATTCCAGTGTATCAGACAAAATTATGAAGAATGGTATATATTTTGTTAGTCCTTGACAACCTGAGGTACAGTGTAGAAGTGACTTTCTTTCAAAATGGTTTACCCATATTTCAAATGGTCTGAATACCAGTATGCAAAAAATCTCTTTAATCAAGAATGATATTAACACAGGTTTTGACGACAAGCACAACAAAAAATGATCGTTACAGACAGGATGCCCTTCTATACACGTGAACGCTATTTAACACAGGTTTCACTGTAGTATCTTTTACGCGCTAATACTCCATGTTTCATACATTAACATATGAACAGTAATACTTCATGTTCACAAAGCACATCACAAAGCAGCCATTTTCCAAGCAGTATAGTACCATGTGTACACCGTAAAGCACACAAGCTCATAATTTAGTATCGGGCTCGCCCGAAATGGAAGCCCAGTGATAAACAGAATGGCCTACGCCGGGTCACGTAACACCAAACTCAAAGACCCATTCACTCAGTCATGTTTGATCATGCAAATGCTCTTGATGCTCGCGAGGGAGGGAGAGGAGAAAATTAGAGTTAGAGGATGGGGAGAAGGATGGGGAGAAGGATGGGGAGAAGGATGGGGAGAAGGATGGGGAGAAGGATGGAGAGAAGGATGGAGAGAAGGATGGAGAGAAGGATGGAGAGAAGGATGGAGAGAAGGATGGAGAGAAGGATGGGGAGAAGGATGGAGAGAAGGATGGAGAGAAGGATGGGGAGAAGGATGGAGAGAAGGATGGAGAGAAGGATGGAGAGAAGGATGGAGAGAAGGATGGAGAGAAGGATGGAGAGAAGGATGGAGAGAAGGATGGAGAGAAGGATGGAGAGAAGGATGGGGAGAAGGATGGAGAGAAGGATGGAGAGAAGGATGGAGAGAAGGATGGAGAGAAGGATGGAGAGAAGGATGGAGAGAAGGATGGAGAGAAGGATGGAGAGAAGGATGGGGAGAAGGATGGAGAGAAGGATGGAGAGAAGGATGGAGAGAAGGATGGGGAGAAGGATGGAGAGAAGGATGGGGAGAAGGATGGAGAGAAGGATGGAGAGAAGGATGGAGAGAAGGATGGGGAGAAGGATGGAGAGAAGGATGGGGAGAAGGATGGAGAGAAGGATGGAGAGAAGGATGGGGAGAAGGATGGAGAGAAGGATGGAGAGAAGGATGGGGAGAAGGATGGAGAGAAGGATGGGGAGAAGGATGGAGAGAAGGATGGGGAGAAGGATGGAGAGAAGGATGGAGAGAAGGATGGAGAGAAGGATGGGGAGAAGGATGGGGAGAAGGATGGAGAGAAGGATGGAGAGAAGGATGGAGAGAAGGATGGAGAGAAGGATGGAGAGAAGGATGGAGAGAAGGATGGAGAGAAGGATGGAGAGAAGGATGGAGAGAAGGATGGAGAGAAGGATGGGGAGAAGGATGGAGAGAAGGATGGAGAGAAGGATGGAGAGAAGGATGGAGAGAAGGATGGAGAGAAGGATGGAGAGAAGGATGGAGAGAAGGATGGAGAGAAGGATGGAGAGAAGGATGGAGAGAAGGATGGAGAGAAGGATGGGGAGAAGGATGGAGAGAAGGATGGAGAGAAGGATGGAGAGAAGGATGGGGAGAAGGATGGAGAGAAGGATGGGGAGAAGGATGGGGAGAAGGATGGGGAGAAGGATGGAGAGAAGGATGGAGAGAAGGATGGAGAGAAGGATGGAGAGAAGGATGGGGAGAAGGATGGAGAGAAGGATGGGGAGAAGGATGGAGAGAAGGATGGGGAGAAGGATGGAGAGAAGGATGGAGAGAAGGATGGAGAGAACTAGAAATGGAAAGGGAAACGGAAAGAGGAAAATGTGATGGAGATCACAGGTGAACAGGAAGAGTTAGATAAGGGATAAATATTGAGAGAGGAGTGATGGAAAATTAAAATGAGAAAGTTAGGGAGGAGGGAGAAGGGAATGAGAAGGAGGGAGCAGGGAGGGAGAGAGAGAAAGAGAGGAAGAGAGAGAGAGAGAGAGAGAGAGAGGGAGGAAGAGAGTGAGAGTGAGAGAGAGAAAGGTAGGGCGAGATGAAGATGAAGGGAATTGAAGGAGGGGTGAAAGGGAGATGGAAAGGAGGAAGGCGATTGAAAGAAGGGATAAAAGAAGGGATAACAGAAGGGATAAAAGAAGTGGAAAAAGAGATAAAAGGCTTAAAGTGACTTTCCATTATATGGAGATTTGCTCAGAATTAGACATCAGAGGCAACAGAGCTCTAGACATCTACCTAGTACCCTATGTAGATTTGGGGACAATGAATTACATCCAGACAATCACCATCAATTTATCACAAAAATTTGCTCCAATGGCATAAAAGTCCCAATTACATGAAATATTCACCGTCTATTGCATTTTTGATGACCGTTAGTCTCAATAATAGCGGCGACTGTGTACTGGCACCAAAACACTTCCATTAATATAGATGTTTGAACCCAAAGATGTGGGTGTCAGGTTACACCCAATTAAAGAAAAAATATTCTTGAATATTCGCTGACATTACTACTGTAGTATATCAATAGCACATCATCTTCCTGATTCTTGGTATTGTGTATAAAGGGAGAATGCAGGCCTCACGTTGTATACATCTAGCGGAGCTTGTATACAAACAGTGTGTAGTCCCACTCAATCCAATTGATATAGGGTTCTTTCAATATTTCCGTGCTTTTGAAAAAGAAGAAATTTTCACCCCCCCCCCCCCCCATTCCAGTCTTTGCAAGGAATTGAAGGGTAGGGAAGGGGGTAAAGGGGTAAAGGGGGGGGGGGGGGAGAGAAAGAGGAAGAGATAGGGAGAGCAACAGGGAGAGAGAGAGAGAGAGAGAGAGAGAGAGAGAGAGAGAGGGGAGGGGGTGAGAGGGGAGAGAGGGGAGAGAAGGAGAAAGGGGGAGAGGGAGGGGAGAAGGAGAGGATAAGAGTTCCAGGAACAATCTGGAAAAGATGACTATGAAATGTCTAAAAATTAAAATAGGATCCAAGCTAAAAATGCAACTGTACACATGTACATGCACATGTTTTCAGCACAGGCCATTATTAAGTATCAGGCCTAATCAGAATGAAAGCAATTCATGTTTTACCATGCATAAAATCCAGGCTAAACATGGAAATGAAGTATGATTGGAAGAATTTGATTGATCGATTCAGTAGAAATTACAATCATTGAGTTGGGAATGCTCTAGTTCACGAGACCTTTTATGTCACAGTATACAGGTGGAAGTATATTATATTTAATTTGATTTTATTTCCATTATTCTCATTTAAACTCGTAGAGTAGAGCAGGTGTTCATAAAAGGGTGTCTCATATAATGTTGTTCCTCATACCTTCATATACAAAAGGAGCCTTTTCCGGTTACAAACATAGAAACCTGTATTTCTACCAAGTAATATCATTGGTGTGGTGTACAGCCCCTTCACAGGTATTATTTAATTCTGGTAATCTCCAGAATATTCTACTAGAATCAGACAAATTTACGTGGACTTTACTATATTGTAATGATATCTGCAAGCCAAATTAGTTTGATATCAAATGTATTAAAAAAACCTGGGCAATGCGCAGAGAAAGACTATAGGATTCAACTGACTTACAGAATTCCTATTCCTACATGTTTTCATGAATACACATGTATATGTATAATTATATGGTCTTCTACAAACTCTACAAGTTTTTGTTAGCAAGTGAAGCATTAATTTTTGTTTATATAAAACATTTACTTTGTGATGAATGTAACAATGTGTTTTTTTCTTCTCAATTTTGATTAGTGCTGTAGTCAAACGTTTAACCGTCCGGTATCCGACCGCCCATGGCGGATTCCGTTTCCAATTGGACGGTTTCGTTTTCCCGTTTTTTTTTTTTTTTTTTTTTTTAATTTTTTTTTTTTATTTTTTATTTTTTATTTTTTTTTTAAGTTGGCACTATGCCTGGCAATGTCTCTCAGGCTCAGTAATCGGTGTAATGACTCACCACTCGGAAACTTGGTTTGAAAGTAATCTTTGTAATAGATCTCAATAGTTTATATAATAATAATTCATCAAATTTTTAACACATGGTGTTCCACAAGGTTCTATCCTAGGACCTCTACTTTTTTTAAATTTACATTAATGATCTTACACATTCTTCTAAAAACAACATTGTTACTATTATTTGTGACTAGTTCACAAGCACAAATCGGCGCCTTCAACTGCACCTCGCAGTTAAATAAAAGTCCTTCCCGCTTTTTCACACGGACCTGGCTTGCTGCCGACAGAGTCTGCAGAAAAAAACGATTTTTTATTTTTTATTTATTTGTTTAAATCGTTTAACCGAAAACCGTCCGGTTTTGACTGGCGGTTAAACGGAATTGGAGATATCCGTGATGTTACAGCACTAATTTTGATCATTAATTTTTGTTTATATAAAACATTTACTTTGTGATGAATGTAACAATGTGTTTTTTTCTTCTCAATTTTGATCATTAATTTTTTTAGCCAGTTCCTCTTGAAATGTATATTTCTATTGTCTGTCTGGAGACATAAAGTGACTCAGAATTTGGAGCCAAAAAGTGACTCAGAATTTGGAGCCAAAAAGTAAATCAGAATTTGGAGACAAAAAGTAACTCAGAATTTGGAGCCAAAAAGTGACTCAGAATTTGGAGCCAAAAAGTGACTCAGAATTTGGAGCCAAAAAGTGACTCAGAATTTGGAGCCAAAAAGTGACTCAGAATTTGGAGTCAAAAAGTGACTCAGAATTTGGAGCCAAAAAGTGACTCAGAATTTGGAGTCAAAAAGTGACTCAGATTTTTTTTAGAGATGCCCTCCTTGCTCAAAACAGATGATAGAGTTCTAAAGCTGAATACTTTGAAATGAAAACAACATTATTATCATTTCCACAGTACTGGGTCTGCATAGAGGATGTGTTGCATTCATTTCATGTAAGTGGGAATGTGCCTTTGCTAAGCACACACTATGGGGTGGAGCGATTCAAGAAGTGCCATCACTGTAATTAACTAAACATCAATCTCCCCATTAATAAGTCCCATGTAATTGGCTAGCAGGGCTGATGAGATCAGTTGTATAAAGCTGCTCTTCGGTTTGACGGCGGTCGCGGGGCACGGGCAATTTGGCGCAGTCAGTCATTTAAATGGCCCATTCGCACGGCCTGTACTTTGTCAGTGGCATCGTTCGACATATACTGTTGCGTTTTCAGTATGGACTAAAATCACTTTCTGGGAGTATTGTGTTTCATAATCTTATTCATAATCTTAATTCATTGAGAAAGTCAACAACATTCAACATACTCTGTCGCATTGTAAGGTATGCAACTAAATCATTTTTTATATATTACATTTTGCCCACAAAACAAAGTAAACTCAATTTGTTTTTGAAAATGATTCTCTTTAAAAAAGCCAAACTGCGCAAATTCATTAAGATATAAAGCTTATTTGAATTACTTTCATTCAAATATAAATTTCTGCTACGGTATATGTACTCAAACTTCTATGACTTCCTCATGATAATAAATCTTATTTCCTCATGAGCTAATCACTGATCATTAATGACCATCATTTTTTTCATTTGATTAATTTCACTGAGAGTCATTTCAATAAATCACTGAAAATCATTAATAGGTACGATCATTAAGAATAAACCTTTTGAATATGACTTGAGGAGGGGGGGGGGGGGGGGGAGGAGGATACTGGGCAATGATAGACTACCGCTCTGCCTAATCTCCCCTGATGGGATTAGTGATTTATTTGGCTTGGCAGATCACAAAAACCCAAAGCCAAGTCATTTTTTCACTTCATCATGAAGCCTCTTCTGTCATATATTGTGCATATCAAAGTATACTCTTTCTCTTCAGTAACTTTTAACTCGCAACAGAAGAGGGACGATGAAAATACCAAGAAGAAATGAGAAAATACTAAACACGAATTACAGTGCACCGGTAATTAGGATCCTCATCTATTTACAACATCAATTCATATGACCTTAAGACTTTTTTCCCTAATTTCTTTACCTATCTCTGCAAGCTATCTGACCCCTGCCTTTATTTTGTGTCACAGAGTACAGAACTAGATTCTTGATTACTAACATGAAATTTAATGGACAAATCATAATCTCATTAGCAAAAGTTTCTGCACTTTTCTAATGGTCATATAGCATGAAAGTCAATTAAAGAACACAAACGACAGTTGTACATGTTTGCCCAATTACTATTTCGACTGCACTAATGACCAATGAAAATATATTAGTTGAATGATAAATATGAAAGTATTGAGTTGGACATCGTTTAATATTATGTAATGAAAATTTAATTTTGTTTGGCTGCTTGCATGTAATGATATACAAAATGCTTCTTATAATTTCCTTTCTATTTTTAATTTACAAACAGATGACCTTCTAAGCAATTAAAAGTACTTATTCGAGTTCACATTATTCATAATTAAAATACATGGTTACAAATGGTTCTGAGTACTTGTGCATGTAAGGGTGAATTGCCGATTGGTCTAAAACCAGTTCGTCTACTACCCAATTAGTCTATTCCTATATGGTCTAAACCCAGTACGTCTACTATCAACATGGTCTAATAATCCTTTCGTCTACTTATCATTTAGTCTAATGACCATTTCGCCTAATAGCCATTTGGTCTAATTTCCATTTGGTCTAATCTCCAATAAGTCTACTACCCATTTGGACAGTTCATTTAGTCTAATTCCCAGTTGGTCCAATGCCCAGTTCGTCTACTATCCATAAAGTCTGATAATCATTTGAGGGTGATTATTATTCATGATTAAACGGCTATAAGCCCATGTAAGTCATCTGCTGAAGAAAAGGAAGGGCTTTGACTCCGTTTTACACAGCGTTAATGCCCTTCTCTCAACACAAAATGACGAAATGAAAGACTCCTCACATGCATTAAGATACCAATATAGCTAATTATGAATCTGTGTTAAGCTCACTGTTTCGAGGAATTGATAAATAATTCCGCAGAATATCAATAACTGCCATCCGGTTCATGAGCCAATGTTATTATACATGGCTGTTAGCGATGTACACATCTCATAGAAATTTGAAGTTGTCTGCTGGAAAGACAAATTTCTCAGAGCTTTATATTTTATCAAAGATACACTCTCTGGTTAGAGTAGAGGCCATGACTAGGTTTCAGGTTAAAGGTATACACCAGATTTGGAAACGCCCCCCCCCCCCCCCCTCTTATTATCGATCATGTGAAAGAATATGTTTTACTAATACGTGATGATTTTGCCGGGAAACTGCCTACTAATTGATATATTTGGTAAATTATTATATCTATCCGAACTGGAAAGATATCGCGTGGTCCCATATAAATCTTTCTGTGTACAGTGCTTGTAACTTTACCAAGACTGGGCCAAATTTCTTAACATTTTGATGATTCCAGAACCTTGCAGTACACAATAATACTGATACGCTAGATGATCAACCTTTTCTGATCAATTCCACAACGTTTCTTTCAGGATGTAATTGCATGACCAGAACTGGTCTATACCTTCAAGTTAGGGTTAGGGCTACCGTTAGGCATATAGTGTTTAGTCCAGGGTGGCGGTTCAAGGGACATAAATTACCAGAAATTGTCTTACATTGTTAAAATTTGCTTCAGGAAAAATTGCTCCTTAAATTCTTCAAAAACAAATTACGCACTGTAAGGTAAGCGTAGGGTTTGCGACAACAAGTAGGTCTGAGCGGGTTAAGTTGGGGTTGGGGTTAGGGTTAGGAAAAGTATTCGCTGCATACTGTAGTTGAAGATTGAAGCATGGGATACTGACCGCAGGGCAATTAGCTGCAGAGGAATTGATTGAGAAACAATCAACCCTACAGCATGTGTCATAGAACCGTTTTCTCATTCTCACTGTTCCAAGGTTTAAGCGAAACGAGTTGGGGCCGCTCTAATTAACGCGCAAACTCACCAGGCCCATGATCAAGCACGTTTATTTAAACCGCGTCCAACAGCCTTCTCCATATCCGTTAATGGACTCTCTTTGCTAAAAGGGGATTATCTCCTAAATGTATAGCCATGGGAGGTTGATTATATGACGGAAAATCAATTAGAGTCGTCCAATTCTTCCTGGTATTCCCCACCAATAAAATTACCATTTATTGTTTGAATGAGTTGGCTTTAATTCCTCCACAATAACTCAATACTTCTTTGGTACAACCCGATCTGTATATTCATTAATTGTATTTGGAACTTCATTAAAAATTCATATCCTGAAAGCCTATTGTTAGAAAACGCCGATATCTGATGGTTTTATGAATTATTCAAAAGGGAAATAGAGCATAGTAACAAAACACTCCTTTCTTGTTTTGAAATGCTATGGATATTTGGGTTTCATTTCATTCAATTTTGATTTACAATTTAATTAGAGGTAGTAATAGATGTAAAGAAAATATAATTTGATGATTCTGTGCATGTACATGTATATGGTGCCATATTTCTGTCTAAAAACATTAAAAAGTGCAAGTTCATCATAATTTTCATAATGGAATCCTCAACAATGCATCTTTTTGTTATGTGGTGTAATTGGGTTTAAGAACAGAATACACAGAATCAAACACGTGGGTGATATAGTATAAATACTAAAGTGTAGTAGTGGATTATTAAAGTGATTTTGACATCCTACCAAAAAGATCATGACAACAAATGTGTAATATATCCTATAGCATTGATTGTTTGGATTACATGTACATCACTACAATGTTTGAACATATTGATAGGTGATGGTCCAAACTAGTGAAATTGTCCTCTATGTATTTTGAGTTTGTGAAAGTCTCTGCAATCATGTTCCAATAAATAAAACAAATCTGTATGAATTGTGAAACGCAAAAACTATGTTAGCTTTGAGAGTCACTAGGGGACTGGTTAATCATTAATCGCTGAAATCAGTATTTATTCTATTCCTGCACTGCGCAAATCCAACTAATACATATTTGAACTCACAATTTGTACAATACTATTTACTTGCACAGATACCAAGTGCTTAAAGACCCTAGTACACATACAGCATCTGAGATCTAATTTAAACCTTTTTGCAGGTGATTTGAGAGGAATTGAACTGATTAAGTAGATAAAGTGTCAATGACAAATTAACAGTAGCAAATTACTGTTTACATGTACAGGGATTCAGAATCCTTGATTTTCTTTGAATTGATTTAATTAAGTATCAAAAGAACGCAGGAAAAACAGATTCAAGAGAAGTTCAGACAGATAGCAGAATATATCATTTGATAATCTGAAAAAGAGCTTACGTAAACAGTTGTATTTACACCGCTATAAATAGCAAAAGTGTGTGTACGAGTTGGACATGTAGCCGAGTTCTGAGGCAATTCCATATCGATTGAATACAGCAAACCCTGTGGGAAACATTCGTGCATAATCTAATCAACACTACATGTAGGTTCATTCACATTACAGAAAAACCCATTTGAAAATCCATCGTTTTTTAAACTACCATTTGCACTAGTTAATGGAAAAACGTATATAACACTGTCGTGTTTGATAATGTTTTTGTTGTTGTTGAGAGTTGTGTGCATGTGCCACTTGTTGTTGCTCTGCATGCGTTGTAAATAATGGCAGCGAGAAAAGTCATGTGACCAAAAACAGGAATAGTTCACTGTGTTTTTTAGAGTGAGCATTTATACTGCAAAGAACAGTGGAGCTTCGGCCGGCGTTTATTGAAAAAAAAAACACTTCAGGGGTGGGTTATTAGATTTTTTTTGGTTTTTGTTTATGGGTAGTTGCCTAGCAACTTCTAACTAAACGTTTTGCTTACAGTGTAAATGCAGCTACTATTCAGTATTCACCTTTTGGGGGTGCGATAGTTCCGACTTTTAGGGTTCGATAGATCACCTCTCAATAGAGAGGTTGATGGTGTCTTCTTTCTAATACCTAGACTACTGTGACAGATGTTTCAAACAAGGACTGCAACAACAAAAACATCATTTTGTTGAATAAAATTGTTTTGTATTAGTTTGGTTAATGATCAAGCCTATCATCACACAATATTGTTGACTAATATCAATATGTCTGTTTCTTGGAATTCATGATCATAATTGGAGAGCAAATAATGAGGAAGCAATGTTGTAGCTTTGAGGAAGGGGTGGTGGGGGGGGGGGGGGGGGGGAGAGAAAGATGATGAAAATTAACTACCCTAAAGCTGGTAGAATGGGTTTTCTACATGTATGATAAAGCCAGATCCCGGCTGCACATAATGAGCTATTCAGAAGCTTGCTTCAACAGATGCCTTCCGAAAATAAAAAAGGCATTTCCTTTTAAGATGTAAATAAAGAAATATAATGTAGGCAATTTTTTTGGAATAACCAATTTCCAGTCATATACCATCGTTTATCAGTAACAAGGCCTTAAGAGCTATATATTGTCTATGGCAATCAATGATATATCGTCTATTTAGAGCCAAAATGACATTATTTCCTAATCAAGTAATTGAATTGCTTCCTCATTATTTTGTGCATGACAATAAAGAAATTCAATTCAATTAAATTGAGTACAGCACCCTTGTTGCTCCGAACATACACCGTAAATCAAAGAAATCGGCAACAGAGCTACATGTACTGTCTCTAATTGTTGGAACTTGTTGCCTTTTTAATAATAATAATAATACTCAGTTTTTATATAGCGCTTATTACAATCACTAAGCGCTTCCAAACTTGGAGATTATTACCCCGGCATACAAGTCAAGACCTGTACAGAGAGCATTTCATTTCAAACAAGACACCATAAATCAATGAAATCAGCAGCAGAGCTACTATCTCTATATTTAAACTTGTTGCCTTTTTCTGAGTCAGTTTAATTTCATTAAATGAAGTGATACTGAGTTCATGATCTGCATACAAGTCAAGTTCTGCACGGAGGGCATTTCGTTTTCGCATGAAGCAATAAAAACAAGGAATCGCATTTAACATGCATTGAAAAACTAGACAGACACGACAGTTCAATTTATTACCAAGTATAAAGCCACAATACATCAATGCCATTGCCAACATTTTGTCTTCCTCAACCTAGTCTACTCACAAAGACCCTGATCAAATATTAAATAAAACATTTCATCCTAGATACTTTTACTTAAATACCAAGTGTCTAGGACTACTGTAAAACCTGATCGTTTTCGATATAAACTTTCATATATTGTTAAAGCTAAAGACCAGTTATGGTCATGCGATTGCATTGTGAAAAAAACATTGTGAAATCGATCAGAAAAGGTTGATCATCTAGCATAGATGTACTGCAACTCTGCAAGGTTCTGGAATCATCAAAATGATAAGAAATTTGGCCAAGTCTTCATAAAGTTAGAATCACTGTACACAGAAAGATGTATATGGGACTACACACACGTACGCGTCACGTGCATTTGTATCTCTCAACAGGCGAGAGATACACTAATTTACCAAATATATCAATTAGTAGGCGGTTTCCCGTCAACATTTTTATCATCATGTATTATTCAAAACATATTCTTTCACATGATTGGTAATAAGAGCTTGCATTTCATTTTTTGAAATTGGGGCGTTTCCAATACTGGTCTTTACCTTTAAGGATGGCCATTTTCAATTTTTGCATGACAAGAAACTTTCGCGAATCTGAACAAAATTTGTAAACATTTTTGGTTTTGTAATTTGTATCAGATATATTTGAAATAAATATAAAATAGAATATTTGTTAGAGATCATCCTATTGGCTGAGAAGCTATCTTGTGATCTTCAACATTTTGTTATATGTATAATTATGTGCAAGAAAAAAAACAAGGCATAAGGTTATAAATACCCGTAATTTCATGTATAACAAATATTGAATACATGTCATTGTTCTGTATCACCTCTAAATTCAGAATTTCCCTCCTGCAATCGAATTTCAAACTTGGTGAAATATAACATCACTAACAAAAATTATGAACTTATTTATCTCTGCAGCATATAATATATTTGATAATAGATGAATCCGAGTCTGGACAATATAGACTATTTGGTCTCGGTTATGATGTCATTTTTATATTGATCTGAACAGCGATGGGTAGGCGGATAGGGAATGTAAGTACTGTATAGCCTAGGCCTTGACTCGCACATGATATACACAGCTTAATATAAATCAACATGCACCTGTTATGAAGAAATGCTAATTTTTGTTTGACTGCTTTTAGCGCTTTTTCTCTCTCTCTCTTTCCTTCTGTATCAATATACCATTTTATTTTCTTTCATACCCCTGCTCTCTCTCTCTCTCTCTTTCTATCTCTCTTGTATTTCTTTTCATTCCATGATTTCCCCCCCCCTTTCTCTTTCTATCTCTGTCTTAATTTATATTTATATACGTACATGAATATATATATTTAATTATATAAATGTACAAATCAAGACAGAAATAGAAAGAGTGCATAGTCCATTCTGTAATACATGTATATACATGTACATATATCCTACTCTTTCCCCCTCGAATCTGTTACATGATTTCTTTCCCTCTATTTCTCTGTCTATCTCTGTCTCTATTTGTATCTCTGTCTCTTTCCCTCAAATCTTTTTCTTCATTTCTTTCCCTCTATTTCTCTGTCTATCTCTGTCTCTGTCTCTTTCCCTCAAATCCTTTTCTTCATTTCTTTCCCTCTATTTGTCTGTCTGTCCCTTAATTTCTCCCCCTCTCTCTCCCTACAGTGTGTAGATGGTCTCTTCCTATTATGCCTTATTTGCATAGTCCATTTTGTGAAGTTGCAATCTGCAATGTCATTATATTGCTTAGATTGTTTTGAGCATATCTTGTAATCATTGTGCATATCGGTTCCTGTTTCGTAAGAAGTCTTGTGTGTCTCTTTTCCTATTAAAGAATCTGCATCCTTTTGCATAAATTTGTAAATGCAAAACATACAAAATCTCAGCAACAGACCTGATCGATAATAATAATTAACTGCTACTAGTTCAAAGAAAAGTTTAATGATTGATAATAATTTCCTTAAAAGTAATTTTCCAACCTCTTCAACCTTATACAGGCTGATAATTTCACAAAACATGACAAATGGATGTGACACCTTTAAAAGGTTAACATTTTCCATTAGTACATAAATGTAAAAGGGGAATCCCATTCTTCAAATTGAATTTGATGAGTGGTTTCAATTGAGACAATTGGGCACGCGATAATTATACTAATTACTTTTAAAAGTATATCACATTGAAGTGGTTTAGAAAATGCATATCATTTACTGAGAGCCAAAAGTGAATTAACTGTTTCAAGGAAAAAGCAGATTTAATTTGAAGTGTTTCTGCTTCTCATCTAATATTCCCATATTTTCTAAAGTTGTATCGTAACAGAAGAGTTGAATTACAGCTTTATCAAATAAGATTCTCTTTGAAAAAATATCATGTTTACTGATAAAGAACTACCATCCTGTTACATTATTCTGTAATTAAATAAATACATGTAGGTTCTGTTTCCGCCTTCCAAATGTTTTGACAGATATCAAGTTCACTTTCCGTTCTTGCTGGATTCAATAAAATTCGATTTTTGCTCAAGAACAGCTTGTTTTTAAAATTGAATGTCTACCCTCTGAATATTTCAATCAATAACAATTGAATTCACTCACATTTACTTCCCTTTTGCTTTTTTTGTTGTTGTTCATTCAGCATGCATTTTGTTTCTTCCCAGATCTATAATCTTTGAAAAATTACATTACTCATCATCAAATTAAAGAATTTATTAATATCATGTACGGCAGGATCATATTACCAATTCATTAAAACCTTTTGTCTGTTGATGCCTGCAGCAACGAGTAGGCGAAAGTCTCACAGGTAAAAACAACCTTCGTGATTGTGAAACAATGAAAATTCAATTTATGGAATCCATTAACATTGTGAAAAAAAACGAGGAAATTTGTAAAATGTAGATGATCATTGCAAGGTAAACATTGGCTTTTCTCCATGGGTTTTCCATAACAGAAAATAAGTACTTACAGTTAGAATGAAGGAAATACATATTTTAAAAAAAATATAATGTCATCATATATCTTTTTAGAACATGTCTAATTATCATGTCTTTTACAAAATCTTTACAGTTGATAGGTAGACAACATGAAAAGTATTTCTACATGTATAAAATTGAGGAGATAAACAAGGTGAATATGATATTTAAAAAAAATGGAAATCTGTTTTTACATCATATTTCGTCAAAATATAATGTAGGGAAAATGGTGTCTTTAATCGTTTCATGGAGATAGATCTATATATGCAATTTAAAATAAAATTATTCCTACTTATCACAATGTTTCAATAGTGACAGAGCAGAAAGTGAACTAGCAATAGCATTGGACAAACACCTTAATACAATTTATCATGTTCATACCTGCTTGTATGGTTGACGTCCAGGCATTTTGAACTGGTTTCACAGCTTCCAATGAGCATATAATATCCAAAGGAGTAAAATGTGTGCCGATCAATCAATTATTCGTAAAGACAGGTACCAATCCAAGATTTGAGCATGTACAGCAGCTGCAATGGGATGATAACAATCACCTAAACACTGCTACAAGCATCCAAGATTACACAACCAGTCCCACTTATCCAAAACTGCGTAGTGCTTCACTGACCTCCCTTGACAGCACTAATGGAGTTATCGCATTCAACGATGATAAATGATCCAAAATCCAGCCAGTCAAAGTGAGGTTTGGATGATGTTTTCAAAATCTGACCAAGTCCACCAGGGAAAGATGTCTCTAGCCCAGAGTGAATCTTAAGTGAGGCACTCGGTCGATACGATGCTCAGAGTCAGAGTTGTTTAGGCTCGAGGAGAAATCTTGGAGTTGATTTGAAAAAAATAACTGGTGGTAGGTTGACAAATAGCGAGACAAGTCAATCGACTAACCGTACCATGTTGATTGCCTGTATACTGTGTGCGTTTGTGTGTGGGTGTGTGTGTAAGGGACACACAGCTATTGTCTCTCTGGCACTGGCTGAGGAAGCGGTATGCGATATCACCAACAAGGGGGTGGGAGAGTGCACAAACGTTCGCACACAGGTGCACTGGCTGGGCCTATCATCTAAGCGCTATCAGTATCGTGGGCGCAGAGCTATGTTAGGCACAACTGAACAACTCCTCTGTGTGTGTGTCTCTGTGTATATGTATGTACGCACTGCACTGCTTCATAACAATGTGTGTCTATACAGCCAGTTCTGGAGACCAACCGAGACTGAGCCCTCTACCCCTATTGACATCGCTGCTCGCTCAGTCGGGTTTCAACTCATTCAAAGAAAGAACATGGCACAAAAGGAAAACCTCTAGCCTTTCATCAAATCCTCAGGGCTAAACTTCTGCCCTTTGTGCACCAATTGTTTGCATGAATGCTGGAAAAGGACAGAGGAGAGAAGAGAGAGAAAGGGAGAGAAAGAGAAAGAGAAAGAGAGAAAGAGAGAGAGAGAGAGAGAGAGAGAGAGAGAGAGAGAGAGAGAGAGAGAGAGAGAGAAAGAGAGAGACAGATAGACAAGAGACAGGTAAACAATGGAGCTACATTTGGTAACCCTTGAGGCAACAATGTGGAACAAGTTGTCAAGTTTGTGTGAGTGCTTCAAAACTCACTGGCTAAGAATGATTGAACTTCAGAGATTTCAAAGTGACAATCAAAATGTCTGTCTGTCTGTCTGTCTGCATGACAGAACGAAGTCACTTGGCGTGTAACGTGCGGCAGGTGGATTGTCACAATGTTGTATGAATGGCTTCCATGCAGTCTCACATTTTTTTCTTTATTCAAATTAATATAATACATACAATGGAAACATTGAGATACTTTCTCTTTTAAATCCAATTCATAGATATCATAATTCCTCTCTGTTCTATGCTGTGGAATAATAATATTTAGCTTTTATATGTCTCTAAGCGCTTTACAGATATACTATTACCCCGGTCTTTGGATTCAGTGCTTGCCCGTGCACAATCTCCACTCCCTGGGGAGCATTCCAGCCAGGCGTTACTTGATGCTCAAAAACGGTTTGACCAACAATGACAGTCGCATCCTAATGGGTACCCATTTAACACCTGGGTGGAGAGTAGCAAGTGCAGGTTAATGTCTTGCCAAAGGATATTAGTGCCGTGTCAGGATTTGAACCCTCGACCTTCGCATCTCCAGTCAAGTGCCTTAAACCACTCGACCATGACACTCCCACATTTTAAACAGTTGATACCTTGATTTGATTCCTTGATTATTTTATCAAAACTGTGCTAAATAGCTAACGTTCATTCTTTACAAATATTCTGAATCCTTCGTTCTAAAATCAACCTCCCTTACAGTTACATTTACTTAAAGATAACAGTTTCATGTCTTTTTCTTCCATGAATAAATAAATAAATAAATCTGCTTGAGATGAAGATTTGAATAAAACACAGTTAACAATCTTCATTAAATTTCAGGGGTGGTAGTTTAAAATAATTTTCCATCAAGTTGAATATTTAATTTTTAGTAAAATTATTTCTATTGTTACAACAAAGTCTAAATGCCCATTTAGATTGAGGTGGGTTAGTGGTAGTAAAAAGAATATACCCGGTACATAGTGGTGTACCAGTCGGCTATGGAAAGCTCTACAAGAACACTATAAAGAATTTTAAAAAGCTTTCGTTAAAACAAACACACACAAAAAGCAATATAAACTACCGATAGGAAATCTCTCTTTCTTTTCAACATAGCCATAACTCCAAAGATTGATTTTACACAGATAAAGGGTTGGGAGGAGAACGCGTTCACTGATTTGCACAATATGACTCTGCAGGCTCTCCTGACAGGCACTGGAATATATTTCAAGCGACCGTGTCAAGAATATTATGAAAGAACATGATACAAATATCAATCCTCCCTCCACACTCGTTGTTTACAATACAGAACCAGGTGGAGACGGGGAGAAATGATGAAACCTGTGTAGATACCGGCACCCGAAGACTGCCTCTAAGCGAAGATATTTGTTTCCTCCCCTATTCATATGTCTCTTTCTCTTCCCTCTTCTATCCATTTTCCCCTTTCAGCTCAAGATTCATTTATATCTGCGAATCTTTTTCTCATCTGACAAATATGACACCCAGTCTAAAATTGGAGAGATGGGGAGATGGGGAATTGGAAAGACTGTATGGTAGATGGTGATAGAGGGCAGCAGACCACATTGACTCATGAAAGCAACATTGACTGAAAGTGCAGTATTACATGTAGATGAAGAACTATCTACCTGTACAAAATCATATAATGATCAGGAAGAGGGAAATAGCTCTTTCTATAGGCAAGATCCCAAAACATGTACCGGTACATGTACTAACAACTTGACATTTTCATTTTGCATGTCTAGGCCCTCGACTCAAATTCAAATAAACAAAATACAAATTAAACATTTTGACATGAATAGTATGATGGTTTCAAATGTATACTTTGCAACACGCTACCTATGTAAGAAAAACCAGTATAAATTCCCAGTGCAGTCTTTATTCAGTTGTACACAGACATTCAAATGTATTTACCACACTCTGCCTGCAAGCCATATGCATTTACAATGTGCAGGTGCACATGAAATTTTGTGCAAAGCCGCTATCTTTGGCATTTAATGCCAGCATGCAATTCAATTGATTTTACATTCAATTTATTTTTACTCACTAAAAAACTCATATTCAGTTCAAATGACTACTTGTCTGCATTTAGTTATAACTTACATACAGTTTAAAGATAAATAGTAGCTACAGGTACAAGACTTATTGACATTTCAAAGAGATTTTGTCATTATCTGGCTGAGGAGAATCTATAAACTCAAAGAAAAGTGTATAATTTTGTCTGTGTGGGGCCATACAACATTAACTCTGTATATAATGACATGAGTTGACACTTTCCAGGCTCCAACAGACGATTTTATCATGGACAAAGATAGTAATTCATGATAAGAATTTCTTAAAGAACATTCTAAAATAGTACATGATACAAGAATGGAACATACCACTGTTTTAATCTTTTTTTTTCCTTGCCTTTGTTAACTATTTTCATTTTGAAATCATTCTAAGACATAAAACATATACTTAAATACAATTTTAGATATCTTTGTCAGTAATCAATATCAATGCCTCTATCCCTTTCTCAACCTCTTACATTCACTCACATCCTTTTCTCCTTACCCTTCTCTCTCTCTCTCTTTCTCTCCTCTTCTCCTGCCTATATTTCTCTTCTCTTTCTCTTCCCTCTCATATATTTCTCTTCCCGTTCTTCAATGACATATAGCTGCATCATTGTGCTTCAAATATCAATCAATTATATCTTTTTGTGTCTGCATTCACAATCTTTCTTCTATCTTCATAGTTATCTCTCTATTTTCCAAACCATATTTTCATTATCTTTACAAGAGCAAACCAAGAGTGTGTCCATACAGTAAATTAATCCTGATTAAAATTTATGTTTGAATTATGGCTGCTGTCCATACAGTGTTAATCTATTCATAGCATATCAGAACACAAAAAGCTGTATGAACATCACTATTAAGATGGTATGACGATGTTCATATGGTGGGAGATCTTGATGTGCATTTCATAGCAAGTGCAGGTATACTCCATCAAATGGACAGCACGCATTGATTCAGATGACATTTGGCTGGTCATAGAGTGTGAGATATTATGTTGCATTTCTTGCCATGTTGACAGAAAAGTCTGTATTATTATACTGTCAGAAGGGTTTAATCTCTTCGTATTTCTTAGCACATCCAGATATATTACACTGTATGGACAGGACATTAAGATGACACTTACAATGTCGCTGTTCATAATTTACATTGTGTAAGATGAATTGGCATGCTAAACACAAAACACAACATTGTACTGTACTGACAGCAAATCATGTGATTCCAATAACCAACAAGGCCCATCAATTTGACCTAGAAAAAAAAGGACTACACATGGTTTGACTCCAAGAAAAATCAGAATCTAGAAAGCAAACATATGTCATGTCTTTGGAACCAGAAGGACGTTAAATTCATTAAGTTCTACACAAGAGATAATGCCCTTCTGGCTCTGTACAGACGATGCAATGTACTTACATATCTGTTGTTGCTGGTATGCAAATGCCTCCACCATTCTGTGCCGTACCCGAACCGCATCAATTCGCGAGCGGTCTGAGCATAAGAACCGCGGATCATCACAGGGGTCCTTAGACTTCTTTGGAGCGAGTTTGTCTCCATTTTTCATTCCTTGCTCCAATATTAGACTCACTCGCCTCGTCCTTTTCATGAAACAACAAGCCCTCACCAGACTGTCCTTGTACAATACATGAAGTTCTCTCAAGTATGTCAAAACGTTGACAACAACACAAGGTTTCTGTTTAGTCTCCAAGGGGATTCACAAAATCGCGATATCTCTCTGATTCGGCGCACAGGAAATGGGGTCTATCTGACACTTAACTTATCCTTCACAGTTGATGACATATCACATGTAGATCGAGTTCAGAATAAAACTCTATCCAAGAAATGCTCCTGGGGGCAGGATATCTCCATTTACTAGTACCGTATCTGTTTCCATTCCCGCTTTCCTTATCGATGTTTCCTGGCTATAACGCGAAAAATTCAGAGTTGCCAATTTGTATGTTGCAATGGAAAATATCAACAAGCTGTGATTACTGATTACACTAAATTGGAGGTGAGCACTTGTAGTAGGCAGCCGAGTATAGAGAAAAACACAAATTCAGCATACGGTAAATAACAATTAAACGCAGATTACACTTGAACAATGCCAGGTTGGCGACCATATGGCATTGTTTGATGAGGAATATGAACTTGTACATGTGTATTTGGTGGTAATCAATGCTGTGTCTATGAATGATGGGCATTAATCTTGAATTCAGTCCCATGCATAGACAACGGTGGTGTATACTAGCAAACTTGCCCTTCAGCGAAAGGCATAGCAAAACAAACACCATGGGGAGTCAATGATTCAATTACTCTATCTAATCAGACTAATGGTTGATGGATGATGCAAGCTACATGATACATCATCTGCCGAGAGCCAGAAGGGCATTATTAAAACCATGCACATACTAACCCACAAAGCTAATGCCTTTCTTCCTCCCAACAGTCAATACATCTCTACAATAAATGAAAAACTAGGCATCGTTTCACAAAACCCTCACAAGTACAAGTTTACCGACATCTCATTGAAGCGCATTTTGATTTTGATACACATGTTTCAAGGGGATGTCAGCAAATTTTTCTAGTGACGGTTTCGTGAAATGCTCCCCTGTTTAATGCAATAATTTATTTCACGAAGTAGAAAATGAACTCCACACCAACATGGTCCCACTATTAACAACTGATGCTAGGTCAGAACCCTACCACAACGACGATGTAATTAGCAATCCATTTTGCTTAAAATACAGAACTGAATTCTGAGACATCTGACCATCGGCTACTTCACTCTAGCCCAAAATATCAACCCTGTAGTCCCAGTAATAACAAATCATGCAGGCATATAACGCTGACAGTGCAACAATTAACTACATAAGATATCCATTTTGCTTGCTCTTGTCGTATTTTCAAGACATCCCAGCCAACAGCTGCTTTATGCTACCCCACACATTAATGATGTTGTCCTATTCACAACAAACGGTGATGCAAATGCTTACTCAACTTGCAATTAAGCATCTTGCAAAACACCACATAGCCTTTCCTCCTACTCCAAATACAGTGATATATCCTGTAGTCCTCCTCATAACAAATGGTGATGCAAATGCTCACTAAGTATGCAATTAAGCATCTTCTATGCCGCTCCTCCTACTCGAAATGTCCATCCGGTAGTCGCAATCATAACAAGTAGTAATCCAAATGCTTACTGAATTTTCAATTAAGCATCTTGAAAAACATCACATGGCCGTTCCTCCCGTCTCAGACCAGAACCAAAGAAAGAGCGTACGTCTTTGCTCTCGTTCTCGTATCCAGGGCAAGATGCAGAGAGAGCTCCTCGGGGCTCGGTTTACCAAACTTGCGCTAAGCACTCGTCTGTCGATTCCGATCGGAGGACACGGTTTTGATAAACAGATCCGAGCCAGCAGCCGAGAAAGTTATCAGGAGGCTTGTCCTCATCAGCTCGAGATTGCCAAATAGCCCGCTATTTCTGATTTGGGAATAATCCTGAAGTTACATGTACAAACCGTGTCTTCGTCAGCTCGAGCTCGAGATATTTTGCTCAGCGTTCACGCATAGAGTAAGTCTTCAGGTTGGTGGAGACGCAACGGACAAACAGCGGGATATTTTGCAAACTAGCCCAAGATATCTTGGGATGATTATCCCGCTAATTGCAACTTCGGGCTGATGAAGACGCAAATTAGCTGGATAATTTGCGATCGGGATGGTTCAAATAGTGGGATATCTGGCAATCTCGAGCTGATGAGGACAGGCCTAGGGTATACCTTGGACTGGGTGACGCACCTTGTATGCATGCCAATCATACCTAACAAGCGCAATCATCTACTGGGTCATGATTGGGTTATAATGGGGTCAATGGCTCTTCCAGGCACAGATTCTCAATAGTCAGAGCTAGAAGGGTGTTAAGTCTGTGTTAAAAAGAAGATCAGTTAAAGCCCTTCTGGCTCTAAATGGACAAGACCATCAAATGAGACAATTTTCATGAAAAGAGCATAGGTTTCGATCTGATTGGAGAATGTGTACACACCCACTAATCGATTTGTAGACTTTTCTAAAGAGCTATCCAATCCTTACCAAAGGGAATAAGTCAAAAGAAAAGAGTCCAGGATATGCATCACAATAACATGCAGATATCAACTGATAATTCCAACAATCCTTTTTTTTTTCAAACACAAGAGACCCCCAAACCAGAAAACCAAACCCATATCAGAAATGTCAAATGCATAAAAATAACCATCAAACAAACAGCACACATCCATTTACAATGTCCACACTCCTCGAAAACTAACTTAGAAAGACAAAGAAAGGCAAAGGAAGAAACCACTTACATGTATGACACTACACACATCCATTTTGAATTTCTGTGACACTCAAATACAAAAATCACGATACACCCATTTCTACCCATACAAAGTAAGCCAGGTCAAGAAAGCATCACTTTCAATTTCCACGACCCTCCAAACAGAAATCAAAAGACACCTCGCCCAAAACATACAGTGCGGGTCAAATGAAAAAAGAGTTGGTTACCCACCTTTCCAAAACGCCTTATAATTTCTGAGCCAGCACAAGAAAGAAAATGAACAGGTAGAAATTGATATCAAGCCAACATGAGATGAACATAAATTGAAGTATCTGCTTCCTGCTTTTTCAAGATAACACCATAAGAAATGCAAAAATATGACTTGTTTTCTCTGCCACTATAAAAAAAATGATATCATCAAATATTTTGATGAACTCTGCCAGTTTCTCATCAAATCAGGAAGCAATTTCGGTTGTGATAGGTTGACCTTTTACCTCTAGAATTTTCCCATACATTTGATGGCATTCTGTAATTCAATGTCAGAAATAGAAAGAAAGAGAGAGTGAAAGAAATAGAGAGAGAGAGAGAAAGAGAGAGAGAGGGAGAGAGAGAGAAAGAGAGAAAGAGAGAAAGAGAGAGAGGGGGGGGGGGGGGGGTTCATGAGTTGAAAACTTGTTCTATCCCATCGTATCATCTTTCTGTCACAACATCTCCCACAGTGCAAAAATGGAGAATCAAAACTTTCATATCTCAACAATATAACTATAATCTAATTTCCAGACCTAGATACATCTGTCTGACTTTACAGAAAGAGATAAGGAGAGAGAGAGAGAGAGAGAGAGAGAGAGAGAGCAAGGGGGGGGGGGGTACAGAGCAAAAACTGTAGATATATAGATAACAGGAAAGACACGTTGAAAAAAGTAGAAAAGAAAAAATATTAATTCATTTTCTAAAGCAAACATCCAGTAAATGCTGCATCATGACATTTTATACTAGAAAAACATAAACCTTTATTACAATACACAGTAATATTTTCAATTCATTACAAGCTTCCAAAAGTTATGCAATAACTTTGCATGGTCCGATACTACATTTCATCCATATTTGGACATTGAACCCCATTGACCGGGAGTCAAGACATCCAACATTTTAGATGGTGTCTGCGCTAAACGGTGCAGTCGTAAGGCTTGCTCGCATGCCAAATGAAATCACGGAGATGGGTCGTCTTGATTCTGCATCTCAGAGGAAGGAAGGAGGGAATATTAAGTCTGACACACGGAGCAACGAGAGAGATGCATTAAATGCCATGTGTTAATTAGCATTCCGCAGTGAGGAGAAATGCTTAATGTGTGTAGTCTGGGAAAACAGACCCCAATCATCCTCATCATGACTTCCATTCTCTTTTGAAGGCCCGACATTTGTGCTGGTGACAACATATACTTCAGAATTAAATAAAGATATAGGCTGGGCTTCACACTAACTTTTTCTTGATTGTCCAGAGTAAAATTTTGGAGTTTTGTGCGTATGGACCTCCGTGTATTCTAGCATGTTGACTGATTGGGGTCTGGAGTGATGTTTTGGGGGTTCATAAGTACGGGACATTGCGGGTAAGGGTCTTCCTCTCGGGCCACTACACGAGCCCGGTCCAGTGGAAGATGCAGGATCTGGGCCCTGTTTCATTAAACTTGTTATCAATAACAAGTTACAAGCTACTGTTATAAGCTACTGAAATCATGGCATCAGATTGGTTATCAGCAGATTTGTCACTGATTTTTGTTATTTGTCATTGAAAAAAGGCTTTGTGAAACGCCCCTCTGGTCTTGGCATCGACACCCTCTAGGTCTTTGAGGGGTACAGGATTCTGGAAGGAGGAAGCATCATGGGTACCTCCCAACAATTGCACATACTTGCAGTTCCTCAATCTAAGCCTAATCCTAATCCATACCCTTAACCTTTCCTTAAACCCAATTGCAGGATAAGGGATAGGGCTGCAATCAGGTTTAAGGTTAGGTTTAGGGTTAGGGTTAGGGTTAGGGTTAAAGTTAGGTACGAAAGGAAGATGTGAAAAACTCTCATCTCCCTGGGGATGTTTTATGGTCCAGGGTAGAAGTTAGGAATTGTGTTAGTGCAGGAAATTGATCTAAGAGTACCTAGTTGTTTTCAGAGCACGTATTGTATTACATCACTATGGTTTACAGAAATGTACATATAAAAATATCGCTACTACTACTACTAATAATAATAATAACAATAATAATAATAATAATACTGACAATAATAAGATATATATTGCAATGACAGAATTAAATAACAAACAGATGTGAATGAAATCATAATAAAGGGGTCCATACCACTGCTAGGCAGATCCATACCATCTTGCGATACAAATCATTGGCCAATTATCTTGATGTTTCCCATTAAGTTCCTTTAATCCTCTTTACCATTGAGTTAAGTATGTGTCTGGCAGTGATGATAGATATGTCTCCTTGTTATTGCAAGGTCTGCAACGCATGAGAACAACAAAACAACAGAGATAGAGGGCTAGAGGCCTTGCATGCCAGCCATTTTGTCATGTCCACGTGAAGCAGCATACTATACGTCTACATCAGCATCAGATCTGGAGTTGCCCATCCAGGCTACGAAGAAGAACTCCATGGGGGGAATGACTGATCAAGTAAACCAAGGTCCTGCAAAGTCTGGGAAACAACTTCCAGCTTTCATAGGCTATACTTCCCCCAAAACTGTCTGAATGACTATGATAATTCATGCAAACTGCTGCTACTGCTGGAATGAAACGCACTCGAAATACACTCGAAAGCTACTCGACAGGTACATGAAATTTACAATGGTGAGTGCCAGGGCTGAGAATAGACTTCTATCACATACCAAGAGAGTTTGCCACATTTACGTGTGTACAAATCACAAATGAGACACATGCTGTGAGCTGGTTAAATATCAGGAGCACTGCAGTTATGGGCTACGAAATGAAAACAAAGGGAGGTAGTTTACAAAAGTATGCAGCGGACTTGAAACCTTTTACTTCAGATATTGTAATAATAAGTTTTGATTAGGGTCAATTTATGCTGGCAGAGAGGCAATCAAATTTAACCTCCCAAAATTGGGTGGAAACATACAAGCATAAATCATTCACCATACCCCATTGAAAACAGTGTCTATGAAAAAGCCAATGTTTGTATTTCATGTAATTCTCTAATGATTTTAAATTATTTTTACAGATTTTCTCTTGGGATGAAAATACATAGGTACAAGTTTGGAATGACTATCAATAGAAGCTTTACATGATTTGTAATTCTCTAGTAACTTTTTAATATTTCCTAGATCTTTTCAAATACAAGAATTTATTTTGGGATGAAATACAAAGAGGTACAAACATGACATCAGATTGTGATTTACTATTCACTCCTTCCCACTGCATCAAAGGAAACTAACTATTTTTATCCCTCTTTTAACCCATTGTCTATGGGAACCTAATAAACAGTGTTTAAAACAACATACAAGTGCTGAAACACTGTCATCCTAAACTATGATTACTTATGAATTGTTTTCATCTCTCTATGCATGTATATGTATTATGTGTTAACATCTACTTTAGACAATGCCCAACATTTAAACTGAGGTTGGCAGTTTCATAAAAAGAAAAAGAAAAATCACAAATCATTTGTTCATCTTTAACGGTTCTCAACCTTTTCTCTATAAGGACTGATTTATTTCACCTGGCTAACGCTCCTTTAAACGCTCTCCCAGTCACTGGCCAGTAATACCCTACTCCCTTAATGGACCAATAAGCCCCAATTACCTGGAGAATTTGCGTTCTAAGACACCATACCTTTCCAGAGGGGACGCTTCTGTTTTGGCTGGCACTCAATCATACACACTTTACTTTAATACCAAAGTACCCCCGTCTTACTTGTCTTTCAAATCATCATCTTGTGTATTAGAATCTGTCGACAAACATCTTTCCTGTCTAAGTATATTTCCTATGGCAGATTAGTAAATGTCTCCTGAGAAATAAAAGCAACAACCTCAGTAAAAATGTTGTGTATCCTGAGATTTTCACTCAAGTTCAAGCACATTTTGCCCTATCATTATTAAAGCCTAAATTGATTTTTTTTTCTTTTCTACAGTCTCTTCATGTTTGTATGACTGTGTGGTAAATATAGATACAGCAAAGCAAACTTGTATCAGTATTGTATTTCTATGATAGAAATGGTAATAATTTATTTGTAAAGTGCTTAGAAACATTGTATTAAGCACTATATAAAAGCTAAATATTATTATTTTAATGTGTATCACATCTATAAACCTATATATGTATTAGGATTTTCAAAGTTGATCTCACTTATTTTTCGTCCCATTGATAGTATCTAAGCCAAAATGTTAAAAAAAATAACATGAAATTGAGGACAAACGTATAATCTATATCCGAATACTATACTAGGTAAGTCTTGGAGGAATCTTTTACAGCGCTGCGGAGAATGCAAGTGAAATGCATTTCTTGAACTTAACTAAACATCACTAGCACAACACAAAGCTCACTAAAAAATCACAGTTCAAAAACCCTTCCCAGACAAAAATAAATCAAACATACTATATGGATGGTGATTACTCCGCAATACAACCGACCCTGATATAACTATCAATCTCCTTTAACTAGAACTAATCTAATCTTTAACTAAACATGTATATCTGTACAAACTGAAAACCACACAAGCATTTTATTCCTATATTAACCAGAAGTAGAATATCTAATCTAAAGCAATTTATTAAGTACACCCCCCACATCAATATTCAGTTTAAGGGGGAAATATTAAAAACATGGACGAAAATATGGAAAATATGGAAAATCTATTGTACAGACATTAAACAACACAAAGTTCTCTACCAGGTGCAAGAAGAGAAATACATTGCCTCATACACTGTACCCCCGGCCCCCCCACTCAGTGTTATTTAGGGTACGCATATGCGTGTTCCAACCGACCCCCCCTTTTCAGCAAAAGTCCGGTGTGTAAAGTCAATACGGCTCGACCTTTTTCTTTTGTATACGAGCCTTTTTCCGCACCCCCCCTTTTCAGCAAAAGTCCGGTGTGCAAAGTCAATACGGCTCGACCTTTTTCTTTTGTTACGAAAAGGACATTTTGGCAACACGCATGCGGTCATTTTGAAACCTGAGTGGGGGGGCCGGGACTGTACCCCTGTAAGATATAATATTAGAAGATTTACAGTATGACAACTTTAAATTCCCCATCATCTCACTGACCGTTTGGAAATAATATAGCTACTATTATACTTAACAGTCAACTACACAAATACACCTTGTAATCTACACCCCCACGTAGGGATAGAGCTACAGGTACAATCCTGCATACAGTACGTGTATCTTACGTCGATAACAATCTCATAATATTGTGAGGAGGAGGAAACCCCTCTGAATACAAGAAACCTTTTCCCTAGGACCGAGGCAGCATCTCACCGCAACTAGCTTCCACACTCGTAAACAAACGAGAGGAGAATTAACACCGTCAACGTATTCAACAAAGAGAACCACTGCATCTCAAAATACAACCTCATTCACGCTTCTGCCTCTGGAAACGTCACGCATGATCCAAAACAAGTCCCCATCAATGAGCAAAAGTCACAGCTATCAACAATCAATCGCACAACTGCTAATAAACACTCTGTGTAATTTACAACACCCTGCGTAATTTACAACACATCAATGTGCTTGGCTGCCACACACCTACTACTGCTACTATGCCAGCATAAAAGAAATTAACATCCTTTTCCAATGAACAGAAACTCACTCAAGAAAATGGCATCCCCCTCGCATATGTACTGTATAGTAGATTCACCTATCGTAGATTTTTTTCTATAGTATATTTCACCTGCTATGCGAGCATCATTCGCATCATGACTGAGTCGTTACCATGGCAATTGGTGAATTGGGCTTAGATGTTTTTTGCCATCCTAATATAGAAGCAACCCGACCACAATTTGAAGTATAATGGTGCCTGATTTTGCTTTCTCCAGGGATGTTATTGATGTCGTTACGTATATATAATATTATAATAATAATGATCATATTATTAGAAAGATTATCAGGGAATTGAATGAAATGGTCAAATGGACTTCATCTCAAATACTACTATCTTTGTAATAAGTGGTTAAAGTAACAGTAGGTATCAAAAGATTACAGAAGAATAGAAAGAAATAGGCTATAGATCTTGCAATTGCTGCAATCATTCGGCTGATCTGTCTTTTTAAATTCTTCATTTCTTTCTGAAACAAATTAAATCTTTGCTCCTTAGAGGGCCGAGGTTTTAAAGGTCTGAGTAAAAGTGAAATAAATACTTTCCCCTTCCTACATGTATATAAAGGATATAGAAATAATGAAAGAAAGGAAATATCACCAACACTGACATATCTTCATCTAGCTTGTGAATATTTTGCTATAAATCATTGCAGAAATATAAAAAAGTAAAACACTCCCTTTCACAAAATATCCTATAGGTGATGATAACAATTCATAATTCTTTCACAAATATAAGATGCTGTGTATTAATAAAGGGTGTGAAATATATGTTGTGGATCTTTCATTTTCTTACTCAGGATTCATCTCTGACACCCCTTTTGTCTGAGATAATACTGTGTATAAATACACATTTTTGTCTGGGAGATGAGGTCACTTTTGTCTAAATACCTAAAAAAATGTTCCAATGAGTATATCATCTGTAGGCATATATCTTCAATTAATGAACCTACTTTAATTTACATTTCACCTTACGATTTTTCTTTTGAGGCCACCATCCTAGTCAAGCATTGCTTATGATGGCGGTCTCCTGCACTTTTTTTCCACAGATAGTTGGGATAATAATTCATTGTTTGCATATTTTTTATTTTACCTTACTTTTACATGTTCTTTGGAATATTGTATTTGGAAAAATGCAGAAATAAAATAAGATCCAATTGGACTTACAAAGAAAAACAGAACAAATTTGAACTCGATAAAACCCAGGATGAACTCTGTTTATGAAGAGCACGAAGTTATCACCCCAGCTGTAAGATTATCTCATTGACATTTGATATGAGGTGGCTTGAGAACTGATAGTTGAATAAACATAGATTTCTTTTCATCAAAGCAAATAGATATGATAGGACCCCAAAGAGGCTCAAACAGATAACAGTGTACAGTGATTACGATTCCACTCTTTTGACACAGTGACCCTAAGAAATCTCAACAGGAATACGGCAAAGAAGTTCTGAAGATTCAGAACTAAAATATGATATTTGATACACAGCCATAAGATTGGAATCTCATCTACATAAACAGAAAATACAAAAGCTAATACTTTTGCTAGAAGGCATTACCAAAAGGAGTACGGTATATCAAATAATGAGGCAATTCACCATGGAATGCTTCAGAAATGGAGAAAATTTGGTATGGTTTCATATATTTTCACAGGTTAACATGGAACAGCTGTAATAACACAAATCAAAACTCATTTTTCCACAGAAAATTGAACAATGGTTCCATGAATGTCTTCAATCCAAACAACATTCACAAGAGCTGATTTTTTTTTAAATGGACAAATATTAGATGCAAGCGTTCCAGTGGAAAAAAATCAACAAAAGAAACATAGAAACTGGCACAATGTGCAATATTAATCCAAAGAAGTAAGAATTTTTGTATGCCACAAAACCACAAATTAGCTGATTAAAGCTCTGCCCTCATTAGCAACGCCATTATAAACAGTCCTTTGAATAGGACATAGAGCTTAACTCTCACAAAAAATATTACAGTCTAACTCAAACTTGTGTATCAAAGAAAAGCAAAATAGGGTCACCAATCCAAAAGTGATACACTTCCTTTTGACCCCTAACAGATGAAATACTAGATTAGAGATCCAAGAAGTTTGTGCAACCATAAAGAAAATAATTAAATGAAAAGCAATCTCTTTGAATATGATGTAAACTGGTATATCCTCACCCAGCAGCCTCATAACGTGTAAACTTTTGAACTCTAATTTATATGCAGCAAGCATACGTGTACATGAGCGTTCCATTAGAGATTGAAATGGAACGTGATGCCATTCCAAACTTTAGCCCACACTGGTCTATTCAAAACATGTGTACAATTTTAAGGAGTTATGCAACCACGCACGTTATCACCATATGGATCGGCCCAGCTGCTCAGTGCAGTGAATGCTTGCACGTATAAAACACACAAGGAGGGATTGGAATGGAGGCTGAGAGATGCGATCCAAAGACTGGTTTCAAGATAAGATCTCAATCTTACTAATTTCTTATTTCTCTCCAATTAATCCAAAAACATGTGTAAAACTCCAAGAAGTTATGTAACAAAATTTACTGCCCCATGTGGATACATGTACAGTATGTGTACATTTACAAGACACAAAATAAATGGAGAGGATGCTGGGGGATGCGATTCCAAGACCGGTCCCAGGTTTAGCATCTTAATCTTGCCAATGTCTTCGTTTATCATCGACTGATCCAAAACATGTGTACAAATCCAAGGAGTTATGCAACCATGGGTACTGCTCCATGCAGTAAAAAGGGTGCATGTCTCAAACACACACAAAGGAATGGATGTTGAGAGATGCGATCCACAGACCAGGTTAGCATCTCAATCTCGACGATGTCTTTATTATTAGAACATGTATAGAAATCCAATATGAATATGTGCATGTATCAAAACACACAGAGCAAGCAGACGGAATGGATGTTGGTCGAGGGATGCGATCCTAAGACCGGTTCCAGGCTGGCATCTCGGTCGGCCTGGTCACGGAATCCAGAACATGCTACCGGTATTACATGGTATCAATCGAGGAGTTCATCAAGGAAAGGTCACCATTCTAAACTTTCCCAGACAGGAATACATACCAAGCATCAACTCTCTCCCTCCTCCTCCTCTTAGTCTTAGTTCAAAGACTCAATTAGGTTTCTTCCTTCCTTCAGGTTCTATGATCCATGCTTCACTGCAGTAGATTTCTTTCACTAACCAAATATCTTATTACAATGAACTAAGCCTGAACCAGAATGAAATTTATTCACTTTTGCCAAACTTCACTTTCTTTAGTTGTGTATACATGCCAAACACAGAGTAATTTTGCTTTCTTCTGTTGTTGGCTGGATTTCTAATTTTGAATATTTGTGTGTGCATACAATGTTCCACTTTCAGTTTTACTCTGCTGCCACAAAGATGAAAGGATATCATTTAAAAAGTCTTTCAAAAGTTTATTAAAGAAACCGACATATTCTTTTTCATCTAAATCTCAAGCCCACCCGTAGATTTTGTTCTAGCATCTGCGTATAAACTCCAAGCCTGTCTCAGCCTGTCTAGGGAAATGGTAGACTCTTTCCAGAATGTTTTGGCTTCCAGATTTGTTATTCTCCTACAATAAACAGGATTTTCAAACCAAAGACTATGCTGCAGAGAAATAAATTTGCTATTTTCAGAAGTTTGAGGTTTTTATAATATCATTTTCAACAGGAGTATATTTAGCCCATCCCATTCTAACAGTAAATTCACATAGCAACAGCAACAACATCAACAACAAAAAACTCTTAAAAATAATATTTCAATGATTTTGGCCAGGGGTATAGTTTCTACAATCCTATATTTTGTAGAGTACTGAGCAAAACGATAGTTAGAAAGAAGGGGTTGTCAAGCAGCATAAACATTTATGTATGCCAATTGGTTGAAGTGTGTATTCAAGTAAAACAACTTTGGTGTGCCACATATGACTACAGAGGGCAGTATTTCATTTGGATCACCAAACCCATCCATCTACAAACCACTGAAAATGAACTAGTTTCAGACATCACACTGACCAGAGAAAATTGATCTTTTTCACGATTTAATCACTCTCTTATCTGATGATATTGAATGTGTAAAATGACCCATTCAATTGATATTAATATAGCCTACTGGTTGTGTTAAAGTTAAAGTTAAAGTGTTAACCAGATAATTGAGTGAGATCATGAAAACAATATGCCCATTTCTCTCTGGCACAACTTATCCCTCAATCCTTAGCATGACATCAAACCTGCATAGCGCCATCACTTGTCAGAAACTCAACACTTTGTCTGCTACAAATTCAACCAACACAGGCACATGTGTGTGTTGGATTTGGGATGAATCCACACATGTAATGTATATCCCTAAGTGAGTGTCTGTTGAACCCAAGAGGGATTACTGGCTTCGATCAAACGTCTGGAAAGGATTTATGCATTTTGAAATAGAAAAGCAATCTGCAACTTTACTAGTAAAACATCTATTTCTAGATCCCTGCTAAAAACAGATGCCACCAGTTAATCCATCGAGCATCAGAATAGACACCGGGATGCATGGTTTATTTTGCTTTGTATAGGGTGCAGTTATCGGTCAACATGGCACCTTTCCTAATGGACATTGGTTCGTTACTTTTTCGATATTGTTTGCTTATAGAGCCGGAGAGCATTATCAAGCGAGGATAATCACCTGACTAAAAAACAGGTGATTTTTTTTGTAGAACGCTAGATTAGGTTTACAATCAAATCATCCCTTTCACAAATTAAAGCTCTGCACATCTTCAACAACTTACAACTATTACCGGAAAATTGGTAGCTTTCACCTTTTTTTCCCCATTTTCTTTTGTTTTTGCTTAAAACAAGTAGCAAGTGGTGTTAATTGCTATCAAATTGACAAGAGCACACTAGATAGAGCACGATGGAAACATTACTGGTCCCAGCTTGAATTTTTTTTAAAATGCAATATCAGTGTTTTCACATCTTACAAAGATTAACATAGAAAAAAAAAGATTATTTACAGATAACAAAGGATTAGATCAAAACAGGAAAAGGTTTTATACCATCTACATAAAATCACAAGAAAATTCAATGCAGGGATTCTCTGTAGCCTATCTTCCACAAAACTAATTTGTAAGAGAAATGGATACATATAAACAAGGGGCTACACAACCATGTACAGTACATGTATATGATTTGCATCATCACTATTAATAGCCCTGCTAGTATGCCAATGGTCTAAATACCAAGATAATCTAATCAATGACTGCAAGCACATGTGTCTAGAACAAAATGGTTATTTTGATTAGACTCATTGCGCAGACACTGTTTCTCTTTTCATTGATGTATATGCGTACATCCAAAGATGCATGCAATATTATTCACTATGGACTTGTATCTACATGTATAATATCTTAGGGCCAGTGTTGTAAGTTAAGACTGTCATTGGGTAGGGTAACCATTACACCTACTTAAAGCTTATTCCAACCTTATCATTTAGTAAGCAAGTTGAAGCCCCACTGCACTAATTATAGCTGCTTACGCCATCTATATAGCAAACAATGCCTAATCGGTGACCATTGGTCCCCCATGGTCCCCTTTTTATTATGTTAATTGAGATCTGGTTTGATGAGATAACCACCTGTCAGTGACCATGCAGGGAGGTCTAATCCCTCCTGGCCAAACTAGTCCAGATAGGCTTTAAAAGAAGTTTATGCCAACTGTACATGAATTGCAACTTTCAAATTGAAGACTAATCTCTTTTAAAAAAATTGTTATCAGCAGGTAGATACAATGATTGATTTCTTTCAAATCATGTTGAATATCCAAAGAATATGGATGGTTAAATCTCAATCACCATCTATAGTATAGTAGAACATTGAGAACACTTTTGTGTACATCTTTACGAAACAACTTCTGCTTCATAAACAAGCTCACAATACAGAAGCCCGAGAGAATCCTGCTCAATGTGTCTGATGCTACAGACTACCTAAGTCCAGTCCTGGGGGCCTTACAAAATGGTGAGCATGTTTATTCTTGTTTACGATTAAGAGATATTAAGAATTAACCTCTCCGTACAGCCGTAGGTGAGGCGCAGATTGGTCGCAATTTTTCACGATTCACCCTAAATGAAGGCAGGTTCTACCACGCAGAGGAATCTACAGTGTGTTGCGTTCAACGCCAATACGAACAAATAATAGCATTTTGCGTGCCCATCACGTTTGGAGTCTTAAATGTTGCACGAGCCACCACATTGTAATCTATTGTAATATATAATACTACATGGTCATAGGGGTGTTTCACAAAGACTAAGATCAACTTAAGTTGGACTTGAACTATGGCAGGTGATTCATGCTCTTAAAAAGTCTTGAACCAGATGTAAAGTTAGAGGGAAAAAACCTAAGAAATTATGATCTTTAGATAATGTTTTTTCCTTCAATAATATAGTATTTAAAAAATGTGGATTCTGTAGATTTGTGACATCCCTTGAGAGATCAATGGTGAGAGCAACCAGTGGCATGAATGGCCCGCCATAGTTCAAGTCCAACTTAAGTCAATCTTAAGTCTTTGTGAAACACCCCCAGGTCTGTTGAGAGGCAGAATACTATATCAATATAGTCTGCTTTTTAATCTTTGTCAGTAGATAAAGCAGTTTTATGATCACGAATAACAATGGTTATGTAAACATGCCCCATCGAAGAAGGTTAAGTCAAGATTAAAGAGTCATAAAAATGATAACTGCAATCATAGTTCAGATTTTCATCGATGATAATACAAACAGTATGCAGACATGCTGCTGGTAATATTCAATGATTGCAGTCAATTTTGCATCTACAGTGTAGAGGGGAACTTTCCGGGAAACGAATTTGTTCAGAAACCCAAAAATCATGCAGAGGAATCGAAGGAAGTAAATGCCAAAGAATTTACCAAAGTGCAATCATGTTTAAGAATTTAATGATGTGGCCCATTAGATGGAAAACACGGGAGGGATATTCTCTTTCACTAATGAGGTCTGTACTTATACAAAATTGCTAAAATGTAAAAGGTACAAAAGGTACACGTCCCTCTAATCTCTCAATGGTGATAAATGTCTTACGATTTCTAGACATGCACACTGGTTGAATAGTCAAATTGTTATTGGTATTATAGATCCATTGAATTGATATTGTTGATTCATCTGTCATACAACAACAATTCTTTTTCCATTGGTTGAATAATAACAAATCTCATGTCACAGCAGGATTATATATAACAAAGTAGTTAGTGTGGATTCTTGTCAAAAACTTTAAAAGCAGAACATAATGTACATGTAGATGTCATAAAAATCTAAAAATACTGCTGTAAAATGTTAAAATCAGAAAAGAGAACGCTAGTGTGCAGCACAGCAGGAGAAAGATAGGGAAGGGTCTGGAATTACCGTTTAGGCCTGTCCTCACCAGCTTGAGTTGGCCAAATAGTCTGCTATTTCTGATTCTGGAAATTAGCCCAAAGTTACAAATTGCGCCTTCATCAGCTCAAGAAATTTGTTCAGTGTTCGCGCAAAGTGCAAGTCTTCGGGCTGGTAAAGACAGACAGGACAAATAGCGGGCTATTTTGCAAACTAGCCTAAGATATCTTGGGAAGATTTCTTCACCTGCCAAATAGCCCGCTCTTTCGTGATCAGGATAATTTCCTGAATCAGAAATAGCGAGCTATATGGTCAACTTGAGCTGATGAAGACGGGGCTTTTGAGAGGACAAATGGCCATACAGCTGTAGCTTCTAATGACCTACTTGACACATTTCTGCCATGCTGTTCTATATTTAACGTCCGAACACCGAAAGAGAGCATGTATCGCCATGCAGAAAGTGCTTCGGCACGCACAAGGAATGCGACCACATACATATGCACTGTTATACATTTACAGTGATCCCACAACATGAAATTGGTGTGCTGTGGCCCAGATTGGATTGGATTTGAATATTTAAGAAGGTGAGAAAATAGAACAAATTGAATAAGGAAGGGTTTCAATAGACTTGACCGTGTCAACTCGGTGGAAATTATTACTTTGAATCCACTTCACATGTCCGACTATACCAGCATGGGCAACATTCACTAACAATTTTTTTTTTTTTTTTAACAGGGCACAAAAATCCTTCAAATCTTTTTTGTATGGTGTATCTGTGTTCTAAACTTCTATTGCTTGTGTCTAAATTCTTCCAATTCATTTATTCATCTAGCACAAACTAAAATCCAAACTTATAAAAGACAGGTATCTGAGAAGCTCTTTCTACTAGTATGGTCCTCTTCACAATATGCATGTGCATTGATAGTGCATGCTGTCTGTTCAGAACCACATGGTCATGAACTCGTAACACTTTTACACTGAGTTAACTAACGCCTTTGTGCCTCCAAACAGGTTGCTTTCCTCATCCTAATTCATATTTCTTTTACACAATCTTTTTATACGAAGAGCAACATGTAGATTTAGTCCCTACTTCATCCTATAAGCCAAACTATAAGAACTTCTTGAATTTAATGTCACAGTTAGAGATGATGATCAAATATCAGACACAGCACTTATTTTCAATCTAATGTTTTACTCGGCTCCTGTATATAGCTGCTTTCAAATAGATCAGGGTACTTCGTGTCATGACCTTTTCCATTGTGTACAAACTTTCACTTTTGTAACTCCTCATTTCTTAAAACCAACAAAACAAAAGCACCCGGAAGAAAGCTGACAGCTGTATGAAAACACTTACAGGATGCTCCGGGACAAGAAATAATAATCACTTGCTTCCCTAAAACATCGTTTAGATCGTAAAGGAGATCAACTATGTACCTCTTTAAACTGGTAGTAAAGATATGCATTGTTAAGCTGTTTATCTTAAGATATTGAAAGTATCTAGCATTGTAAAGTCATAATAAACCTGGGTGACAAAATTGCTTGGACTTTATAATAATTTCCTCACACAATTCTGATCTTCCTGCCATCTATTCCTTCTCTATCTCCTCATTCCCCTCTCTCTCTTTCTCTCTCTCTCTCTCTCTCTCTCTCTCTCTCTCTCTCTCTCTCTCTCTCTCTCTCTCGCTCTTTCTCTAGTACTTATCAATTCATCAGTTAACCAACCAGTTTTAATCAATTGATAGACCTATTAATTGATTAATAAAGCAATTAAGAGTTTCAATCTAATTAATACGTTATCCAATTATTCCTCAACAAAATATCAATCAATTAAACACACATTCAATCAATACATCAATCATTTGGTTAATTGATCACACAATTTTCAATCAATTTATCTTCTCCTCAATCAATCAATCACATAATCAATCAAACACTCACTCACTTACTTAAACATTCAATCAATCAATAAATCAGATTAATAGATCAACAACAACAAATCAAGCAATCAATCAATATGTATATTAATTAATAAATCACTCACTTAATCAATCAATCAATCAATCAACCAACTCATAAATAAATCACTCAATCAATAAATAAATCAATCAATCAATCAATCACTAGTCCTACCTCTGAAGGTTGTTTGGGTGAATTCTGTCCAAACTGCTGTTGCTCCTCCCACCTGGTTGCGACCTGTAATGTTTCTAAGGTCTTCTGTGATATTGATTTGGAACTGTCCATCAAGGTCTCCTCGTAGAATTCTTGTATATCTGTGCAGGAGAACAAAAGTCAAAAAAATGTATAAAAATTATTATAATTCATCATCAATTAAATCAATAGACAAACAAAATGAGATATACAAATATACACTGTAGTATAAACCTGACAGAAACTGTAAGCGTGAGTCAAATCAGTGTTTTCCTCAGAACGGGTGCTGCTTTATCTAGAAAAAACAAATCAAATTATCACAAGCAAAGAAATAAACAAACAAAAACATACAGGGTGAGGGTCTTTTTTTTAAAGCAAAACAAGAAGGGAAATGCACTGCCATGCACTTGTCATGCTTCTTTATATTGATTGATGTGTTCCTAAATATTTTTCTTTTAAAAATCCAGTCACACAATTCCCTTCTGGACCTTTAACAGATAACATGCTTTGAAAATATTTTCCACTATGGGTCATTAAAGAAGAAAAGTGGCTTTGTAGAATATGATCGAGTGGAAGCAGACAAATTCGAGAAAGATCCAAAAGTTTCATAAAAAGTCAAACTCTTTTTGTAAAAAAAAGCACAATCTCATTCCCATTTTCATATTCTAATTTTGTATGACAAAATGGTCACATGCCTTAGAGGAAATGCATAAATATATACATTTATCTATTTTTTTTCTACACTTTATATTGCGGGGTTAGCCTGATCAGTACTGCCACACTGCCTGTACAAAGATGACCTGAAGTTTAACTCATTAGTCCAACAAAAGTACGTACAGTAAGTACAGTAACAAATTTGTTTTAAAATTTTGAATAACCAGATCTCAAAGCTTCCTTTAAAAAAAAAGTTTTTAGAAAGTAAACTCTAGAGAATTTTTTTGTTTAAGATCAAAGATCAATTAATCATCTGCTTAGAGCCAGAAGGGACACAGAGTAAATGCCTTTCTGGCTCTCAACATACAATATATGCAATAGCCATGATAAGTAATCCAATTATTAAACTGTTATCCACTGCCCCACATTGCCCCCCTTCCCCAATCCTCTGCAAAAGAAACAAGAAAATGGCATGATAACAAGATGCGCATTGTCTCTCTCGCACCCCGGTCTCTCGTGAATAATCCCGGGCGAATTACACGCCAGAAACGTCAATTACCACTATCGGATTACCGAGCTTCCCCAGCCACAAGCGCAGCGAGCGTCCCTCGCAAGGCCGCGACCATGTCTAACTTGTGTGGTCATGGATACGTTGTTCAACACCAGGTCAGAGTATAGAACTTGATGATACGTGTATCCTCTTTGAGAGATACATCTACATGTGTATGTCTGTAAATTCTTGAAAGTGGATGACGTTAAATAGTTGATTTAATCCACTGATTTATGAGGTGCCATGTGTCAAACTGTCTATTCATTACAAATTACCTGTAATGAAAATCAGCAACGAAATGAATCTTGTCGTGAAATAACTATGAGAAATTGATTCCATGATAATATGATTTTTTATTATTCATACAGGTACTGAAATGAAGTAGTTAGTATGAGAATATGGGGTGACACTTGGCACTCCATAGCACAAACCACTTTGATGTGGGCTGGGCACTTCATACTTACACAATACTTTTTGTGGATTTAAAAAAGAATTAAAGTCACAAGCTTACATCACTCTAGATACCTGTACAAGAAGCCTCGAGTGTCACATATCATTTGATAACAAATTTACATGTATAAAGTTTTAACAGATTGCCGCGATGAGAAAAGCAAAAACAGATAATTTACTGATTTCCTCAGTTCACAATAAGCAAGTGTCGATAAGTAATTAGCAATGATTCCATAACAGTTAGAGGTGAATATTAAGCCTAAAGGAGTCATGGTCTTATTCATTACACACAGATTTCAATTTTCTGTCCCTTCACAATCAGTTCCATCTATGTTTATAAAGGAATCTAGACAAAACTTTTGTTACATCTAAATAAAATCATATGTAACTGTGATATACATGTATGGATGGTTCCAGTGAGTTGATACTATGATACCATATCGTCTGTCCAGAGCCAGAAGGGTGTTAACTCTGTGTTAAAGTATGAGGGTAATAATGCCCTTCTGGCTACAAACAGATGATACGCCACTCAGAAGATGTACAATGTATGAAAGCAAGCATTTTAAACATGATCACAACTATTATTTTCGAATATTCAACTCATGGGCAATTTCAATATCCTATATTCCTATTGTATAGAAATCATGTTCGAATTACAGAATACGTTATTGTCATGTTCGTACATTTCAATAGATGACACACTAGGCTCTTGAAATTGCCTTCGGTTGGTTTATCAAAATTTTAAAGGTAAAATTTAGACTGGTCACATCTTTTTCTAATAGCGGCATTAACAGGGACAAAATATTCTTTGTGCCTAAATGAAATAATGCACAATCATGAAATCATCGTACCAGTTGTAAAAGTCTTTGTATAAAAAAACAGCTGATGCATTTGTTTTGATATTGAATGTCTGGGATATTTTCTAATTTAATTTCTGCACGATCATTACTCTGTAAGCGTCTTGATGACTAATAGTAGCACCATCATTGATTACGACTATGCTCTCATTCACTCTATCTCTTCCCCTTCCTCTATTTCTCTCTCGTTCAAAATATCTCAGTCTCTTTTTTTCTTCTTCTCTCTCTCTCCCTCCCTCTATTTTTCTCTCTTTGCCTAGTACACGTACATGCAGTGTTTCTCTCAGCAGCTTTCCATTCATTTTTAGTTTGGATGAATAAAATCGAATTGAATTGGTTTTTCTCTTCTCCTTTCTCTCCCCTCCCCCTTCTCTCTCTCTCTCTCTCTCTCTCTCTCACTCTCTCTAAAGACCTCAAATTATCTTGTATCTTCATCATTCTTTCTCTTCCTCTCTCCCTGCCCCTTCTCCTTCTCTCCCCTCTCTCTTTCTTCCTCTCCTCTTTCCTCTGTCTACATGTATCTGTGTCTCCCTCACCATCTTTATACTGCCCCTTTCTCTCTCTCTCTTTCACTCTCTATCTCTCTCTTTCTCTATCTCTCTCTCTCTCTCTCTCTCTCTCTCTCTCTCTTTCTCTCTCTCTCTCTCTCTCTCATTATCCTCAGATTTGTTAGATTATCCAAAGCGCCTAAATCATCACCCTTATCCTCCTTGCCCTGAATCGAACTGAATCATCAATGACTCATTATCTAGTCAGGCTTAAATTCTCACATCACCCCTTAAAGATAAAGACCACTTATGGTCATGCGATTGCATTGTGGAATCGATCAGAAAAGGTTGATCATCTAGCATGTACAAGGTTCTGGAATCATCAAAATGATATGAAATTTGGCCCAGTCTTCATAAAGTTACAAGCACTGTACACAGAAAGATGTATATGGGACTACGCACACGTGCGCGACACGTGCGTTTTTATCTCTCACATACCAATAGATAAACTAATTTACCAAATATATCAATTAGTAGGCGGTTTCCGGGCAAATTTTTTATCATCATGTATTATTCAAAACATATTCTTTCACATGATTGGTAATAAGAGCTTCCATTTCATTTTTTAAAATTGGGGCGTTTCCAATACTGGTCTTTGCCTTTAAAGGTACTAAACTCAGCGACTTTCACAGGAAGAAACTATGGCGAGTTGCAAATATTCGATGCTGTGTGAAGAAATTTTGCGAATCGTTACCATTCAAGAAACTTGTGAGCATTTCGTAAACGTAAAAGTATATTTCTAGGAATCGAGAATAAACATGGGAATAGACGGTGCATTAATTAGCTCATTTACAACTCCAAAAGATCAGTGGAAAATATGATGGAGAACTAAAATAGAAGAATTCCCTTCCTCTGAGACTAGAAAGAATTTTATTCTACAAATTGAAAACAGAATATTCAGCTTGGGCTTTTAATACATTTTAACATTTTCAATTAATGAAAAGGAGAGCATGAAACTAGTTTCATTTTACATGAATCCTTCTCAGATTATTAATTGCAATGCTAGACAGTACGAGACTAAGGGATCACTAAATGATATGTCCGCTTTTGCTTTACAGTGAATCTTCATGCAATATTGCTTTATAAGAATTTTGTATACATTTTCTTTTTTGGTCTGAACAGGTCATAAGTAGTCTCTTCCCTTTTCTCTCTTTATATCATGTTCCTCTGCGTTTTTATCTCTCTTCCTCACGCTGCTTTCTATCCAACTTGGATCTATTTTGTCCTTCTATCAACCGTTTCTTTTCCTATCTCGTGATATCGTCCATATGGAAAGATGCCAGCATATTTTCCATCTCCCATACCCCCCCCCCCCCTTGATAAGCAACTATATATACATATGTGTGAGTTTTGTTGCGTATGATCCTTGTGTTGTTGTTTTTTGGTGTAAAATAACCATTTCTGGTCTTGTTTATTTCCTCATAATAATATAATAATTTTCATATATTCAGCATTTGCCTCCATTTCTGGAGGAATATACATGGTTTTCTAATATTTTCTTCTATCTGTAGACAATAATTCAGTAGGTAAAACAAAACATGAAGAAGTCTCTGTTTTTTTCTTTTCTTTTTAAATTCTTTTCTAACAAAGGTTTTGTAAACAGTGAAAAGTGCATAATTCAAAATAATATCAACATATTTTACCTTCTTTAAATTAAAATCAATACCAAACAATAGATAATGCGGTTTGAAATTAAAATTAGACACAAAATATTTCTTTATATTCTCTTCAACTTCTTTCCAAAACTTAATCTTTCATCCTCGTAAACTTCATTTGAAAATGCTTTTGTAAAGATTATCATTTAGTCAAACAAAACTGAAGAAAATAATCTTTCTATATCTCTTATCAATTTAGTTCAATCACTTTTTAGCCACCCCTCTCTTCCTTTCTTTATTACAAACATGTCCCCCTAATTCTCCCTCTCCCCTCTTCACCCTCTCTCAATTTTGATCTCTTCTTTCATTATATTCTCCCCCTCCCCCTCTCTAACCTTCATTAATCCATGCATTCCATGGCTAAACATACACTGCCTCGTTTAATGCATTCAATAAACAATCCATAGGCATGCATGAGTGAATTAACTATGACAAATTCATCATTCTTTCCTCAATTCCAATCTAAATCCTGAATGTCTACAGTTCAAGATTTTCACCCTTGTAGTAGGTATATACAAGGAGGAAAGTTTGTAGTCAGCCCCAAAACTAATTACATCTAGCTATTAATATTGATAAAGTTATCAAAATGAATGAATAAAACAACTTTTGAACGTCAGAAAAGTTATAGCTCAAATATTTTTACTTGGATTTAGCGTCCTGGTTCTCAGCAGAAGACATTGTATGATACTTCGTTTTTTGTTAACTTCTTTTTTTGGTCCTTATTTTTATCTTTGAGAAGAGGACAAAATTACCAATATAGATTACTGAAACATACCTGTTGAGAGCCAAAGGGGCAATAACTCAAATATTATCTTATATACTGTAAGCCAGAAGGGTGTTGAATCTGAGTTAAAGAATGCAAGTTAATGCCCTTCTGGCCCCAAACAGATTTCCCAGATTTAGTGTCTTTCTGGCTCTCAGCTGATGAAATCATGTAATACTATGTTTTCTAGACGAAAAAAATTGTCAGGGGGTAAGGGAGGGAAAGGTGGAGGGAAGACGTAAACCAGGGAGGAAAAGAACGAAGAAGAAATGAAAGAAAAAAAAGTTTTTGAAGTGATATAATATTGTGCATGTACCTGTAGTAGGTGTGCAAGCAGTAGTAGAGGATATGAAAACATAACAAGAGATTACATCAAGTTGGATTACATGGATCAGGGGGGCGTTTCACAAAGCCTTTTTTCAATGACAAATAACAAAAATCAGTGACAAATCTGCTGATAACCAATCAGAAGCAAGGATTTCAGTAGCTTATAACACAAATTGTCATTTGTCACTGATGACATGTTTTGTGAAATGCCCCCTCCCCTAATTTGAAGATGATACACTTTATTTTGTTGTGAAAAGGAAATACATAAAAGCAAAGATTTCCAAGAAATCAGCTCTTCAATAGGTCAATTAAAAACCCTATCGTATATCTTATATAAATCATGGCCAGATTAATAATTCCTCATCGTTATATTTGCACATTTCAAAAGGTGATTCATTCTGCTGTTGAAATTGCCTTGAGTTTTTTTGTTTTGATGTTGAAATAAATCTTTATTCAGATACAAAATCACAGATAAAATCATACATAAATATTCACAACAAGCATTTGCCATGAGTTGAATAAAAAAACTTAAAAAAACTTTGCAATTGTGTTGAAATTTTAATGGAAGGTAGTGCATTCATGCTATCTGTACTTGCATCAAATTAAAAGATGTGACACTGAAGTAAGATTTTCAAGTGATTTCTAATTAATTTGTAGTGGTGTCATGGTCTAGTTGATAATACGTCGCTAGACTGTGAATCACATGGTTCACGGTTTGAGTCCCGCTGCGGCACTAAGGTCCTTTGGCAAGATATTAATCTACATTTGGCACTCTCCACCCAGGTGAGGTAAATGGGTACCCAGTAGGAAGAAATACATGTATATTCCTTAAATGTTGAGGCGCCTTATCATGGTAGAAAGTCTAAAGCTGGGGTGATAGTATGATTGCAGGGCCCTCAGGGTGAACAGTGTTAATACTGATGAGGCTACCCTATTAAGTAAACAAGATGTATCATTATTATTATTATTGTTATTATTATTGTTAAATATTATTATCATTATCTTTATCATTTTTATTGTTATTATTATTGTTATTATAATCATTATTATTATCATTATCATTATTATTATTATTGTTATTATTATTGTTATTATAATCATTATTATTATCATTATCTTTATGATTATTATTTTTAGTGTTGTTGGTATTACTTTTATTGTTGTTGTTGCTAACATTACTATCATTATTATTATCATTATTATCGATCTTAAAGTAAATATCTGAAAGGAATGCCAGACTTAGCTACATAGGCTGCTATGCTATGATCCTCCTCCACCTGCAGATAAAGCTCTACATGAATTTCTGCTGCAAAGGACACTACATACAGTGTACAGTGTATATACATGTACATATCATATTCTCAAACCCTGAAAATTCAAAACATGTACCAAAACCATTATCATTAACAATCTACCTCCTCCTACACGTATAACGACCCTCAGCAGAGGTATCTTTTATGAACATTTGGGGAATAATGTTTCCTATAATTCATAATCTCGGTAGATTAGTATGATGTGCCACAACGTTCTCCTAGTTTCAAGAAGTGCAGTACGTCCCATGGCCCATATGATTTAGTATTGTAAAGATGTAATCATACATTTTATTAAAGCAGGACTGCACGAAATGTAGCTACTTGCTCCCTCTATACAGCCAACAATGCCTTAGCGGTACCCGTTGATCCCCCATGGTCCCCTTTTTCTTATGTTAATTGAGAGCTGATTTGATGAGATAACCACCTGCCAGTGACCACGCAGGGAGGTCTAATCCTTCCTGGCCAAACTAGTGCAGATAGGCTTTAAAGCCTTGTTCATTATATGATATGCCAAAATGCCCCTCCCCCCCAAAAAAAAACACAAAACAAAACAAAACAACTCATTACAGCAAAGTTACAAAAGTGTAATTATGCACTTCAGATTTGTGTACCTTACGAAATAGAGAAGTACACTTAAGGGTCTTTATTTGTTACATGCAGCTACTTTTTTCACCTCTACATACTATTTATAGACAGGTTAATGTTTTTTCTATATTGCTGCCATAGTTTATGGTTTACTGCACCACATGCAAATAATCCTTAACCATTCTACTTTTGTTAATTTTCATAATAGACAACATTTTATTTGTATGTAAATCCCCCGCCACCGCTGTAATGCCCCCATTGTCAAATAGATTGTGAGCTTTTCTAGACCTCTACCTGACCTCTGGATGTGAATGGTGACATTCAACGAATGTTCAGAACATGAAGCTGGTACTAATTAGCAACGTGATTAGATCTCTTCCTTTGACAGTCAATACACCCACAGCCTGTATGCCTAAATAATGAGAAGAATTCCCAACTGGACCTCTACAAAATTATGTTCAGCTTGAGACAGCATTGGAGAGGTGCGAGGGAGGAAATTATGCGTTGCATTTTTAATCAAAATGTTGTATTTTAACTTTTGCCAGAGGTTGATTGAACAGGTATAAGTTTTTATTCAAACGTATATATATATTTGTAATTTAGTTTCCAATGAGCAGAACACATTTCAAACTCCATGCATCATAAGCTTTTATGCCTACATTCTAACTGTGTTGTTCAATGTATGTCCAGGTCAGTGGCAAATCCAGGGGCCTAATTAAGCAGCGGTAACAGCCCTTGCCTCCATTTCAAAACCCAAACTGTCCTACCGGTTATCATAATAATGTGTCCCCCATCCCCCCTCTATCATAGCTTTGAAACCCCTTTCTAATTTAGAAATTTAGATCCAACCAAGGGACAAGAATTTTTTTTTTTTTTTTTTGGGGGGGGGGGGGGGGGGGGGGGGGGTTGACAAAATGTTAAAAGTGACCTGTTTTTTTCCAAATAATTTAGGGAGTAGAATCCCCTAACACTTCCAATTGATTTTCACTGTATACTGGGCTTGGAATGGGGCTTAAAATGAAATCCCTTCAATTACATGTCAAAATTGGAATAAAAATATATTATGATGAAGTCTTTACAGCCAAAACAGTCATTCTTCCAGGGGTATACTGTGCTCATCATAAAGTCGTTTTACTATGATGTTTGACACATGTACAATGCTAAATATGTCTACATTGTCAAGAATGTAAGAATGTACACACAGAATGTACACACGGAATGTAGGCTACCAGCCATGAACTATGATATGCCTAGAAGTATGTGAGTTTTATGAAAAGCAATAAAAAAAAAAATCAATCGTGAGTGAGCAAATTTGATGTGAAACATCTGGCTTTAACCAGTGATATACAATTGTTCACTTGTGCATTACTACATGTATATCTTCTCAGAGCAAAAAGGACATAAGGACATAATACTGCCATTGAAATGTCATTTGCTGTGAGCTTGGAAAGGCAGTAACTCCTATCAATAGGCCGTTACCGTAATGTAACCAAATTGTAATGAATATGTCATTGTGAAGTGCCTCAATACAATTATTTGATTCACCTGTTACAAATAATTGTATTTCAGTAGTCATAAAGTGAATTTCATACAGTATTTGTTGCTAGGTAGGACAAACATTATGGCTTGCCCTACCTTACAACGCATAATGTATGCAGCTTGCATTCTGACTATTGAAATACAATTATTCTTAGCAGGTGAATGAAATAACTTGTATTGAGGCACTTCACAAAGACGTATGCATTAAATTTGGTTACATTTCGTAAATGGCCTATTAACAGAGTTTAAGCCCTTCTGGTTCTCAAGAAATAATGTAGCCAACTAGCCATAATGGCCTTCTTGGAGGCTTTAAAAAATAGTTAAATTGACACAACTGATCAGCCTTCTTTTTGAAACCTCTGGTATTTAAAACTTTGCAAGCATGTCAGCAAAAGTTGTTGCATTGTTCAAAAGTATTATGACATCTCTCAACTATGTGATTGTGTTCTTGATGTGGAAAATATTTGATATTTCATTCATTTGTGGTCAATTTTCTACACTTATCATTCTCCAAATCCTAACTTTAATCCTGAATTATATCAAACCCTAACCCTTACTACAAACATAAAACAAAATCAGAAGCCAAAACCTACCTCCATATTTTTAATGTTTGTCCTACCTAGCAACAACTAATGTATGCAAGTTTAATTTTGATGATTGAGATACATTTATTTGTAACAGGTGAGTGAAATAATTTGCTTCACAAAGTATTTATATGCATAAATTTGGTTACATTACGAAAATGGCCTATCATTTCGAAAACGGATCGTATTCGAATCGCATAGTGAGGTTGGCTGTAGATGTAGATGAAATATGAATCACAAGAATCACAACGAAAATCATAGGGTGCTTGAATACAACACAGAACCATGCTCAAACACAAGATCACTAATTATTTCTTTCAAAATATTTTGTTTCCATCCAAGATACAAGCACAGGTACACATGTATATGCATATCAAACACCAATACAAATACATGTATATTGTAGGATGCAAGCATGTACTGTTTGCCGAAAGCCATAAGGATGTTAAAGCTACATAAAACAGAAGGAAACTCCATTTCATATTCTTTACATGCCTTTAAAGCAATTTCGTTTGAATAATTTGACCTCTAGCGTGAGAGTTTTAGTTGCAAAAGTGGTTAAGATGGTTGATTTCTGACAGAGGCAGTATTTTTTTTGGTAATAACATGTGTCCAATAATAATTAATTGATCTTCTTTGGAAAAAAATGGAAATTTCATGACATTTTAAAAATAAAACAAATAGGAGAAATGCTCGCTAGATCAAAGATATCAATCTGTGTTTAATTAGCCAAAAGTTTGCTTCTTCTTCTTCTTCTTTTCTATTTCTTCTTAATTTTCTCACTGGATTTTCCTCAAACTGTTTCTGATCTCTTTCTCTCATTTTCATTCATGTGATTTTCATTAGAACCAACATGATGCCAGGATTAACTTTCTCCTTTACATAGTACCCGAGAGGGATAATTATGAATCATGCAGCGCACCTTTTGGCTTTCAGCGGACGGACGATACACATTTTGATCATGCAGCTCAAACATGAATGACTGGGAAGTGCGGAGATTCAAACCAGAATGAGCATCTACAATACTAATTCACTGGGTTGCCATGACAACATCCAACAACGTGAACAACAAACCATCATGCTGCAATGATTCAAGCAAAGCTAGAACGAAAATAACAGCCTGTTCAAACTGGGGGAAACGTATATGAAACGTTGTATAAGAAACGTTGAATAAAGAATTAGTTTTGAAGAGGTCAGTTGACAAATCGTTTGTTCAGACCCAGAAGAACGCTAACTCCATATTGAAGTATATGAGTTAACACCCTTCTGGCTCCAAACAGATTAATAATATTGACAATTGGCCATTGACGTTTTTTTTGTACGATACATCGGAAATGGACTCTGATTCTTGAGAAAGTATTTATTCGTAATGATCCTATACAACGTTTCATTATACGATGTTTTTATTATGCGATTCTCAGGCTAGACAAAGTAACACCAGTAACTTATTGTATATCTGTACGATTTTTGCAGAGCTATACAATGAATGTTACAAGTCTGAACAGGGCGTTAAAGAGATATATACAAGGGGAGAAAAAACATTCTGACAAGTCACAATGTGCTCACAAGATAACTGAAATAATAATAAAAAAGATCATTGCAGGTTGCTGGCCAATTTATACACGAGGGGGTGAACAAATTGGCAACATCGAGAAAAGAAAAGGTGGAGACCGCGCTCCCTCTTACTGTTATCAACTGGAAGAAGAACGCAAGCGACTTGGATGTCTGTTGATGGAGAGATAGGAAGGTTGGTGGAGGATGGGGGAATGGAAGGGATTGATGAGATAGAGAGAAGGTAGAATGAGGGAGAGATAGGAAGGTTGATGGAGAGATAGGAAGGTTGATGGAGAGATAGGAAGGTTGATGGAGAGATAGGAAGGTTGGTGGTGAATGGAAGGGATCGATGAGATAGAGAGAAGGTAGAATGAGGGAGAGATAGGAAGGTTGATGGAGAGATAGGGTAGAATGTGGGAGAGATAAGGAGGAAATGAGATTATGTATGGGAGGAATCAATGATTGTTTGCAAAATGATGAATGGAAAAGGAAGGTATGAATAGTTTTGATGGATGACAAATTAATGAAGGGTGAATTGGAGGAGTAATCAATGAATGGAAGAATATATAAAGCACATGTAATTAATGATTTCATGATAAGTGGAATGGATGGATGAAATTGCCAGTGTTCATGATGGGGAATAGATAAAAAAGAAGATATAGTTTGAAGATAAAATGAATAAAAGATGATGGTGTAATGTAATATGATAAGGAGAGACATGTGGTATAGGTTATAATTGATATTGCATGGATTAAATTTAGAGGGGAAAAAGATGCATTATAAACAGGTGTAAGAGTAAAAATATGAATTAATACGGGGAGGAGGGGGAGGCAGGTTGGGGATCAGAAATGGAGAAAAGAAGTACACAGGTAAGCGGGATGGGAAGGAAAGAATCGTAATGAGAGAAACGGAATAAAAAACATGAGTTAGTAGAATCAGAATCGTTGCGACTGTATGGTGTGTACTTACATTGTAGGCCTTCTGTATATAAAGCTTTATATTCATTTATTCATACAGAGCACAATTATCAAGGAAAAACAGTTCAACTAGGAGCAGTTGATCTTAATATAATGTAGGATTTTTTGTGTGATAGTAATCTATATTTTTATAATATATATTTAATGACCAGTACTCTAGATTGACCGAGGATAAGGTTAAAGGTAAAGACCAGTATTGGAAACGCCCCAATTTCAAAAAATGAAATGGAAGCTCTCATTACCAATCATGTGTAAGAATATGTTTTGACTAATACATGATGATAAAAAATTTGCCAGGAAACCGCCTACTAATTGATATATTCTGTAAATTAGTATATCTATTTGACTGTGAGAGATATAGGGTAGTCCCATATACATCTTTCTGTGTATAGTGCTTGTAACTTTACGAAGAATGGGCCAAATTTCTTATCATTTTGATGATTGCAGTACACACCAATACTTATATGCTAGATGATCAACCTTTTCTGATCGATTCCACAACATTTCTTTCACAATGCAATCGCATGACAATAACTGGTCTTTACCTTTAATCTTTCATCTGCAAAAAAAAAAAGGCATGGTATTACTGCTTAGAGCCAGAAGGGTGTTAACTCAATAATCTAACAAAGAATTATTGCCCTGAATAAACTGAAAAATCCACAAGAGCTTACGTTTAATTCAGTTTGACTTGAGTTATGAAGACAGCTTACAGACTACATGTACCCCCAACAACAAAAAACAACAACCATGAGATGAAACAAATTTAAATTCTTTACTTAATTGATTAGATAAGTTAAATGTCATCAAATTAATTTACATGACACCTTCATGTACATGTATATCCTTAGAAAAGCAATCATTGAAAGCCAACAACATGTACCGTAATTAACGTTGTATAAACCGCCCTCGTGTATTAACCGCACCCCTCTTTTTCGCCCTAAAAAAAAAAAAAAAAAAAAAAAAAAAATTGCAGACTTTTTTTTTTGCCGACTTAAAAAACAGTAGAGGACCTAGGATAGAACCTTGTGGTACGCCCTGTACCGGTAATAGAAGAAAAATTGGAGGAATTATTTTTATCAACTACATATTGAAATCTATCAGAAAGATTACTTTCAAACCAAGATGACAGACAAATTTGAGTGTTGTTCTAGTTTCCGAGTGGTGATTCAACACACCGATTACTGTGCTGGGAGACATTGCCAGGCATAGCGCCAGGTAGAGGGGCATAAATTGAAACTTAATTTTTTTTTTGTTTTTTTTGGTGTACCCTGTATAAACCGCACCCCCGATTTTGAAGTTTTTTCGGCGGCAAAAAAGTGCGGTTAATACACCGTTAATTACGGTATGTAGAAATAACAAAGGGGTATATATTTCAACCCTGACATCGTCTATTCAGAACTAGAAGGGCATTAACTCTGTGTTATAAGTTATAACACCCTTCTAGCTCTAAAACTACAACATGATAATGCATTAGGATAACGAGTCATAGCACATATATTTCATATTCTAAATGGCTGCAAAAGATAATCTTAGATACACATAATGTAATCATTAATTAAAAAGGGTATCAGAGAGCAAGGCTGATACAACCTATGAATGGTGTTACACTTAAAAATTGGTGTATATAATATAGGACACAAACAGCTCTTAAAAGGCCAATCTACACATCCCAACATCATTTTGAAAAAATAACAAATTTTTGTTAAAAACCACCATTTATACTAGTAAATAAAAACATAAAAAACTGTCAAAGTTTGCTCGTACTGAACTTTTGATGAGTAGTGCGTATGCGTGACTCATCTGTGCCCTGCATGCATTAGCACTAAAGCGATTCATGTGACCGAAAATCAGTATCTTATCGAAGTTCGCAGTTACACTGCAAAAATCATGAAACTTTGGTAGGAGTTTAAAAAACCACACTCCAGAGGTAGATTTTTCAATTTCGATTTTTCGCCGTGTTTGCCCGTTGTTGCTATGCTATATTATGCTATGCAACTACTGGCGAAACACAGGAACGTGAGAAAAATCTATGATTTTTGGTTGCGGTGTAAAGGCAGCTATTATGGCATCTTTGATCAGAGTGCAGACACCTTTAATCCCATTCCAATTACCCGCCAAGGCCATTTAAACATTCATGTCTAATTAGTATGAACAAAGAGACAGTGATTAGTGATTAGTCTAAGAGGATGACTGGAATAGAAGGAGATACACATGGTAATTGGGCTAATAGCTTTTCCTTCTCCTTGTGGGCACTATTAGTCTGTAATCTCCAGGCACTTTCTGTGACTGTCTGCATACAGCGGTTGTTTGGGTGAGAGACTCCCCACAAGAAAAAAAAAGAAAAAAACCCCAGCATTATTGCAATATTAAAGTTTTATCTACACAATAAAAATGGAAATGGTAATCAACTTCTTCTTTTTTGAGGGGGGGGGGGGGGGAGGGGAGGTGGGGATCAACTAAAAAAATAATGGAAAAGGATTTATGACTGCCCTCGATGAAATTTGACTTAGAGGTACATGTATGGAAAGTTGAAGACTACATGCAGAAGACAAGAGTGAGCATCAAAACAAATTAAGACAAGGCTAAGAACTTACAGAGCAAAAAAGCCACAATGTCTGCTGACTGAGAGCCAGAAGGGCTCCAATGACGCATATATTCTTCTACCGCTCTTGACACACAAGATACATACAGGTTTTTGTAAACTGTTGTGTGCCCAGGAGAGGGGCAAATTAGCAGAAGAAATACACGGGGGCTCGGGGCGAAATAGCCCCTGAAATGCCCAAAAGAGCCTCCGAAAATCAGAAAAGAGCCCCCGTAAATTTGCATAGAGTTCAATGCAAAACAAATTTTAGAATGTTATTTTCGTGCAGGCAAGCTTTAAAAGTAGCCCCCGAAAAATAAATATTAATTTTTTCCCTGGGGCAAATTAGCAGAAGAATTTGTTTAAAATTCAAGTGCAATTCATGATTCTTGATCTAATGTCAGGTGATGTGTTACTCCCCTCTTTTGTTACATCACAGGATTTTTGTTGTTGTTGTGTGTATTGGACCCTCCTCCTTCTTTTTTCTGTTTTGAACCCACTTTTTTTTTCTTTGCTTGTTAATATTTGGGGGAATTGGAGCCCTCCCCCTTTTTCATCATTGCTTTTTGTGTACAGGACCCAGCCCCTTCGGTCTCATATCCCTTTTTCTTAATTTTGCTTGTCAACATTTTTTAAAGCCTCTGGAACGCCCCCTATCCTCACCAGCCCTTTAAAAAAATCCATTCACCCGCCCCTTCATCTTGCTTCCACCTTCAGACGAGGACTCAAGCCAGGATGTCATTCAAATCCTCTAATGCAAAGTAATTGGCGAACAAACACGAAAGCGAGAACCTATAATGCAATTACCAGCTATAACATGTTTTATTACAGACATTAAGGCGTTACCTCTGTTACATCTTCAAATGAAATTGATTATGGATGCATTCTTTGTCGTAAACGATAATTACTGTTATGCAACTCACTCCTACATGTAGATCCAAATCAAATGATTGGTCAAATGGGGTCACGTGTGATTCATTTACTAAGACTATAATTCACATTTTTCGTCAAAAACATGCAAGAGTTTCCAACACTTATATGATCCCATGATTTTTAGGTGTGCGATGCTCAGCAGTGCATGTAGAGGTTAATGTGCATGTAGAGTATACTTGCGTAGCACTGTGCATTAATTAACGCGCGTAGAGTTAAGTACGCTTATCTCTGTGTGCGTGCTATTGCCTATTAATCTTCAGCGATAATTAAACAAAACAATCTTGAAATGAATTGATAATGCTTTGAAATTACCTTGTATCTTATTCCTCCATTATGCAAAGACCCACTCAAAAAATTATTCATGAATTGAAATTAACCTTTTCTGAACCATGTAAACAAAATACAAACCGGGCTTAACCATTTCTATTTGTAAAAAAATTCTGCTATGCCAAAATTACAAGCACCTCAATTGAATACCAAATGCATAATTTTGTCATCATCTCCTTATCAAATGGTGCCAGAACCTCGCATCATTACACTCCTGAACCAGGCTGGCAGGTTATTTTCGGCCGAAAAACATTTCAACCGTAGCCGACTGATCATGACTCACTGCGTTGTGTATTAGGCTTGCTTCGGAGGTGGGGATAGAGAGCCAAAATACCCCCTTTCAATATTGCAATATCCGTTGCTGATCTAATAAAAGGGGGCGTCGACTTGTTCCTCTCCAACTTCTTGTTTTGTTTTTGATGTCTTTAGGCCTGGATGTCTTTAGGCCTGCATGTCTTCATCAGCTCGAGATTGCCAAATAACCTGCTATTTTAACTATCCCGATTGCAAATTATCGTCTTGCCGTCTTCATCAGCCAACAGTTGCGATTAGCGGGATATTTGGTCGAGATCATCCCAAGATATCTTGGGCTAGTTTGCAAAATATCCCACTATTTGTCCGGTGCCTCTTCACCAGCCCGAAGACTTGCACTATATGCGCGAACGCTGAGCAAAATATCTCAAGTTTATTTCTCGAGGTTGAATTTCGAGTTTCGAGGTTGAGTTTTGAGTTTCAAGTCGAGTCTCGAGCTGATGAAGAAGCGACTTGTAACTTCGGGCTTATTTCCCAAATCAAAAATGGCGGGCTATTTGGCAATCTCGAGCTGATGAAGACATACCTTTTGGGATGGTTAACCTTTGGGGGAATGAAGCGAAGTTTTATTGAGGGACTGAGTGAGAGCAGTCATCTTTAAAGGTAAAGACCAGTATTGGAAACGCCCCAATTTCAAATAATGAAATGGAAGCTCTTATTACCAATCATGTGAAAGAATATGTTTTGAATATTACATGATGATACAAATTTTGACGGGAAACCGCCTACTAATTGATATATTTGGTAAATTAGTGTATCTCTCGCCTGTTGAGAGATATGATATGCACGTGTGTGTAGTCCCATATACATCTTTCTGTGTACAGTATTTCTAACTTTATGAAGACTTGGCCAAATTTCTTATCATTTTGATGATTCCAGAACCTTGCAGTACATCTATGCTAGATGATCAACCTTTTCTGATCGATTTCACAACGTTTCTTTCACAATGCAATCGCATGACCAGAACTCAACTCCATCTTTAAAGATATTGAAGGGGTGACATTATAAGACAAAACAATTAAGCGTTAATTATTATCATAGAGAATCTGTTGATTGGCAGGTCTCTAATTTAAGAATGAAAAGCATATGGTAACAGGATACTTCTACAGAAAGGACACATTAGAAAGTCAGAAACTTCCATGTTATTAATAAAAAATATATAAAAAGTTTTGTGAATTGAAAAAAATTGCAATTTTCATGACAAGAAACTTTTGGGAATCATAAAATTGCAAATTCAGTGCTGTTTCTGTAATTCTATCATTTGGCAGCCGGAAAGTATGTGAATATTAACTATTTTCACAAAGGTACAGTTGTTATTTTATTTTTTACAGTATGATATATTCTGCATGTAAAAGAGCACACACTGTATGTAAAAGAGCACCTTACTTGTACATGAACAATTTATTTTGTAGCTTACAAAAATATGCTGATAATACATTTGTTGAATAAAAAAATAATAGGTGTATTGTCCTGGTTTCAACACTAGCTATTAAGACTACATGTACCTACATATACTCAGGCCTCAACTAATACCCTTTTCTAACTGCACTCTATCGGAGTCACACCGATGAAAATACCGATTGAATTTTCCTTATGTAAACAAAGGTGAAACCGCAGTTTTCCCCCTGTTGCTTTCTAACTGCCGGTGAAATTCTCTCGCTGTGGCGAGCCCATGCCGGAAGTGAAGAATTATTGCGTAATTATTAAGCCCGCGCTCCATCTAGCTAGCATGCAGCATGTTCAACCATAAGTCAACAAACACAGCTGGTTACGATAAAGCGCGCGTATACTGCGACCATTGACCATTTTAATCGCTGTTTTAATCGCCTTTTTCTCCCGAAAGTTTTCTAACTGCACGTTTCATCGGTGTCACACCAATAGAATGAGAATTTCTCCTGCTCTTGAGCAGGAGAATTTAATCGCCTATTTCTCTTCTTTTCATCAGCTATTTAATCACGTTTTTCTCCTCTGTTGCTTTCTAACTGCCACTTTCATCGGATGCGTCCGGATGCATCCGATGAAAATCGGTGCAGTTAGAAAAGGGTATTAGCCAATCTATAACAGACTGGAGTAGCTCGTCTAGTTTACAATCTAATTACCTAATTATCTTTTGGACTCTACAAAAGGGATTCAATCTGATCAATAACACCCTTTTCTACCATACCCAATGAATGGCATTAACACTTACAGCTAACCATCTAGTCCCATCAACAAATCAATAATTAGTCTTTTACAGTCCAACACCTACAAATATCGTTCTGCAATGTGAAACCTGCTTTACTTGGATATAGGCTTGAGTCGGTACGGTCGATCACACCGGGACCCGACCGTTGCCGTCGGGTCCCGGTTTCGTTTTTTGAGAACCGACGCTCCGAAAAAAATAATGAAATATGTAAGAAATTGCAGTTTTGCACACCACTAAAATCATTCCACCTTGAAACTTAAGTATTTAATTGTTACCAATCATATTCTAGCTCATCCTGAATCAATCCGAACTGCTGATATAAATATGGGTTGCAAAGCAGTTCGCCCCATGGGGTTGTTGTTGCCAGCTGCTAGCTAGCTACTGTACTGGCCGGGTCTCTCGGCAGGATTAATAAATCAGGTTGAAAGAAACATCAATGTTTGAATAATAAAACGGCTTTCTAAAAAGTACTTCTTTACAACATACCGATCGAATAATTTTTAAAAGACAAAATGGATATTATTTCTTTGATTTTGAACACCGCATGCTTCTTTTAAAAGCTGAAAATTACTTGGTAATCACAAGAAGTTTCGATACGGATAGCTGTTGCAAGGCAAGTTCAGACTAGTCTCGGAAAAATGCGCAGTGCTCCTCGTAGTTAGCTGTAATCCGTGCCAGAACGAACCCAAACAAAGACGTGATCGTAACGAGAAAAAATTATTAAAAACTACGAGAGCACAATTGGAAAGACAACTACTCAAAATTATCGTAAGCAGATACATAACTTGGAGGAATAATACAATAGTTGTCCAAGAAAAGCCACAGAAATAGTGATATTTAAGGAGTTACTATAGGTACAATCATTATCGGAATGGGCCTGCTGATATGTCCGAATTACACGTGTTTAAATTGAACACGAGGCTAGAAACCAAATAACGCCCTCTACGGTAAAAAGCAGTATAACAAAGGATTCGAGTATTTGCAGCAAGCCCCTTGCGATAAAAATGTACCCAGTTACTCCTCGATTATCACAATTTCTTTGGCATTTCTTGGGCGATTATTGAATTCTTTGTCCAAGTTATTTATCTGATTATCGTAATTTTGAGCAGTAGTTGTCTTTTCAATTGTGCTCTCGTAGTTTTTAATGATTTTTTTCTCGTTACGATCACGTCTTTGTTTGGGTTCGTTCTGGCACGCATTACAGCTAACAAGGAGCACTGCGCATTTTCCCGAGACTAGTCTGAACTTGCCTTGCAACATGCTATCCGTATCGAAACTTCTTGTGATTACCAAGTAATTTTCAGCTTTTAAAAGAAGCATGCGGTGTTCAAAATCAAAGAAAAAATATCTATTTTGTTTTTAAAAATTATTCGATCGGTATGTTGTAAAGGACTACTTTTTAGAAAGCCGTTTTATTATTCAAACATTAATGTTTTTTGACCCGATTTATTCAACCTGCATGAATCAAAATGGCGGCTCGATCGTTGTCTTTCTATTTTTGCTCCAGTTTTTTTACTTTTAGAGGCACGATAATGGCACTAAACATCGCCAATCATGGATAAAAAATAATGTCAAATGGAAGAATATACCGATCTGTGCCGAGGTATGCATGTGTTGATTTATTTGACTGATAAAAAAGGTCACTTTTAAGGGACATACTGATGATATGCGCTTTTTATAGAGGTAAGTGACAAATCCTGCGAGCTGATTTCGGGACACCGGGTCCCGATCGGTGCAAGGCCGTCGGGACCCGGTTTATGAAAATCCCGACATGACTCAGGCCTACTTGGATATATATACAGTAGGCTTGCGGGTGCACCATGTGAGAGAGAGGGAGGATTGAGGAGTCCTGAAAAGTACTCTCGATAATCTTTCTTGATGGTTTGTTAGTCCTGAAAAGGACTGTTGGTATAGTCTTGAAAAAGGCTGTTGATTATCTTTCTTAGCTTATAGTTCTAAGGAGATCCTCTTTTTCTTATGTCAATTGAGAGTTTATTTGATGAGATAACCATCTGTCAGTTACCATGTAGGGAGGTCTAATCCCTCCTGGCCAAACTAGTGTAGTGGGGCTTTAAGATGCTCCGCCTGGCACCTTGAAAATATTTACAAAAAAATATACCAACTGCATATAAAAATACATTGGAAACAAAACAAAAAATACATGGTGATATATTGCACCCACTTGTATATAAAGGCCACCTGTCAACATTTACATGTATGAAAACAAGGTTTCACTTGAATGCTTTTCTCATTGAAAAATGTACTAGAGGAACCTGTATATAAAGACCATCCTCCTATAAAGACTTCCTGTCACAACCCTTTGAATGGTCTATAAATGATACAGGTTTGACTTTAATCTAAAGCCTTTAATGTCATCTGTTGGAATCAGAAGGACATTAGCTCTGTGTTAAAAGTATGTGACTTAACAGCCTTTTGGCTCTAAAAAGATGATGTATTGATGATTGACAGTGATTGAGCACTTCCTGAACACAAAGACCACCTGCCTATAAAGACCACTTGTCGTATGTCTCCCGTGAATGGTCTTGATCTATGGGTTTCACTTTGTCTAACTTGACTACTGTACCTTCCAAGTCAAAGATCAGACATAATACAATGTAGAGTGTACATGTATGTGCTGGAATGTTGTATTTATTTCAGTAACATTGCACATAAATCTGTTGCATTTATCACGATGGGACATTCATAATGCACTTTAAATTTCCATAAAACAGGCAAAGCCAGCAACACGACAACACTGCATTACACAGAGCTCGAGTTGCTATGGGCAACGTCCAGGCCTGGCTTGGGCTCAAGTCATTACCTCTGGAGCGGTCATGAACTCTGACCTCTAGGGGTCAACTGATTAACCTCCAAACATCTAGAGCTAGAAATAGGACACCCTCCTCGGTAAACTTGACCCCATACCTCCAAAACAAAGGGGTGAAGGGCACATAATAGGCGGGCATGGGGTGCACATGGGGCGCACATCCGTACCCCATGCCGAACCAAATCTGTAGATTTAATTTAAATCTACAGGTGAACTGTACCATACACCTGTACATACAGTACATGAACATCCATAGACCTACAGTGTAGGCCTACAGTAAATCATAATATTTAGTAAATCTAATGGCAAAATAGAGGGGTGGAAAAGGGAAAACTTGGAACAGTTTTCAGGAAGCAAATTTTGGTTTGTGGTCGTGATGTCACCGCGGCTTCACGATACATAATAGACAGAAACTTGCGGCTTCACGATACATAATAAACAGAAACTTTGCGTCTTGGTGTTGACAGCTCCGTAGCTCATCATATCGTAGTAGTACATGAGGGCTAGATGTGACTCAGTCGCCACAGGGGATCTCCATCGGAAATGCTCTCATACAGTGCTTGAAAACCAACAAACCTTCAGCTCTACAGGCAATTCCTTCATCCTGGTTTACAGGCACTTGATTGGATATCATGCTCCCCCCCCCCCCCCCCCCCCCCCGCCCTCTCAACTGCCTACCCCAGTCTTGTAAACTAGCTGTTGTGATTAATCTCAACTTATTTGCAATTGTTATCAATCGCAACTACGTACAGTAAGGGTGCGTTCAAGCGATTTTTTAAAAGTAGAATCACAAACATGAATCACAAATCAAAACGTTGTTAAAAAACACAGTTACTGCGGGAGAGCGTTCAAACGTTTTTCATCAACGCTGATTCTCGCTCATTGCAAGCCCAGCGACTGCTCATCACACTGTGCAGTTTGACCCAGGAAGTATAGGTCCACTTCGCCGCATGTTTTCTGTCTGTGTTTAATAGTCCTCTGTCGGTCAAACCGGAAGCAGGCCACGATAATTACGTCATAGAATCATGATTGAGATCTCTGTTCGTTCAAGGGAATTTTAGCGACCGTGACTCTGCAGAACCACAATACAACACTCACCTTTTTCAGCGTTTCATGTTTGTGTTTTTAAACACGTTTATTTCTACGACCAACGAAAAATTGCTTGAACGCACTCTAAGAGATATAAGGAGACTGCAAACTTGCGCTTGATTGAGATCAATTGCAAGTCTTTATGAGACAGGGCCCTGGACCAAGTACTGTCAATCCAGACACTTTTGTGAACTGTACACAACAGCAACAAACTGCACAAATTTGGTGTTCTGTCAGTCATGATTCTAACAATTTGCAGCATGAAACTGCCACACAAATGAACCACGTACTTGCACAATTTGCAGAAGTTTCATGCACCAAGAAGTTCTTCTTTGGCAGTACATCTTGACTTGATGATGGTACGTTGGCCCAATGAATGTACAATATGCATGTATTGTGCTGTAAATGTGGCCATCAGAATTGTAAGTTGGAGAGAATGACAACACTTCTTGCAGACGGATCGTGCCTTGCTTTAAAATCCTGCCGAGATTACTGACATATCTACTTCCTCCTCGCATCCTTGCACCAACTTCCTGTCTACTGCAGTACAGCAAGTGATCGATCAAGCTAGCTGTTTGGGCACTTGTACCAAGATGGAGGAGGGGTGGGAGGGGGAGGGGGGAGGGGGGGAGGGGGAGGGGGGAGGGGGGGAGGGGGGGGGGGGGCTTATTATGTGTTCATCTCTTAGGCCTTGTTCAGATATGATGCAGCGAAACTGACAAGTTTTTTACGATGACATAATACATTTTTATCTCATAAAACAGAGCTCAGTGAATATATGCGCTTGCTAGTTGCCTTTTATTTAAATGTCTTTAATAAAAATTTCCCAAAATGAAAACTTTCAGTTTAGCCAAGGTGGTGTATGCTCATTGTAATTAAAACTAAAAAAAATTGGAACAAAAACCATACTGTACAACAAGCTTGAACATATGCTCCTCATTCTTACATGTTCATGTACATTTAAAGTGAATGTACATCTGCACAACATGTAATATTTTAATATATTAATTCACACTACCTGCAGAAAAAGTAATGAAGAACAGATTAAAAAAACCACTATGTCTCTCAGCTCAGATAGATTATTTATCTTTCTATTACCATGGGAATGAGAAGGGTATCAGTATCCAGGGGTCTGGAAATAAATCACACACTTTTGAGAGAAATTGGCTAAACTTCATTTTCAATTATACAACAATTTGCACAAATTCACTTCCACTAAAAAGGAATATGCACATATTTTATTCCTTTGGGACATGCTCTTTTGGGCAGCCCTGGACCATCCTTGACCTAAAATATTCATAAATTTATTTCAATTCGGAATATTGTTCATCTTCTATATAATTCTATTTTTAGCAAACTAATCACTCTGGAAGCTTATTTTTGTCATCATTAAACTCAGACTCCTTCTTAAGAGAAGGTTGAGTTCTGAAAAAGGTGAAAAATAATTTGTGAGCTTTGTTATTCTTTTGATATGAATGTGAAGAAAAAAAACATTCAAATAAAATGTCCCTTGAAAATGATGGCTCTTCTTCAAATGTCCTTGTGGTTGAAATATGACATGAAATAGCTATTTGTATTTGTTGTGAACCACACTTTCATGCCATATGTTTTTGTGGTCCCAAATACACATTTCTGTGTACATTTCATGTAACGTTAAGCAAAAATGGGCCAATTTCTTATGATGATTTCACAAATACACAAATACTTATGTGCCATTTGATCAACCTTTTCCAATCGCTTTTGTGACGGACATGTGCGCTATTTAAGAAGCCACCATTATTATTATTATTTAAGATAGTTTCTTTCACATTAAAATTGCAGTGACCAGAACTCAACTTTGTGTTTAAAAAGGATTCGATATGGACAGTTTTTACATGAAGCAAAGTAAACTTGCGTTGTTGAAATAGGAGAAATACAGCAACTGAGAGTGGAATGATTTATGACCATCCGAGGGTAATAAGACAGAGGAGGAAATATTGACACCTATAGAGTGCCAAAGACAGCCACTATCCATTTGTCATGTCATTTCATACGCAATCAATAGCCAGAGAAATCACCTTGTTATGTGTATGCCTAGATTTTGTTGATGTGGTCACAGCTACAATGTAGTACTTGTATTTGTAGTACAAACGTGGGATAGGGGCTCTGGGGGCCGGCCCATGCAGAATGTGTGCTAACTAGGGGGTGGGGGGGGGGGGGGGGGGGGGGAGTTGTTGAAAATTTGTATGCAAGATGACACCCTGAAAACCCTTTGGGGGGGGGGGGAAGGGGAAAATATTGGGACTTGTCACAGAAATAGGCCTTATCCGCCTCTCTATCTCTCCTTCCTTCCTTCCACCCTCTCTCTCTCTCACTCTCTCTTTCTCTGCCTCCGTCCATCCCTCTGTCTCCCCTCCCCCTTCCCCTTCTCTCTACCCTCTCACCCTCCCCCTCTCTACCCTCTTCCTCCACCTCCCTCTCTCTCTCTTCTCTCTCCTCCCCTCCCCTCCCCCTGATCCTTTCTCTCTCCCCTCCTTTCCCCCTTCCTCTTTCTCCCCCCTCTCTCCATTTACATTCTCTATCGACACCTCCTTACCCCATAAAACTAACAAGATGACAGAACTGTTTCAATACCAGCCGAGAGGACCCTCTAACGTTTCACCTACTGCTGATGGACCAATAACTCTATTACTTGGATTACAGATCCTTTCAAAACATTGGATGCAATTTGACTGATCGAACAGGTTACAGTACCCAGCAGGTGTAACTATAGATCTTCTGTATATACCAGCTTCATCTAAAACAAATATATTGGATCACAGCATTTGAGGTATGTAATCACAGTGAGCTGTGTGCATCGGAATTAAAAACAAATAACAAGTTGTGTTCAATTCATTTCAGTCCAGTTTGCATACTACCTGCATTTGTTCAAGTAGATACTCGTAATTCAAATAGGCTTTGTGTTAACATTTATCGACATTACTTCATAAAAAGGTCGTTGATAGGTACCCTATCTATTAAACTAGTGAGCTATGGCAGACAAACATACATGTACATACGGCGCTAATTCAAAAAGAGTAAAACAAATTTAGGCTTACTGTCTGTTGAGAGCCAGAAGGACATTCACAATTATATTCTCAGTAGTAAAACAGTAAAGAAGAAATATGATCCTGGTATTACTTTCACCTCTGTTTGTTATAACGCCTCGAATAAGAAGCTACAATTAAATCTAAGGCCATTAAAAAAAATATACATGTTTAGCGTCCCCGCCCGCTTCCTTTTTTGGGGCCGCCTCCTATTTTATTTTTTTATCTTTTTGAAATTTTTAAAGAAAAAAAGCATGAAAAACACTGATAAAATGGATCTATTCTGATTTTTAAAAAAGGAAAAAAAATGTCGGCGGCCATCTTGAAAAATAGCCCGACTGTCAGGGGAAATGTACCGAGCGGCCATTATGAGCGGCCATTATGAAGAAAAAAAAAGGGCCTCCTCTTTCCTATTTTTCGAAAAAACAGGACGCTATTTTTTTTAATTTTAAATTTGGCCTAAGCCTTCCACTTTTTTAAACAGGTCGAATATCATGAACGATCAAAACAAAATTGATAAATGACGATATCTACATCTCAGTTATTTCATCCTTCTAGTTCTCAGTTTATAAGATACAAAGAAACTTAACAGTAATTAACAATTGCAGGTACAAGCCTACCCTACACAATTTCTTGGGCTTGGAAATACTTCGGGTCTAACAACATTCTTTCTTGGATGACCTCTGGGGGCGGAGCCTGCAATTCAACACTGAACTTGACCTCTGATTTCAACTCTCCACTCGCAAGCATTCGGTGAAAACAATATGCGGTCTAATTGGCTGCAATCGGGCCTGTTCGTCTATGCCTAATGGATGTTTGTAGCATGTAATGTAGTGCACTGCCTGTGGGCCCACAAGTCAGAATTTTATGTATACATGGTACGCAGAAGATGTATTTTTCTAATGTACATGTACCCATGTATTTAAGCATGCTGTACACTTATAATAGAGAATATGGAGATATGCAATTTTTTATGATCCTCTATGACATGTCGTTACACAGAACAGTAATCAGGGCCAGAAGGACGTAACAACTACTGTAGGTAACAACACTCTAGTTATTCTGGCCCTTGATTGTAATCATAAGACTGTCTTGTATTCTAGAATCATTTCTAAACAATGTACAGTAGAATTAAACAGCAGACACTGCTTTTCTTTCCTTATTCATTTTGCAAGAACTGATGAAACACTTATCCTTTAATACACAAAATAATTGGCATCTTTACCATCTTAATCACAGTATATTCTAAACTCTAAGAACAATGTAAATGTACTTTGCTATTCGTTTCTTTTTTTGATTTTGTCTTGTATCTATTTTCGAGGGGGTGTCTTAAGATCTATGTCTTTGATAAGAAGCAAAAATCATGACCTTTCTCAACCTGCTCTCCAGGAAGTTATTCATGAGGAAACATCAGTGAGGCATACATGATGTATGCTTATAAAGGGGCGTTTTCATTAGCCCAAACAAGCGCACGGTTGAGAGTTCAGCTACATTGTATAGGTTCACACGGGACTGGCATCTTTCAACTGTCAGTTTGTGAAACCTCATAGTTATAAACAGCGATCCACCAACAACGACGAGGGTTCATGCGGGAAAAAAACAATAGGCCCGTTTCAATCTGCTCGAGTTTGCCAAATAACCCGCTACTTTCAGACTCTGGATCTTTAATCCTGAATCTCGAAATTGCGTTTTCACCAGACCGATATGCTCATCATGTCTAGCTTGGACGGGCGTATAAATTAGACTGTATTTCCCCAAAAGCGGGATATTTTGGAAACAAGACCAACATTTCTCTGGATATTTTCTCGACCAAATATCCCGCTAATTGCAACTTCGAGCTGATGAGGATGCAAACTAGCTGGATAATTTGGGATAGTTTTACTAGCGGGTTATTTGGCAAACTCAAGCTGATGAAAACAGGCCCAATGAGTACTGAGGTATCTATAAACTACATGTACAAGCTGGGGTAAGCATTCATTTGAACTACACGCTGGTGTGTCCTCGAAGTCAATTGTGTCAACACAGCACATGACTTTGACAGCGTGTTCACACACAAAACAGTTTATTCTGAAACTCTATAACGAAACGTCGTATAAAGAATCATCGTATAAATTTCAAAGTGTCCACACACAAGAAACGTCATATAAATAATCATCGTATAAATTCCAGGATGTCCACACACAGAAGAAAGTATCCTGAAACTCTACAGCGAATGTCGTATAGGTGCGCAGTTTGCTACTGCGGTCATGAAATGGAAGCGAAAATGAGAGATCAGGTCATCTTTCGCTCGAGGTCACATGAAGCCCCGCCCAGTTATACCGTTCTAGTTCGACTAGTTATACTAGTGACGTCCACACACAACACATTCCGTGATTAGGCGTGATTCTTTATACGTCGTATAACGAAACGCAGGTTTGGGCATCGTTTCGTTATACAACGTTTCGTTATACAACGTTTCGTTATACGATACTAGGTATAGTTAGTAAGCGTCCACATCGTATAGCTATCGCGAAACTGTATAACTATCGCGAAACAGTATAACTATCCCGAAACGGTATAACTAATCACGCCTAATCACGGAAAATGTTGTGTGTGGACACAGGGTTAGGCTAGCAGGCTTGCTTGAAAACTCAGGCTAATGAGAACAGACCTTCTGAGTGAGCTCCTGTGCTTTCTACATCGATGATCATGGCAGCCATCTTGATTTCTAAGCATGACTTCCCAAATCGCATCTTGTCTAACTCCCAAAAATCAAATTCTAGCCTGGAAAGTGATAATGGCAAATGCTTGTAACATTCTACCTATGCTGTACGTTTCATGTACAGTATATGTTCATGTAAAAACCCAAATGTACAACGTACACTGTAGGCCTGATAAAAAAGTGTACTAAGATGAATTAATGAATCCAAAAAAAAATGGAATAAATTAATTAATTAATAACTAAATAAAAGTAAACAAATAAAATAAACAAACAAATAAAATTCTAGCCAGGAAAGTGATCTTGGCATAAATCATTAGATATGAATAAGTTCTATAAATGATTGTTGTATTCTTCATGTGTAATTGTACAATGTAAATTATTAAAAAAATATACAATGTTGATCTGTACGTACATGATAAAGAATGTACTGCCAAAAATAGATTCTCTGTTTGTAGTTTAAATTCTCCAAATAACTTGTTGAATATTGCACATAGGGTACTCATTTATAGCAATGACATGTTAGAAGATATGGAAAATCTAAGTTACATGTACATGTACATTGTATCTAACATAGACAGGCGCTTTGATACAAGTAGTGCCCAACTTGTATCAATTTGCCTTTTTATTATTGAGATTTACACATTACCAGAGACTTTATATATCAACAACAGAAACTAAAATGTTCAAAGAGGAAAAACTGACGCATCAATAAAGCAATTTAAAAGCCCATTGTACTACTTGTAGCTACATGTACTTGCTCCCTCTATATAGAAAGCAATGCCTACACGGTGACCTTGGTCCCCCATGATCCTCTATTTCTTATGTTAATTGAGAGCTGAGTTGATGAGATAGCCACCTGTCAGTGACCTTCCTGGGTGGTCTAATCCCTCCTAGCCAAACTAGTACAGACAGCCTTTAAAATAAAATCAGAGAGGTGCCACAATCCTCTATTGGACATGCAAGCAACAGCACACGTGCCATCTCGCACAGCGAACGCCAGTCAACGATGCTAGCCGAATTAGTAATTCCTTCCTCAACGATATAAATACACGCTGGTGCGGTGAACTGCATGTACCCCTAACACACACGGTTCAACGTGTGATTAAGGGAAGCACAGTAGCGATTCCAACTCCACATTGAATACATGTATGGTACTAGCATGTACTGCATTTTATATGCGTCTCTGTAAACATCCAATTCACCTCTACAACTTTCAAATCAAAAACTCTCACATTGACAGCCCTTACCATTCACAGGATATACCCTACAATTTAATCACAAACTTTTGCCAGATTTCTTGGCATTTTGAATATAAATAATCCCCTAAAAGTTTTTTACACATCTTGTTATCAAGTCTCAAGAGAAATACCTCATATCGTTTCTAATCATTTTTTCAATATCAAGGAAATTCTATGGAAATATATGAATGCATACTGATTGACCAATATAAGGCGAAGGACCATAAATGACTCAAATTATTTCCTTTAACAGAATGAATATGATTTTGGGATGAAAATTTCTGACATTTAAATTATATTTTCACCAAACCTTAATCAAGCAAAATTAAATCACTTTCATTTTCAGCAAAATTATAAATAGATAACAAAAATTTCAAAAAAAAAAAAAAATCAAAGAATTTGATTTTTATGTGATGTTAATTTTAAAGGTTATTTTTATAATAGGTTACAAAATGTATACTATATACAGTACAAGCGGGTGGAAAACAAATACGTTTTAACTTCTTGCCGAAGCAGCCAAAAATGATTGAAGAATGTAATAACTCATTTGGTTTTTGTGAATGTGGAGGCAACACACAATGGTCTCTAGCTAGCTATGCTGTGATGATTCAGAAGCAATCATCATCAGTCATCCTTGTGACCTTGTAGAATGGTTGCCTTGAAGCTCAAAGCTATTGATCAGCATCTATTCTATTCTCCGCTCACAATCGGGTAATTCATTTGAAGTTTCCACCTCTTTCTCCCTTTGTGTTTCTCTTTCTTTTCTTTTCTTCTCTCTCTCTCTCTCTCTCTCTATGCCAGTCTGTTGAGAGCCAGAAGGGTGTTAAGTCTGAGTTTAACACCAGTCTGGCTTATAAAGAAACGATACATTTGTATAGATGTATGCCTACCTGTATACATACAAATCTATATTGTACATCAAACCTTTAACCCCCCCCCCCCCACCCCACCCCCTCTGTCTGTCTGTGTGTGGAAGTGTGTCACCCATACCCCCCCTCTCTCTCTCCATCTCTATTTGCCCTTCCCCTCTCCTCTTCCTTTCTCTCCCTATCTTATCTATCACACACACACACACTCTCTCTCTCCATCTCTATTTGCCCTTCCCCTCTGCTCTTTCTGTCTCTTCCTATGGATCTATTTATCTATCACTCTATCTCTCTCTCTCTGTATATTTTCTCTCCTTCAATACATTGTCCCTTCTCCCTGTCTCACCCCTCACCCCCCCCCCCCTCTCTCTCTCTCCTCTCTCTCTCTCACCCACCATCTCTCTCTCTCTCTCTCTCTCTCACTCCCCCTCTCCCCACCCACCCCTCTCTCTCTCTCTCTCTGACCATCATACACGGAGGTAGATACGAAACTAGATACATACAATTACAAACGATACAGACTGTACTATACATCTAAAGAAAGCTGCTGAGGATCCTTGCCCAAACCCAGGACTAACAAAGAAAGGAAAAGATTTATTCAGCCTTTGGGCTACTCATTTAGCATGGAAGGAAAAATCGATGCGTTCTGCCACCACTACGCCAATCTTGACATACAGACAGTGCTTATGCATTAACACACAGTGTAATATACGTATGTAGAAGAGTGCATGCAGTCTCTATACCTGTTGCTATTTGGCCAATGCATGTAAATGGTCTGTTTGGCGCAAGAAGGGCATTAACTCATAAAAATGTATTTTTTAGAAAGAATTAACATCCTTTTGGCTCCCACCAGATGACATGCATACTGTGTACTGTACATGTATGTCCCAAGCTACCTATATGTAACTGTCCAATTTGATATCAATTAACACCAACCATGCCGATTACATTGAAATGTACAATGTATTTGTCCCAAGCAGAAAATAACCTTCATTTGCCAGCTTGAGAATGCCATACCGGTAGTCCCAATCAGTATTAAAGATCCATGGATATAGGTACAGTGTACATACCGTATTTGCCGGCGTAAAGGCCGCAGTATTTTTGGAAGAGAAAATATCAAAAAGTTGGGGTGCGGGCTTTACGGCGAAACAGAAAAAAAAAAAAAAAAAGTCAAAACCAACACGAATTTGTACATATGGGACTAGATCTACGAACGGTACAATAACTATACATTTCCACACATCTTACCGACAATTTTATCTTGCATTGTTGACATGAAGACGAAAATAAACTTCCAAAAACAACATCTGCCGATAGATTTTGATCTAAGTTCGTGCCAATGCATTGCAAAAGTAAAAGAAGGGCCCGTTTAACGGGAGCCGCCGCGAAGCATCAAGCACGCAAAGTCGCCACTTTCAATCCATTTCAATGACTACATCACAGAAAACTACATAGTATGGTATCAGTGCGTGATGGCCGAGAGGTTTAAGGCGGTGATTTTAATCACATCAACATTTGTACGCAAGAGATCGAATCCTGACTTTGACAAAAGATTTTTTTTTTTTTTTTTTTTTTTTTTAAATGTCAAAATCAGGGGTGCGGCTTATACGGCGCTGCGGCCTTATCGCCGGCAAATACGGTACATGTAATATACCTCTTTAAAAAAATTGAAATGAAGTTGTCTTCAGCTGCAGTATGGTTTGCATTATTTACTTCTTGCCTGTTTAATTGTTTTTTACATGTGTTGATCACATGGATATAGTTACTGATAACTTGTTTAAGCTACTGGAAAAATAATTAACCAATATTTAACCAATACCCACAATTAAACCACTCTACATGTACAAGTGTATACAGGGCTTTTCTACATGTAATATCTCCACTTACACATACTGTATGAATCTGAACATGTATGGACTCTATAGCTCTGTTCATAATTCAAAACCTGAAATTACCAACATCGAAATGCATCCTTAATTTTCTTGGTTACCATTACCAATTATATAGCAGCACTTAAAACATTGCAGTAACACACCAACATATTATTACAGTATACTACAGTGAACATTCACACCCTCACCTGCGCTTCTAGAAAGCTGCAAATCCAGTTTTCATTGAGCAATAGGTATTTTAGAATACATCCAGCAAAGAACCCTGACTACATTTGTAATACTAGTAATTCTAGAATCCCACAAGACCAGTGTATGTACAGTGCATGTTGGGAATTTACGAATAATTTGCTTGTTTTTTAATCTTGACATATTCTCCAGGGGCCCCTACCTGCAAAAGTCACACAATACAGGTGCATGTATGCGCAAAATAGTAGGCATCCATACAGTACTGTACATGGAGGTTAGAACTCAGCCAAATACAGCATTATTCAACATCTGGGGCTTTCTGTTGCATACATAAGCATGATGGGTCAGTGGTAGAGCAGTGCTCACATACATTTGTATTTCTGGAAGGTTCTAGGTTCAAACCAAATCAACATGGTAGAGCCCTTTGGTGAGGCAATTATCGATTCCCTTGGAAAGGATTTCAACTTTTCATGTAGCCCCCCTCCCCCTGCTGAATACCTAGTCTTTACTCGCTTTCTTTACAATCAGGTTAAGTAAGTCATCAAAAATAATAATAATAATGGTGGCTTCTTTATATAGCGCACATGTCCGTCACGGTGTGACGCTCCTGGCGCTGCCCCGATTATTACCCTGGCTTTAGCAAGGTAGCCACTGCGGCGCTCTAGCATTTCAAGGAATTAATTTCTGCCAGGTACCCATTTACATCACCTGGGTTGAGTGTGGCAAATGTAGATCAATGTCTTGCCAAAGGACATTAGTACCGCAGTGGGACTCGAACTGCAGACCTTATGATCGACAGTCTGTCGACGTAACCACTCGACCACGACACCTCTACATCACGACACCTCTACTGTATCAATTAAAATTGCTGCAAATATTGCAGATGCGGACACAGCTAAACTAAAGTTCAAGGTAGAAAAAGCAAAAGATGTGCATGCTTATTACATGTACTAGCAAAGTAGTTGCTTTTGCTCCCCTCCCCTCACCCATGATGAAAATTACAGGGCATATTTTGTTAATATGTCACAGACCTTCATTTATAATGCATCACACACCTCAACACCTTTAATATGTTAAATGTTTAAGTACTGGGGTAATATCAACTTGCTATTACATCAACTGCACTCTGTAGTCGGTGAGGCATTATATTACTTCATTAAATTTCCATAGCTATCCTCACAAGATGAAAATGATTATTTGATAATCCTTTTAACATCACTAAAAGGCATTCTATACACAGCGTGATAAGGAATAATGTATTTACATTCAAAATTTAGACTAAGAGCTGTACATAAAATATGACTACTGGTACGTACTGTAGGCCTAAAGCATAAACATCACCACAGAACATCATCATCATTGGGTGCGTTTAAGCTTAAATTTTGAAGGCAGAATGAGCGATTTGTAACGCTCATCGTAAACGCTCATCGTGATCGCAGTTCCACGGTGTACTGTTTATGCTTACTTCTCTGGCTCGTCCAGGCAATTCTCACTGTGTGGCCTTAATTGGTCTTCCAGCTGGATTCGCAAACCTTCACTGTGCATGCTACGTAGACCCACTAGAGGTCAGTGCGTTGACCCCATTTAAACGCGTTTACAAATTGTAAACGCATCTTTTTGTGAGTTTACGATCGGCGATCATGATCGCCGTTTTTCGGTGATTCTACAAAAGTAAGCATGGACGCAACCGTGTTTTAAACTAAACGCGTAACAGATGCCTGATTCTGGCCAGAAAAAGTGAAGCATAAACACACCCATTGATACCGTAATGTTTTGACAGGTGGCTAAATGGGGATAAAATATAATCGGCATACATGTACATCTGAAGTTTCTAATTCATTTACACATTCTTTAAAACATTGTGCATTTTAATGCTCTGAAAGACTGCAACAGGTACATACATGTATACATGTCCTGTCTGTAAAAAAACCAGAAACATATGCAATATGAAACTTTTGCAATCATCATTTTCACAGCATGAAATTTCTTGAATTCCAAGAATTCAGTGTAGCCAGTGTTACAGTAGTTGTAATTTAATCTTTTTAAGGCGCATGAAACTTTTGCGATTTTGAACCACTTGAAAAGTTCATGAACATTTAAAATAAATGCACACATCTTCTTTTTTCTTACTACCTAGTACTTACATTACATGTAGCATGGTGTTGGTATGCAAAACATCATTGTGTACCGTACATTACATTTGAAGAGCTGAATATCATTTTCCAATTGTGTACTCTTCTGAGAGCACTTTGTGTAAATAGAAGGAAAAAAAAGTACAAAGTCTAGAGAGATGGATCTCCTTCAAAGATTAGATCAGATTCAGAACTTGATATTTCTATCTACCATTTTATCAGCTGAAATAGAACTTGACTGTATCATGTCAATATTTACTTTCATTAACCTCATCATCGATGCATTTCAATGTGATGAGTAGCCTAATTATATTTGAATAGTAAAACACAGTGAACATCACATTATGTGAATTCTTTCATATGAAAAGCAAAGAATTACATGGACATTAATATACATGTATCTCTCTCTAAAACTATTATTCATTGTACGTTTAAATGCATCTTGACAACATAACAGAGAAGTATTAAAAACAAAAAAATTACCAAGCAAGGAAACAAACACACGAACCCAAATGTTAGCAGATCTGCACTTAAAAAGCATTTAGTCAAAGGGAACTCTTTATGAATCTCCTTTGTATGGAGTATTGATTTAGCAGTAAACCACAGCTTTAAAATCTAGTTACAAACAATAAAGGGCAAAGAAAATAACTGTAACTCATCCAATAATCCCCTTTACATGTATGGTTCCTTTCCAGAGTTATACAGACTATGCATAAACTTGTATGTAAACATGTCAGCTTGTAAGGGAACAAAGATGAGTTGTGAAAAATCAATACCGGTATCTAAAGTAGACTCAATCTCACTTAATCCTCCTTAAAAACTCATCAATAAAACCTATTTATAAACTCTCCTCAATAAGAAAAGACCTTCAACACTTTAATACAAAACCCCAAACCACAGTCATTTTAAGAGCTATGAGGTACAATACAAGTGAATTGAAGAGCTAAAGATCAAAAGTACAAAAGTAGAAAATAAGAGGTGGGAAACGGCTCCTAGCACAAAGTCAATTACATGTTAACCTAAGTCAATTAGGTAACTTTATTGTGTGAATACAGTCTGGGGAACTAATTTTAAAAATTAAATTGGTGCTAATCACAAAAATCAGAGACATACATGTACAGTACATGTTTACTTTGGGAGTTTGTATTTTGTCCATGTAAATTAAAAAACATGCTCTTTTTTTCATGAATAACAACAAATAAACATATTTTTTTTCATAGATAGTCTAGCTAGCCCTGGTTGTAGGAGATTATAAAATGAAATTGTGGTAAAATAACTTATAAATTAAAATAAAATTAAAATTTGTAAATTAAAATTGTAATGAAAAATAGTTAGAAAAAAAGTAAGTGCTGTAAGTGAAAAAATTAGCCCCTGTTTCTACTTGTAAAATAATTTCTGTCATTGGTTTTAATGTTTAACAACTGACCAGACACCAAATGAACAGCAAAGTTCAGAGCGGCATGTACCTTACTTGTGAAAGAAGCCCTGAATAGAACTTTAGAAGGACTTTATTTCTTACACTGCACAAGCGGCCCTATAGGACCAAAACAAGCTGTAAGAACAAGCGCCAAACTGAATCCTGGAAAATTCCTTTGGAGGGGATAAGTTCTTTATTCTATTGTCACTTCCCGTTGTTCGGGTGTTGACACACGCAGCTTACACCATTCTCTGACTGCAACAAACTCCTGAACAGAAGAATGGTAACACCTCTCGGCCTTTTGTTAGGAAACATGTCATCGCTTTCAAAGGCAAACAGACCAGTGGCACAAGTGAGAGCGAGGATGAAATACCAGTCTCAATCACGCCAAAACATGTGTATTTTGGATTGAGGCATCTTCTCCACATGTATGGATTCAGGAGGGGAAAAAACAGGTACACGTACATGTTTGTGCAAATAAAAGTCAAATAAAATTATTTAAAAACTTTAAAGAAGAAAAGTATTTTAAAACAAATTATTTTACATCATTCAAAGCAACGTATTAAAAAGCTGAAAAGTATAGAAAGTTGAGAAATATAAATATGTACCCCAAGACATGAATGCAAAATGTACAAGAACATCGCACAATGATCTTAGAAGCAAGATACACTGAAATGTGAAATTGAACGTTTCACCGTTTCATGAAACAAGCTGGAAATGCAAGCACTTTCAATCTACCTGTAGCTCAATATTTCAAAGAAAAACGCCTACATGTACATGTAAGCCATGAGACAATGATGTAAAAAACAATTAAAAAAAGAAGAAGGAGCAGTAACAATATATTACACTACAGCACAATGGTAGAACAGGGGAAGGGATGGGGACAAAACACAAACTAACCCCTAAATTCACCCGTTAATATCTGAAATCCTTAATTATATTCAACTATGATATTATTTCTGTTCCTGTCCCCTCTAAACATGAGTGAAATCAGCAAAATAAATACAAGAGAGCAGTAAACAATAAAGGCCTAGTAAGCTTTACAAAGGAGCTTTAAAAAAAAGAAAAAGAGCTCTGCTTAACACACACACACGAATAATAAATAATAAGGATTGCAAGAAAAATCAAAATTCCCGTACTGAATCTCAAAGAGAGCACTCCCATTTGGGGGAAAATACTATTTTTTTCACTGACTGAAATCAAAGTGGGGAATTCTTCTGAAAGGCCCTTCACCTGGGGCTCTGCTTGCTGCAAATACATTTTTAATTGGGCTTTAGAATTGCACTGCAAATACTTGATGAATGAAAGGTGAAATTAGACATGATAGCCAGTCAAATTTGCTTACGGATGAAGGCGATGAGACGAGTGACTCTAAAGAAATGTGAATGGTTCACAAAGGAGACACGTCTGGGAGATTGCGGTAGTCAGTCTTTCAGGATTCTGATGTTTTACGATAACAATTTTTCTCTCTTCGAAATAAAATTACCATGGATAGGGCAATATTGTATCGTTAAGTAAAGCAATCCTTGATGATAACTAATGAGCATATTAAGATCCAGAAAGGCGTAGTGTGAGTCAATGCATTGACAGGAAATTGGAACGTTTTTTTAATCTTGAGGAGGAGGGGGGGGGGGGGGGGGGGGGGGGAGCTGTTTTGCAGAAATTACAAGCTAATGATTGTGGGAGGTGCATGGTCCAGGCATCTTCAATTCTTTTCCTTTTCCCATTCTACCTTTTATTATTGAATTTTCCTTTCTGTTATTTTTTACCCAATTTCTTAACCGCCCGAACCCCCCTCCCCCTCCCCCATCCCGGTGCCCCCATAGCCCTAAAGCTAAACCACTGCTTCTGGCTCTAAAAACAGGCATCATTTTGATTTTCAAAGTTTTCCCCACCACTTGGTCTAATTAGGGAGATGGGTGGGGTCCAGCAAAGTGTACTACATGTACATGTATAGTCTACATGCTCTACAATAACACAATATTGACCAAAAAAAGAACTTCATGGATGAAAATGCAATCTTACATTTTAAATCCTAACATTCCAATTTTTCCTTTAAATCGTACATTCACAAACACTTATCATTCAAACAGGAGATCAAAAATATTTAAATGTCAATCACTGCTTGACTGTACAATGACTGCAGCTCTGAGCTGAGGAGGGGTGCATGGGAAGATGGAACTCACCAAGTAGAGCTTGAAAGAGGCGGCTTTTGAAGATGCGGATGACACGTTCGATGGCGTTGCGGAGAGGACGGTCCCCCGTAGCAGTCAGCTTGGAGTGGTACTCCTCCAGGAGCTCCAAAGCCCTGGAGGCTTCTGAAGGGTTGGGAGAAAGCAGGAGAGAGGGAGAGGGAGGGAGAGAGAGAGGGAGAGAGAGGGAGGGGGTAGGGAGAGAGAGGGAGGGGGTAGGGAGAGAGAGGGAGGGGGTAGGGAGAGAGAGAGAGGGAGGGAGGGAGGGAGGGACAGAGAGGGACAGAGAGGGACAGATAGAGACAGACAGACAATGAGAGAGAGAGGGGAAGAGAGAGACAGAGAGAGAGACACACACACAGAGAGAGAGAGAGAGAGAGAGAGAGAGAGAGAGATGAGTAGGGGGGGGGGGATAAAAGAAGAAGAAAAAATAAGTGTGATTAAAAATGTCCATAAGATTGGGGATAAAAGTACATGTACAACTATAAAATGGGTCAAGAGATGTAAACAATCTGCCCTAGAAATGGAGTGCTTTCACAAAATACAGCCCTCACAAAATACAGCCCACACAAAACACTCTTGACTTAGATTCTCAAAACAGTTACAGTTTATACTCAATAGGAAGAAGAAAAAAATTCAATGTCTATATCAGAATAAAAGTCAAATATCAACAAATAAAATACATTCTGAATCCTAAGACCATGAAAGAGACTAAAACAGCTCCACACTGACCCTTTATCAGAAGGGGCAGATACACAGTACAGTGTACAGGTAGATATATTCATGGTCTGTCTGCATAGAGGGCCCCTATACATTTTAGAATTTGGGGCATCCAGAGTAAATTTAGGGGCCATATTCAACAGACCCCAGTAATTTTGAGGCACGGTGAGAGAAGATTGCCTAACAAACGCAAAATAAAAGAAATTTAACACAATCAATGAGGCCTTCAATCAATTTCAGCCTTGAAGATGACTGGACAATCATTTTTGATACACACGTACATGTAGACCCCAGCCCAAATCCAGCTATGCAAATATGCATTTCACACTTCTGTATCTTACAACTAACTGATAATTAAGAACACTTAGACTTTGTGGCTGCGAGGGGCCTTTTACCATTGTTACAAGTTGCTACCTTTTTAGTTAGATGTACCATCACTTTCCGAGCATAAAAAGGTAGAGGTGTTGTGGTCTAGTGGATAAGTCACCCGACTGCAGATCACAAGGTACAGGGTTCAAGTCCCGCCGCGGCACTAATGTCCTTTGGCAAGACGTTTTATTTACATTTGCCACTCTCCACCCAGGTGTAAATGGGTACCTGATATACTTGAGCGCTAGTTACTTTGGCAGCTCAGCTATAACCAGGGTAATATGTGTAAAGCGCAATGAGCATTAGAGCCTGGCGGATACTGGCGCTATTTAAATATCCATATTATTATTATTATTATAAACACATTTATAAATAGATCTATTTTGATACAACCTTCATCATTTTTTTTGAAATACTGCATTATGGTTCATATTTATACAAAATGTATGTAAATTAGGCTTCTGAACATGAACAAACTTTCGTTCTAAACTTACGTCTCAATGTGATGGTGGTATCTACCGCATCAATATCATCCTCATAACTTGACTGAGACATGATTAAATCACTTCGATCCTGCACTAAAGTACCCTGCAAACACCATACACTGTACATGGGTAAGGAACAATCCCTGTGCACCACTAGTCGAAACTTACTACCGGTAGTTGAAACTCACTAGATGTACCAACAATGTACATGTACGTGTACATACAAATTATGTAGATTGTCCTAAGTGCGAAGCTTGGAAATGCTTTATTTAACCAAAGTGTCAAAGTTCACAGGTTGATTGTATGTGACTGGCTGATAAATACAATTAGTTAATTATTACGTATCAAGTACTGATTTTGTTTGTGAATGATAGAACACCATGACCTACAGTACAGTATATTAAAGGTTCAGAAGACAAACCGTACTCATGCTGCAGCTACATGAATAGAAATAGTCAGTCACAACCAGTAGCAGACTACAAGTATTATTAATTAATGTGTAAATTGGAAGAATGAACTTAAATTTTATCTCAGCCTTATCAAATGTTAAATGACATGGAATCTCTCCAGAGGCTCATTCTTGTACATTTACTTCAATCTTTATTTCTTTTCACATAAATCATTCAATCCATAGACTGAGTTTCTACTGTCTAGTAGTTATGAGTACATATGTATGTATCCTTTAAAGGGGAAGACCACCCTGATATTCAGTTGGTTTAAACAGAAGCATAAAAATGAGAGGAACAGGTCAGTAAAAGTATGAGCGAAACCCTATTCAAAACTGGAAGTTATGAATTTTTGAAAGTGCGATAAATCAAACACAAATTGGCAACTCTGTGACGTACAAATGTATCTTGCAAGACCCTCTCCAATTTGCTCTGTACAGAAATTTCTTAAAGTTTCATTTTCTTAGTTATTATGAGGGAATAGATTTGCTTCATACAGACATTACGGTACATAGAAAAATATTTGCAATAAGTATATCCAGGGTGCATGTATGATCGAAAATTGTCTTTGGGGAATAAAATATAAATAGAAATTTCAGATTTTCTTTTTTTTAGTACAGAGCAAATGATAGGGAACCTCTCGATATACATCACCGAGTTCTACATAACATAACTAGGCCTGTCCTCATCAGCTCGAGTTTGCCAAATAACACGCTATTTTAACTATCCCGATCGCAAATTAGCCAGTTAATTTGCGTCGTCATCAGCCCGCATTTGCAATTAGCTAATAATATCCCGAGAAATATTGGTCATGTTTCCAAAATAGTCCGCTATTTGGGAAATAGCGGGCTAATTTGCGCCGGTACAAGATAGTTTGTGATGAACGTATCGATCTGGTGAAGATGCAGTTTCGAGCTTCGGGATGATAACACAACACTGAAAGTAGCGGGCAATTTGGCAAACTCGAGCTGATGACGACAGGCCTACTGTACCAGGGTACTATCCTCCCAACAACACCCCTCCCCCTTCCCCCAGTTCAAAGTAGGTCAGTGACTTTTGCCCCCTCCCTCCCTGCTGTCTAGCTAGACAGGATGCAGGATATGACTTGCAAGGTTTCATGCCAGACAGTTAGTCCTTCATTGCTTCAAAAACAATCCCTCGAAGCCTTGGACAATTTTATTTGAAAACTTTAAACGGTCAAGTTTTATCATTCTCATACTGAAACCCTTGGTTTATAAATAAACCCCTTCTTAATCACCAAATTTTTGAACAATTAACTATCATATACTGTTTTCACACTGGCAATATTTTGCTTAACCCCGTACTATAGGTGGGGTTAAAGGGTATCTTAACCCCACCTATAGTCCGGGGTTAAGCTTATTCCACTTTCTTTTCACACTGGCAAAATGTTGCTTAACCCCGTACTATAGGTGGGGTTAAAGGGGGGGCTTTAGCCCCACCTATAGTACGGGGTAAAGCTTATTCCACTTTCTTTTCACACTGGCAAAATGTTGCTTAACCCCGTACTATAGGTGGGGTTAAAGGGGGGTCTTAGCCCTACCTATAGTACGGGGTTAAGCCTATTCCACTTTCTGTTCAGACTCGTATTTACCAAAGTGGGCTAACCCCACCTATAGTACGGGGTTAACTAACCCTGCAAAATAGCAGGGCTAACCTCGCAATTGTGGTGCTAACTCCTGCTAACTCCGCAATTGCGGTGCCAAGCAAATGAATGAGAACAGAAACGAATAATAGTCCGGACTACGCAGTGAAGCGAATTAATGAATTCCATGTCCATGGCCATGGCTAGTACGGGGCTAAGGAATTGCAGTGTGAAAAGCCAAACAAAATAGTCCAGGGTTAAGGATAGTACGGGGCTAAGCAAAGTACGGGGTTAAGCAAAACCAGTGTGAAAAGAGTAATACTTTGGTGAAATTTAGGCATAGCTCATAGCGTTCACCATAGTTTTCTAAAGGTCTACCAGTGAATAAGCTTTTCCTCCTCAATTTGGCAACAATTATTTGTGATTTTTTACTCTTCATAGTTTATAATAATAATATATACAAAAAGAAAGTTTGAAGGTACTTTTGTAGATGGAAATTACAACAACAAAAATCAACAAGAACTTGCCATTCTGTTTATTTAAATAGCGATTGTATATGTTGCTTATTTAGAGACTTCAATGATTATTTTCAATTAAATCACTTTTGTACATGAACAGCACAATGTACTGCAACAGAAATAGACTCAAATTTTCTGGTGATTTTCGCACTTTCTGCTCAAGTGCAATTTATTCTCGATCAAAAGATGGAAACGAAATGCCACTAAAAGATGACACAAACTGCTATGGGTTAAAAGGTCTTGTTTCATTGATAAATTACATCAGGCATGACGTATCACCCATGGATAGTCCTTATGTTTACATGTATGTACATGTACTATACTTCTTCATATGACACAATTGTACAGTTTCTGTTATAATAGGGGGAAAAATACAGTGTAGGTTACATGTACATGCATAATTTATACAGTGTATGTTTCTGTTTCGGTTTCGGTTGCGTCAGTACATGTATATAGACCCTACAAGTTCTAAGTACTTTATTTTATAGACTTTCTTTAGTTTCATCATGGTCAAAACTTGTATGCTTTAGCAGATTTGAGAGGGTATGAATACTGAAAAGATTATAAAACGAAAATTTAATGCTTAAATTACAAGAAAAGGAGAACAACTCTGTAAAAACCCATACAGTGTATGTTCTCCCTAAAATAAGTCTGCTGGGTTTTATACATGTGCAAAAGTGTTAATCACCCACACAAGGCTAAATGTGGAATGTAAAGTATGTGAGTCTGGTCTGAAAATGGGATAGTTGATGGGGTCAACAGAGGTCATGGGCAATAAGCCTGTACTATTACTCCAGGAGGTATATCCACTGTAGACTGTAGTGTACAATGCATGACAAATTTTGAAAATAAAACGGGTGTGTGCTTGAGTGTGTACATTTTTTCTACCGTACGTAAATGTAGGCTAAACTTTGCAAAATGGAGGTCAGAGACTTCTTGGCGAAAGAGAAGGTTCTAACTTTCTGGTGCAGTAAACTCGTGCACAAAGTATGTTTTGAATGACTGAAGAATATATGCCTCTGAATCATTATTGTCAATATTGTTGGCCTGACAAATGTACATACAGGTATGTACAATAGACTTGGCTGACACAGTTGTATGGATTTGTGATATACACTGTAGGCCTACACCATATACATACCGTACGTACATCTACACCCACTGTACCTGTACGTGTATACTGTTATCAAAGTATTCTCAGGATACAGAAAAATACAATTCTGAACTTAGGCAATTTTATTTTGCATAAATACATACACATGTACATGTATTACACATGTACCATGTACATGTAAGCCTATACGTTGTATAAATATGTACTGTAACTGCTGAAGAATTTAACAGTATGGCAAGTACATGTACTATGGCATTAGACTTGCTTACAAACATATTCAAATTGTTGTTCTTTGACAAACTGAAACTGAAAGCGTTTCTGAGGTTGCCTGACACAGGACACAGCTCTTTTATTAATGACAGATTTAATGGAATACCTTGTCACTATACTGTAGGTTCCCAGAAAAAGAAAGATTTTTTTTGTGAATAGATACAGTGTAAGTTAATTGTTGTATTGACAATTTGACACTTAAAATTACTGGCACTCAAATTACATGTACATGTACAATGTACATGTACATGAATAATTTCAATCAAAACTAGAAAACTTGTCACAAATAGTGTGACTAGACATTAATCAATACTAGAGATACAGGTCTGATACACAAGCCCACAATAAATTCCAACACATGCTTTGCAAACAACATGTTGTAGACCTACTGACAGAACATTTCAAATTGTACATGAACCGGTGCATGGGTTAATGCTAAAGGGGTTACACAAAAATGTCGACTGAATTCTACATGGGAAATTGAATCAACATTTATCGAGATAGATGCTGCAGCGATCGGCGGAAGATAGAGACAGAGAAGTGTGTGCATTGAGCGAGGGAGCCCTGCATACTGCATCTCAATGAAGCCAATTAACACAAAGACGAAGAGTCCAAACCTGTGTAACTCATATCAATTCCGCTCGTCTATTTGTGAGCCTGCCGCAGAAAAATATTTCGATTGAAATGGAGACCAAATCTTCAAATCATTTACTTGTCACGGTAACTCACTCAGTCACAAAGCAGCAGGAGTTTACAAGGAAAGGATTTTGGTGAAAGCTGGAAGCATCCTATGATTAATTGGGCACATATTTAGAAGGGTAGTAGCCTAGTACAGTACAGTAGGAGAATGTTAAATGTAGGCTTGTATTGGTTAACTGCAATGCATGCTGGAGCATTCTGAAAACAATTTACTGCAAAAGCTGTATGTATAACAAGACATGTACCGGTAAATACTAAAGTGCACTGCTACTGCGTATACATGTACATGTACCTGGTTGTATGTCATTTTATTTTGTAGCGGTTATTTTAGGCTGTTTACAGCATCATCATGTAGAAACAAGGCTTTACTGGCCACTTCCCAGTAAAGTAATTTAAAAGCCATTTATATTTAGGACAGTGGTCTCGGTCGGCTGATCATCTCCCCTTACAGTTGTATTAGAAAATTTGTTGTGAAACATGTCTTGAAAGACCACTGGTCTATACAATGTATATACATACAGGGGCTACTTTTTTTTTTTTTTGATGGCCTCTGAGAACAGGTATCTCTCTAAGGGTATGTTTATGCTCAACTTTTTCTGGCCAGAATCAGGCATCTGTTACGCGTTTAGTTAAAAACACGGTTGCGTACTTTCTCACTTTTGTAGAATCACCGAAAAACGGCGATCACGATCACTGATCGTAAACTCACAAAAAGGTGTGTTTACAATTTGTAAATGCGTTTAAATGGGGTCAACGCACTGACCTCTAATGGGTCTACATAGCATGCACAGTGCAGGGTTGCGAATCCAGCTGCAAGGCCAATTAAGGCCACCCAGCGAGAATTGCCTGGAGGAGCCAGAGAAGTGAGCATAAACAGTACACCATGGAATTGCGATAACGATGAGCGTTTACGATGAGCGTTTCAAATCGCTCATTCTGCCTTCAAAATTGAGCTTAAACGCACCCTAAAATTCTTAACCCCTTCCATGATGTGGACAGCTCATCCTGTCCCAGATCTGTAATGTTGAATGATGAGTCGAACAAGGAAAGGCTACTCTAAAATCTTTCTCCTTTAAAAACAATCTGTGACTTTGGTCAATCCATTGAGGAATTTATTTCCATACTTTCCTCTTCAAAATCTAGGAATAATAACACTCAAATATTTTCCAATTCCAAAAGGGTTATTTTGTAATAATTGCTCAAAAACTTGGTGGCGCAGAATACATGTACATGTATTGTACAGTTGTAGGTGAAGATGTGCCCCCTCCCATCTCCCCTCCCCCTCCCTGACCCCTTGAGCGGGACAAATTTTTACATTTTCCAGCACGTTTTCAGGCAAGGTTTATTTTCATGCAGTTTTACCTTATGGACTTGCTAAGGCTGCTATTATAAAGGAAAACAGCACCTTTGAATATATTCACACCCCCACCCACCCACCATGCATCATACATCAGACAGGCTTTATTGATGACAGGCTGCCTTAGACTGCAGTCACAGACTCTTTTTTAACACTCAAGCACATTTCAATAAACTCTTTCCCTACGCTTTGATCATGTACGTACAAAAACCCCTTGGTGGGGTACCGTAAATCTCCGCGTATAAGTCGCACCTTTTTCCCGCCAAAAAATTTAACTCTAAGTTGGACCAAGAAGTAACTTCTTGGTTGGACTTGATCATTATAGAGAGCCATTTGTAGCCTTAAAAGTAAAATATATTAAAGAGCAAAATTCAGGTAAATATAGACTTTTCATAAATTCCACATCAAGAACATGAAATATCCTTGAAAATAGAAAATATGAGTGATTTGAATCAACATTTTATGCCTTTTTAAAATAAATTTTACAAAATATTTTCAAAGATGCTAACGGCTTTCCATAATTGTCAAAGCGGTCCGGTAACTTTGTCTGAGATTCTGAAACAAAATCCTGGATTTGGCTCAGGCTGCAATGATATTTATAAACCTTGGAACCTTGAAAGTCTGGAACCCCATGACTTCTACAAGCCGATCGTCTGTCTGATTATCAAGATATTTATGATTGGAAATCGTAACCAAATTTTGCATTTTCCTAGCGGTTTTCATTACACTGCAGTCTATTGGGGAAAAACGAGTCTGGTAACACCGGTCATTCAAAGATTTTTTTACTTTTTTGACGCACTTCTTGATCACTTTGAAGCGATTCTTTAGAGCTTCAATATTACACCATATCACAGACACTGATAACACGTAGGGACGTGCATCTCAGATTTAACATTGTTAAACGATGCCTGTAAGTCCAACTTAGGATCTTTGTGAAACATCTCCCATTGTACATGTAACCATTGTTAATGCGACAAGGGTTTGCACCTACAGACTAGCTTGCAAGCCCACTCTCACCTGTCCCGTAATGTTGGCAATGATTACGCATCAGACTAACCTATAGCCTTCCTAATTTTAGGAGGCATGCCATTTTCCGCAGCTGATCCGACCCATAAATCTTGCAAAAGATGCATGTACACAGAGGTGTAAAGTGCAAATGTCAACATAGAAAGTGTACATGTAGGTTGATATATTGTGTGAAAAGTTTATACTTGACAGGAAAAATGCATTTTTTTCATCAGTTATTCAGTTACTCAATCGATCAATCAAGCAAATTAGCAACAATAATTTGAACAGTAAAGTTTAGGCTGACATATACCTTTTTTCAGAAGATATATATTTAATAAACTACCATACTATTATTACAAACATACAATGTATTATAAGACATTTGCTTAAAGTTATACCTGCAAATCATAGAAAACACTAAACCAAATAAAATGGAATTCCTGCCTACCCATTATTTTTTATTGCTCTGTTTCCGATTGCTAATTTCCTGAACTAGCTAAATTCTTAAATAATTTCAACCCTGGATCACAATATCAAACCCCAAATCCCCAATCCAAACTCTAGGCCTAACCAACATGTAATATGTAAAACCCTAATGCAACCCTAAACTTATAATATACATGTACAGTATTTGGAACAAAGCCTAGAGCAATTGTCGCTAGAGAAAATGTCAGAAACTCAGAAGGACAGACCATGAATAATACCAACCTCTTTTATAATAGCTCAAAATGAAAATCCCCAAATGCTAAGTTGAAACAAGTTATATAAATGTACTTTGCGGGACGGGATGATGTCTAGGGTACAGTGTGTACATGTCATGTACCTGGTCCTGTATACCGGTATGGTGAATTTTATTTTTTGCTAAAATCCAGAGGCTTCTTAGCTTTTCAAAGTTAAGTAGTGATACACTGTACGTTCGATTCTAAGCCCTTTTTTTTTATGCGCAGACTTGGAGCAATATTCTGAAAACTGTTGTATACATGTCTGATATTGTTGTATCTTCACCTTTAAAACAAAATTGGTATTCTGAATATTGTAACTTTTGTAAAAAATTGTTATTATTTGATTTATTTTTCTGCAGTTTGCACCCAAATGTTGTTCATCCAACGTTTGTGAATTTTAAAACTGATAAAATGGTGCAAAATCTTATTCTTAACCCATCGTCTCCTGGAACCAAGTGGTCCCTGTGTAATGCGTATGGGAATGAGTGAATTCAGTAGTGAACAGGTTAATACACACAAGATCTATAATGAGATACCCGGTAATCAATGTACATATACTGTACATGTATACAGTGTATGTACAGGTGTATACTGAAAATCTTATCTTCCATGGCATTTAAAACAAAATATACATAAGCATACAGTTTGTATCTCATCATTACGGCAATTTTTTCTAGCCCTGCATTAGGCGATACTTCACTCGTCAGGAGCGAGGGCCTAAGGGGCCTTTGTGTGCATGTGACTCACGATCTCACCAAAGAGACATTTCGTGGAAACTGCACGAGTTGATTCAACGATTACTCATCATTATGTGATTTCATTCTAACAGGAGAGGATGTACCATTCATTGCAGTCGTCTGTATTTTACAGCTAAGTGCACAGTTAACATGCAAATTCTACACCCAGAACTAAGGGTGCTACTATTGGCTGATCTATGATCTTGATTGGTAGGGTCTCACATGATGGGCATGTCAGAGATAAGGTAGAGGTGGTCCTTCAAGAGCTAATATACTATATAGACTGCCAAAACTTTTTTCTTATTAACTTGCAAAAATTTCAGTGATTATCTCTGACAGTTACAACAAAATGTACTACAGTACATACCATTCCGATTACTTAATTTTTCGACTTTCAAATCTGCGAAATTGCAGGTGTTGCGTACCACAACACAGGCCGCGCAAAGCCACTCCAGCAAAGCATAGAGAGTCAATGGTAATGCGCACAGCCACAGTACAAAATTACAAATAGAACCTGTCTAGATATCTACATCATCTATCTAGATTTAGATTAACAAACCAAAATTAGAAAATGCCACAGGGACAAGACTATCAAAATTGTCATAACCACACGAACACATAAATGTATGGTTCCAAAAAAAGTGGACCAGTCCTTTAAAAGTTTTGCTTTGCCCCCTTCTCAGAAGAAGAAGAAGTGTATAATTGTTACTTTAATTTCTTGTAGGCCTAGATCTAGATCTAGACTATTATTTGTTAATTATCTTTTTTTTTAAGACAGGTTCGTCTAGGTAGTATGAGGGGAAGTCAAAAGAAATACACAATTTAAATGTAAACTCAATAATAATGATACCTCTTGACTCATAAGTTAATTAAAGATTCATCTTCAAATGAAAACAACAACAAAAATCAGGAGAAATTAAATTGAAAGTAGAAGTCTAACTGTTAGCTAGATTCTAGTCTATGAAACTTGTTTTCATCTGTTCAATTTTGATAATAAAAGAAAAACTATATTTTCTACAAACCTTGCTTTCGCACAGGCATATTCACTGGAAAATCCACCGTTGATTGAGGAAGAATTCAACAAACGAGTAAAATATCCAAAAATAATCCACAAATTTAGATCGAAATAGTAGCTTGTCTTGCAACATGCAACAGTTGCCAGTAATTTTTCACCGAACTCTGGTGGGCTTTCCTGCCTAGACCAGCGGGGTTGAAACAGTGAGGACTGCCTACGCCTTTCGTTGAACTAGCTGCTCTTTTATGAGGGCGTTACTCCACCTTAAATATCCAAGAAAGCAGCATCAAAATCCGGAATAAATCAAGATATCCGTGAAAATACGATCACAGATGATATGAGTGATTGATTCAAAGGATGAACTACCCAAGTTATCACGAAAACTGTAAAGGCAATCGCTTGTTGTTATTTACTGCCGAAACGAGAAATCGCTCGAGTGACAATATGGCGACCTTGTAAATTGACGATCACGTGACCCGCGTGACCTGGAGAATTTCCGCATGTTTTTGCTGCGTTCCTGATGAAAGAAATCCTGTTTATCTACCTGAAGACATCAACGATAGTGGTAAGTAATCGGTTACACATGCAAAGAAATGCAGAGATCACGGGAAAATGCTGTATAAGTCGTTGAATGTGTATAGGAATTCGGATACGTGCAGTTAAGTGCAGACGAGGGTCTATCCTGGTCCCATACATAGACATTTATGTAAGATTTTGACATTGCAAAATGTGTTATTTATATTTACTGTCATTTATGTCTTATAAATAATAGTGTTTCTCTTTTAATCTGAATTACAAGCTAGTACTTATCAATTCGATTATGCACCTAAACCTTGCAATTAATCATGGCATGCAACAAAAATGTCCAATGGGCAATGCTCGACATGCTCAATTCAATTGTCAAATCAGAGAAAAACATGATTCAATAAAAAAAAAAGTTAGACTTCGAAGTCTGATCTGGGCAGCATTTCACGAAACAGTCATTGTACAAGTACAAGTACGTGAACAACCAGTGACACGCATGTATTTAATTTAACATGCATTGCGAACTTGTACTTGTGACAGTTTTGTGAAACAATGCGCAGAAAGACAAAAGTTGAAAAAGTTATATTTTGATAGATTCGTTGATCCAAAGATTCATGATCCAAAAAAGCCCAAAAAGTTTTGTTTTATTCCAGACTCCAGAGGGTTCATATTAATTCCAAAGATGAATAGAATTCATACCGGTACTCATAAATAGAAAATAGAAGCCAATTTCCATTTCTGGAATACTTGAACTTACTGTACATGTACATTAAACCTTTTTAATGATGAACTGTATTTAGCTACATATTACTCTTAGGGTTGACTTCTGAGTTCTGGACATAAGTTGAGATGCCTCAAGATGTCCAGTTCCTGGTCATTTGGTAGTGCTCCAGCAGTATACATGTACATGTAGGTGTGGTCTGTGGGAGCTGCTCTTAAATTTACTTTAAATTTAGCATTTTGCCAAAGCTAGATCCATCCTATTGTGTCATTGTGTAAAAGTGCTCTTACCATTTTTCTTTTTCTTCCTCCTTTTTAAAATGTCTTCATATGTATTGCTTGTATAGTGCAGGACTGAGCTATTACTAGTATGACAACAGTACCAAAGGAGCAACGAGAGGTCATCTCGGTGTCGGCAGCGCTGAAGGAACAATATGATGCCATCAAGGCTCTAGAAAGACCAAAAGCGTAAGCTTGGGAGATCCACCCATATTTCAGTTTCTTTAATCATAGCAGGATGAAAAGATATTTAATCATGGGACAGTGTTTTTAATAAAAAAAAGAAGGCGATTCCAAAGAGAATTTGAGTCCTGGTCAAGGTGTAAAAATAATTTGTGAGATTTTTTTTTTTAATGCTAGTGTGGAAGATTAAATGATAGTGATCCTGTGATAAGGTGTAACTTCGCAAGTAAATTTTAGAGCTTTGTTGAATCGGGTTGTGATTCAGACTCGGCCTAGTTGATCTGGTTCCTAGACCTCCTGACCCTAGGTTCTACAACACATGCTCAAACAACAATTGCAGTGCAGTCTTTGTACACTAACCAAATGTATAGCTCTGGACCCAACACTACATCCTTCATAAAATCTAATAACAACGCTAACCCCATTTGACCGAATGAAGCCCAGAACAAATATCTCGAAAGTATATGTTGGATCATCCACCTCTATGGTGCCATTTGAAATAACATGAATGATTCCTTCAGATTTCCAGAAATAATTATTGTGAACTTGGTCAGCTTCGGTCAAATGATGGAACAAACGGTCAACTTGAGTCTCGTGCACAATGTGTACGAGTCCTATGTATTGAGTTTATGTAAGTAGCATATAACCAGGTCCCTCGGAGAGGACCCAAAGCAGTAGGTCCTCTGGTTGCTTACTAACAAGCATTGATGCTTTCTTGGCAGTCAGGTAAAATAAACACCACACACACACACACAATAAAGAGTTCACATTCTCGCCCTTCTTCTTCAGATGGCCTTTCGTGCAGGGCAACCCCCTGGTGGCCTTCAACACCGGTCTTGTCGGTCTGGTGTCCAACTCTTTCTTCCGGCGCATGCTGATGGTCCGAAAGGGCCTCGTCCTCTCTAGCCTCCCCATGGCTGTCATCCCAGGCATCACCATGACCCTCATCTACCCCATCGTAATCAGCAATCCAATCCTGGTGGGGGACCTGAAGTGCCCTCTGTGTGCCTCTCTGAGGGCAGGTGTCTTGGGGCTAACCTTGGGTAAGTTTAGAAGAAGCAGTATGCATGTTTTCATCAGCTCGAGATTGCCAAATAGCTCGCTATTTCTGATTCGGGAAAGAAGCCCGAAGTTACAAATTGCGTCTTCATCAGCTCGAGACTCGACCTCGAGAAATTAGCTCAACATATTTTGCTCAGTGTTCACGCACAGTGCAAGTCTTCGGGCTGGTGAAGAGGCACTGGACAAATAGTGGGGTATTTTGCCAAATTGCGTAATATTTTGCAAACTAGCCCGAGATATCTTGGGATGATTATCTCGACCAAATTTCCTGCCAATTGGGACTGCAGGCTGATGAAGACGCAAATTAGCTGGATAATTAGCGATCGAGATAGTTAAAATGGCGGGTTACTTGGCAATCTCGAGCTGATGAAGACAGGCCTAGTGTAATTGTTTAGATGTTTTGCCTTTACTCTGTTCAACTTAGGATATGAAACCAGAATCCTATCTTTAATTATAATCCTAACCTTAATCCTTATCATCTTTGTAAACCTTAATCTGATATCCATCCTTGGATATTTTTAAGAAGCAAAAATATGATGGTCATCGGATTTACAAATTTGCAGACTGGGAAAAACAAAATGGGTTGTCGGATTTCCACATCTGGGCACAGATGTTCATGTTCCCTTCCCTTCCCCCAAAGCAGATGCAAATAATCGTCAATATTTCAGAATTGCTATCAGAAATTTTGTTTTATTGTCATATCCCCATGGTCCTCTCAAGCATTCAAATCTAACCACCACAAGACTTTGGGTACTTGAAAAGAGAAAAGCAGTGTCAATAAAATGCTTCATACCCCAGTTTACAGGCTGAACTGACACCAGACCGAGAACACTTGTTCATTAACCGACGATTTAGATTGGGTAAATGTGTAATTTTTAATCAACATATGTTCTCACCTACCCTAAGATATTTCATACAACAATTGCTTTGAACGATTTCTCATTTAGAATCAAGAGAAAGGATTCTCCTCTTTAAATACCCTGAAACTCCTCAACTAATGTTTTTGGTGAATGCCCCATAGTGAAACATATTTGGAATCATGGAGACAATTAATAGGAAAAACAAACTCCATTTACATTTAAAAAAGTGGAGAATTGATCAGGGTGTTTAATGTATACTTTCACTCTAACCAATGAATGTACAATACTGCTTTTTATGATCCTGTAAATAGCTGGGATTTTTTGTGTTTGACTCTTTAATTGTTTAAATTTTTGATCGATAACGCTTTAAAGCAAACAAAAAGTACTGAACAAGCTTACACATCCTGAATGGCCAATACTGTGTTGGTTATTGGTTGGTTCAACTTGGTTGTTTGATTGGGCTATTGAGGCGTATTAAGTGCCATGCTGGGGCTCAAACCTACAACTTTGTCATCATCCTCAGTCAAGTGACTAAACCACTCAAATATGAGACCCCTCAATCACTAGCCACTTATCCCATTCTTTCCTTCTTCTTCCAACAGGTTCTCTCTACCCGTTCCTGCTGGCGATCCCACTCAACTCAGCCCTAGCCATCAACTACGCCACCATCGAGGTCCCTATGTTCTCCAAGAAGTCCAGCTTCAGCGAGGTTCTCCAGTTCTGGCAGAGAAAGGTGCGTTACTTCAAAGGCCAGTTCATTAGCATAGCCATCTTCCAGATGTTCTTGTTTGCTTTCGTGGCGGACAGGCAGTTCAGACTAGCGCACACGGAGCTGGACGTGCAGTTTGTAAAGGAAAAGAGCTGATGAAAAGGGATCGACTTGTAGTCGGCAACAGTATTATATGATGATCCACAAATTCAGTGAAGATTTTTATGGTGTGGAACATGTTTATATGGAGCTGAGCGTGTGTGAACTGGTGGAATGAATAGCCAGGAGCGCTGATTCCAAAGATGTTTTCAACCAATGCGTCCAAATGCACTGTTTACTTTAAAAACAGAAACTGTCACATGGGTGAAATGTTCACAAATTTTACTAGTGGTTCAGATTGAAAAATTACAAGTTTTGCCAAATAATGTACTCAGAATTTAAACGACACCAAATTTTGCGATTCCTAATTTTGTTGTTGTTGATTTTTTGTTGTTGCAGTGAAATGGCTGCCCTTGGCAATTTGCAAAAGTTTCTGTTCTCACAGTAAGCTTTTATTTATCGCCAATTTTGTGCATTGTAGGTTCTCGAAGTTCGCAGTCAGTAGTAAATTTCATGCCTGCAGTTTCGACCAATCAGAGGCCTGATTCTGTGGTACATGTATATCATATGTCCTATATGTTGCTGACTAACAATAAACAGAAATTGACATAGAAAAGAAGGTGATTACAGTGATGGCATACCTGAACGTACAGAAATAAGGTACTCGCGCCAAAATCTGTTTACTATTTGTTTATTAACTCTGTTACGAAAGGGATATGATTCAGATTAATCTTGGGACATGCCATGGTCTATTTGCAATCTAATTTTCTATGTTTGAAGCCAGAAGTGTGTTAACTCATACATAGAGTGCGCTCTTTTAACTCCAAACATATGATTTTGTATTAAACATGTATAAAGCTCTATGAGTACTTTGTATTCACATTATATGATTTTTAAATCATGTTGAAACAGTACATTTTATTCTTTGTGTGAAAAGTGTGCATGCTTTTATATTTGTGTTTTATGTGCTGCATGCTCAATATACTTGCATTAAACTAAACATTGAGAGGAGTCGGAGAAGATAAAGATGAGAAAAAGAGGGGAAAATAAGATAGCTGATAGAAGCAATGTGTGCCAATACAAAAAAGATAACAGAAAGATGGAGAAATAGTGTGAGGATAAAGGCAGGTCAAACGAGAGATTAAAAGCAGATTCAGGAAACCAGTACATAAATGTAAGGAATGAGAATAAAATGAGAAAATGAAAGAGCCCCCCCCCCCCCCAAAAAAAAAAACACACAACAACAACAACAAACAACAACAACACCATGGGGGAAATATGACTAATCAATATCCCCGAAAAAGATGAACAGGCAAATATCAATCTACTACTGCCAAGATATGTTTTCAAAATCTAAAATAAAAAGAAATAGGAAAAAATTCCTTGAACGCTTGTGCGCCTTTTCATGGTAGCTTTTCTAAAGCCAGGGTAATGATATGATTGCAGGGCCCTCGAGGAGAACATCGTTATCACTGACGACGCTACCCTGGGTACACAATTTTGTTTTTGTTGTTGTTGTTATAAATCAAATATAATATGATCCGTCTCTCTCCCCCCCCCCCCCCCCCCCCCCCCCCAACACTTCTAGCCATTAAATATCGTCGGTTACCTTTTGGTGGGAGGTATGTGATCAGTTTACAATAAACTTTTGAGGATGTCATGGAGTATATAATGTTTTGAACAAGAGATGGCGCTATTGCACCTGTTTGAATGGTTGCGAATGCTTCGAGTAAAAAAAAGTGATCCCGTCAAGCAGAAGAGGCAGTGACAGACTTCTGTGAAATTGAAGCCGAGAATTGTAATCAGCTAAGTTTCATGGATTAAAATAAATTTGAATTAGTAAAACTTTTATATAGAAACGTTTTGAATCATAGAGATACATATGATCAAAAATGTGTACATGGTGCATACATAGGAAAGTGCGAAAAATTAAAAACTAAGTAGAGGTGAACAATCACGTAATAATAATAGATCACATTTATAACGCGCCTAATAGATTGTTTCTAGGCGCTTGGTGCTGTTGTCCCAGCAGCCATTACATAAAGCAATGTCCTTACACGAAATAAAAGCCGGGACGACAGCACCACGATTACACAATAATGTTTAGTACAAAATTACAGTATGTAATAAGTAACGAAAATATAATTTTGCATTGCATATAAGCTCTGTAGAACTATTATGAAGGATTGCAATTAAACTAATTATTGATTAATTAAATATACTTATGGGTGAAAAGAGAAAGAAAAAGCTATTTAGATGCAACATTCAAACATTATTCGCTCAAATGCAAAGTCAGACTTTCCCCCTCCTATTCTTTCTTTTAGAAAGAACACATCGAGATTATTTCATTTTGTATCCTCATGTACTTTGTATAAGCTAGTCTTGAATCATATAAAATGCTTTAATTATCATCAGTTTGGTAAGGAATTGATTATCCACTTGAAATAAACATGCAAGGTATCAACAAAAGGCAATATCAAAAACTCGATTTCATAAAGATTTTAGTTGTTGTGAGATAAGTTTTGATTTTGGCTAATATTAAAATAGCGCCATCTCACAACATCGCATCTCTGACTGTGAACGTCGAAACCGCTAGACTCGATAACCAATTTCGAAATTCCTAAATTACAATGTTTAGAGTGGAGTAATGTTTTCTTTTCCTTTTTAAACAACAACAACAACTTTTTGGAGAAGTTCATTAACCTGATATCGCATAATTAGTTTTAGTAGCTCTACATGGGATTTGACTATGTGGTAGAAAATTTTCAAAAAGTAAATGTAAGAATGTTGCTGTTTTGAAATATTTTGGGGAGCATTTCTTCCTATGCAACGACCCCATTTCCCATCCCTCTCTCACTCTCCCCATCTCCCTCCCTCCCTCTTTCCTCTCTCTCTCTCTCTTTCCCTCTCCCTTGCTCCCATTTCCTCTCTCCCATCAGGGAGAGGGGGGATGTGAGACAAAGAAAAGAGAGAGAGAGAGAGAGAGAGAGAGAGGAAGAGTCGGAAATAAAGTGACAGACGAAGGGGGAGGGGGTGGGGTGAGAGAATTTTAATAAAACTTCATGGATAGAAAATAAATACACAACACAAGCAACCATTGAAAGCAACATTTCCCATGGTTATATTATCTCGCTGATATTTGCCCGCTGGGAATTTTCTGTAAACAAAGTAATTAGCAGCACCGTTCTAAATGTTAAATGCTATCGATTTCTACCAATCAATTATAGTCCGCGTGTAAACACAAGAATTGCTTAATTTTGAAAATAGGGTTTTAAAGCCACCCGCACGCGACGATCAATAATTGATTGGAAAAAATTGGCTTATCTCAGAAGTCGAAACGCAAAAAGCATTTTTGTGATTATGTAATTGTTGAGATGTGTCATCGTTAAATAGTGTTTCGTGAATGGAGTAGAGTGACTAATGTCATGTCCAATATGCAGTGAAACTATGATGAAGAAGGGGCTAGAGATAGATAGAGAGAGAGAGAGAGAGAGAGAGAGAGAGAGAGAGAGAGAGAGAGGGGGGGTGGGGAGAGAGAGAGAGAGAGGGGGAGAGAAAGGAGAGGGAGAGGGAGAGAAAAAGAAAGAGAGAGGGAGGGAGAAAAAGAGAAAGAGAAATAGAGAGAGAGAGAGAGAGAGAGAGAAGAAGAAGGGATATATATATATATATATAGAGAGAGAGAGAGAGAGAGAGAGAGAGAGGATATTAAATTAGCTTGTGAAGGTAATTCAGAGTTCACCCATACTCCATTAAAAACTAAAAACATTTATAACACTTTTTTTAAAGTTTTGTCCGACATTTGCACTGAATTCCATGAGCTGATTAGTAACGCTAATCAGAGTGATCAATCATGGTGTAACTTCGTTAACAATAAAACAAAGTAATTGTTTTTATTTTCTTTCATTTCATTTCCATAAACACAAAGGGGAATAAAAAATAACAGAGAATACAAAAACAAAACACGAAGTACAATAACAAAGGAAAAGCAACCATCAGTTAATGCAGGTCTGTGGATCACTAAATGTAAATGAGTTCTTTTACGAGACTCTCTTCATCATTCTTATAGATTGATTTGCTTGATTCACCAAAATACATTTTCGTCCATATTTACAATGTCCTTTCATGTTACATTTTCAAACAAAGAACTGATCTAAAACAATAAAGAGCCAATGGTTAAAACAAAGTCTGTTGAAAAATGCATTACCACATGTCAAAAATTGTTGGAAGGAAAGGCGCGAAATTTTTAGTCAGGAAACAACGAAAAATTTCAGCAAATTTGCCATTGTTTAACAGATGGTCAACGAGTGTGCAACCATATGGTACATCCGGGCTTATTACGAAGAAAATCATATCAAAATGGATGACGAGCAGATTCCTGTGAAATCCATCTGCAATGAACCACTTAAAAGTCATGGACATAATAGAAAAGTAAGATGATTTCAGAACATCTCTGTTAGCGATATAAGCTGCTGGAAACTTAATTTAAAAATTCCTAGGAATTCTGCTATACCTAAGATGACTATGTTTGGACATGTATTTCTTTTCCTGAAACTGCTGTTAAGATTAGGCCTATGTTAGGTTTCAATATGTGTCTTCATACTCATGCTACTGTCAAATTATGGCATTTTGTGGTATTGGACTAAAGCTAAATCGGTATGAGCAAGGATGTTTGGGAACTAGAAGGTAAAGCGATCCCGGCATAAAGCCAGCTGAGGAAGAAAAAAATAAGATTAAAACAAACAAACAAAATAATAAACAAATGAAGCGCAGAATGGCAACGTTATATTATATAGCTGTAGAGAGAAAGATAAAGAGAGAGAGAGAGAGAGAGAGAGAGAGAGAGAGAGAGAGAGAGAGAGAGAGAGAGAGATGGAACAGAGACATAGCCCAAAGGTGGTTGACACCCTAATTGATTTTAAGTAAGCGGAAATCGGGAAGAAAATGAAATTATTGAAACAAATGAGTGACCAAATCTCTGTAGAAACGATCAGGATATTTAGAAAACCATTCAGGATATTTATTAGAAGACCATATCCGTCAAAAGGGCACTGTTCCACATCATCAATTATCAGCTTTTCCAAGAGCTTGGTGGCCATAGTGGCTCCACCCGTAAGACCAGAAGGCCGAGAGGCAGACACAGAATGGCATACATGGATACAAATAAAAAGAGAGAGGAAGAAAGAGAGAGAGAGAGAGAGAGAGAGATAAATTATGGAACAATTTACCAATACATATAAGAAAATCACAATCAATTGAAATATTTAAGAAGAAAGTTGTTTATTTCGAAGTTTTAATATTGTATAATTATGTCGTAGTTTTAATATTGTATAATTATGTCTTAGTCTTAATATTGTATAATTATTTTGATACTGTACAAAGTGCCTTGAGGAGTCTTTTAGAATGGATTGTGCGCTTTAGAAGTTGACATTATTATTTTTATTATTAGAGAGAGAGAGAGAGAGAGGAACATGAAACCTCTAAAATTCAAAATATTCATTCAGCTTTAAAAACGGCAGAGGAGGGGGTTCAATTTTGTTTAATGTCAGAACAATACTTTACTTTAAACACGCTGGAAACGACCGTTAGTGTGGTGGATCCAGAATGATAAAAGTGTAAATCTACCATTTAAAAATGTTGTCCCTCCTCGCTCGATCTTCAATTCTTTGGTTTATCAGGGATTACAAGCCCTGGGTTTATAGAGTGAAATGGGGAAGGGAAACGGGGAACGGGGAAGGGGGAACGGGGAAGGGGGAGGAGTAGGGGGAGAGAGAGAGAAGTATACAAAGGTGTGGGTGGCAGAGGGACAGGTAGACCGATTTTGCAACAGAAAGATTCCAGAACACTTCTCTGGTATCTGACGCATTCTCTGGCAAAAATATTGTTCCGTTTTTTAAAATTATATATATATTTTTTCAAATACCAAAATGAGGGAATAACATTGGGGTTGCAATGTGTTTTAATGCTAAGTTTAAGGTTTAAGATGAAAGAGAGAGAGAGAGAGAGAGAGAGAGAGAGAGAGAGAGAGAGAGATAGAGAAACATACATAGAGAGAGAGACAGACAGACAGAGGGGGAGAGAGAGAGAGAGAGAGACATACAGAGAGAGGGGGCGGAAGAGAGACGGAGAGAAAGCAATCAATGAGTACTGCTAGCAGACACACAATCATAATCGAAAATTGTCTCTGGATGAGACTTAACTCATAACATGCTTAACGGAGCAAAGACCTTCTGGCCCCTAGAGAGACAGGTGTCCCTGTTACTCATGTGAGCGTCACGTATGAGGACGGACGCCACCGTTTCAAGTATCATATAGATGCAAAAGGACATAAGTCCTTATTTGGATCGATAGTGAAGCTGTGGCGCAGAAAGGAGAGACGGAAAATATATGAAAGAAAGAAAGATCATTCAACAAATTTGTATTCAAAGTCATAATAAAGACAATAAATAAAAAGAAAACTGATGGAGAAGGATATATTGAGGGAGAGAGAGAGAGAGAGAGAGAGAGAGAGAGAAAGTTACGTAAATGTTGATATGAAATATAGCTGAAATGAGCACAGCGTTCATTGTGTTAATTTAAAAATCATGTGGAACATGAGTTTCATCAAAAATGTTTGGAAAAATAATTCACAAATGCCTTGTTACAAGAAAAGACTAAAAAACGTAATTTTGAATGTGATAATAATATAGGCCTACATCCACAGCAAAATAATAATATGATGCTATCCTATTTCTGGTACCCTGATATAAAATAATGCCCACCCCAACAGAAATTGTGAGAGCTATCAGCTATCACAACAAGCCTCCAAGCAATACATGTTCAAGTTAGGGCAATAAGCACGGGTCATTATTTTCCAAGTGTGAAAGTTCGCCGTTTATTTCTTCAGTTTTTCTCTTTTTCTTCTTGTAAGTACATTCATGTTCATAATTATACAACGCGTGGTAAAACGTCATTGATCCAAAACTTTTTTTTTTGCTGTTGAAACTGCCCTTGCTCCTCCGTCTCTTAAAACAAAAACAAATCCCATTTCTTTCCCCTTCCTTTCCCTCTCCCCCGCCTCATCTCATATTTTCACTTCCTCTTTTCATCCTTCCCCCTTTCTGTTTCTTCTCTTAATCCTCCTTCCCCACCTTCATCATTCCCAACCCTTCCTCTCCGTTCCCCTCCCCCATCCACTTTGTTCCCCCTCTCCGTCCGTTCGTCCGTCCCTCCCTCCTTCCCCCTCCACCTCCCCATCTCTCTTCCTCTTCCTCTTCCTCCTCCCCCAAACCTCCTCAACTTCCTATCTTGCTCCTATCTACCTTTCCCTCTTCGTCCTCTTCTTTTCCCCTATGCTTCTGTCTCTTTCCGATTTATCGTCCTGCCCTGATATTAAGTGTGAACGCGGGTGATTATTATTATATGCGAGCATGGTCATAGAAGATTGTGGAATTATACACGAGTGTGATGGTGGTTAGTTAAGTTTTAAAATCATGAACGAGGGTGAACGTGAATGACTGTGACATTGTGTGAACGGGATTGATTATTATGCTCGTGTTAACACAGTTGACTGTGAAATTACATTTAAGTGTGAACAAGGTTGATTGTGAAATCCAACCCAATGCGAGTGTTTTCCCTAATTGCCTGGTTTAGGGGCCTACGCCATCCCTCATGCTTTGGACATGATCCATATTTAGCGGCGAGTCCAGGGGGTGAACAAAGGGGGTACATACCCCCCTGACCCCAATTTGCCAAGATGCTTTAGACACACCTGTGCCCACTTCCATGAAGCACATGACCCCTCCCATAAAGATCTGCCCATCCTCAACACAACGATGGAAAGTCCTCGCGCATAAAATGGGGCTATACGAAGGATTGAGAAACTATGGGTGAGCGGAACAGACCCTGAAATACCTTTTGGTTTTCCTCATCCTACCGGAGCCCTGTACTTCCAAAGACCTGGACAGGTTCATTGCCAAGGTCAGATCTTGCACCCTGCACTGGACAGCTTATGACTCGAGGAGGAGGAGGAGGAGGAGAAGAAGAAGAAGAAGAAGAAGAAGAAGAAGAAGAAGAAGAAGAAGGAGAAGGAGAAGAAGAAGAAGAAGAAGAAGAAGAAGAAGAATACACAATGTCATTATGTGCCCTCACCGTGGCAAAGTTGAAAGCTTTTCTTGTGTTGCTTGTCGGAATTCTTTGATTCATACTACCCCCCCCCCCCCCCTCCCCCATGCAGGGTCAAAGAATCCTGGATCCGCCTCTTCTCCTAATGAGTAGAGGAATGATGATGATTGGAGAGAAAATAGACCACCCATCTTACCTTACAGAAGAGAGATGTAGATGAACAATGAATAATAATGTAATGGATATCGAGGACGATGATTACAAATGGTGGAGTGAAGAAACAAAGAAAAACGCCACTATTTTGATGGGAAACGATGGAAAAGAATATGAGGAAGAACAGAATTGCACTATATTGTACAGTTAAGCCTCTAGAATCAAACAACGAAAATGGGGAGGCAGAAATAAGAGAAGAATGATGCAAACATCATTCTATAGGATTGTACTCGGAACTCTATCTTGGAATCGGCAAGAAACAAGGTTTGCCCCAAAACTCTCCATTAATGCCATATTGTATCAATACAAAATAAAAATTCGATGTGGCGGGGAGAATTATAGATAAAGACTCTTTGTAATCGCATTTGTACTTTCTAAAATAATGATCGGTTATTATTAACAGGTTAGATGGTATCAATAACACAGATGCTCGACCGTACAGACTGCATGGAAAGACATGGTTCCGCCTTTCTACCACCATTTCCTTGACCGTGGTCACAGACCATCTGCTTTCAGAGAATTCATGAAGGCAATTTTTGTCTTTATTCTAGTCAGAACACTCTATCAAACAAGTGATTTGACGTACAAAGTTGGCATTATACAGTCAAACCTGCCTTCGTGACCACCTGTCTACAAAGACCACATTTTTGTTTGTTTCCCTTGAAAATGGTTTTCTCATTGAAATATGAACCGAAGGAACCTGATGTACATAAAGACCACCTGGCTATATATATAAAGACCACTTTTCTCATTGAAATATGTACTAAAGGAACCTGTACTTAAAGACCACCTGCCTATACAGACCACTTTTCTTGTCTCCTCGGGTGGCTTTATAGACAGATTTCACTGTACCATTAATTCTTTTTCACGTGGTTTCTTAAAAAAAACCTGTTTACTTATTCAACCCTTTAAGAAAATCATGACTTGAAATTGAGTGTTCGTTCAGTCGAGACTACTCGAGTCAAACTACATTTTTTAGAAAAACTGAATAAAATGTATCATATCATGTCCATTCACTAATTTCGACTGGCTCAAGAAATTTGTCTAAATTTGGAGATCAATTTCTGAATCTGTTGGTGTTTCAAATTCATAATAGTCACATCTGTCAATTTTATTCCTCATTGATAGATGTATATATACCTTGCGCACTTTAGTGCAAAAGAAAAAAGGAAACAAATAAGAGGTAATTTAACAGAAAGAACCTAAAAAGAAGGGAGAAGAGAAACGTCAGAAGAGAAAAACCTAGAAAGGTAAAATATGAAGAATGATAAAGCAAAATTGATAAAGAAGAGGAGAATCTTCAGAGATGACAAATTGAAAGATAGAAGGAAAAGAGAATGAAGATGAATGTTGGTAGGATTGAGGAGGAAGGAGGAAAGTTAAAAACAAAATGAAAAGAATATGGAGAAAAAATGGCGAAGGAGGAAAGAATAAGAGAAGGAAACGAAGAAGGAGAAGGAGATGAAGAAGAAAAGAAGGAGGGTGATGAGGAAAAGAAGATTAAAGTCTGATATGACATCCTCAATCATAACACAGCAGTGCAGCACTCATGTTAACATAACAGATCGAATCGGAGCAAGGGCAGGGCAAACAGAGCTATGTATATCTAAAACATTTGCCGTCACATTAAAGTTGGTATAGCGAGCATAAAATACACAACCATTTGAATGCGGTAATGTTGTTTACCAAAGCAACATGGATACCCATTTAGGAGCATACCATTTTGTTCTTTATAGGCAATGCCCCGACGAACAGGCGAACTCGTTAACCCGTAAGGAACCATTAGTCACAAACACCGATGGCTATATACGGGCCATTTATGACCGTGGGGCCGATAGGTTTAAGTAATCCCACGCTCTTTGCACGAATGAGCAAAACCACTTCCAATCCTGAAGTCTGTTTTTTTTTCGTCTAAATATAGGACTATTTTCTCGATATTTTCCTCCTTCAAAATTAATGTATAGGGGCGTGGACAAATCTTTGAACCTGTTGTTTTAAAACATACGAACTCCATGGTTTTTAAAATCCTTCATGACCTCAGTGCCCCTTACTTAAAGGTAAAGACCAGTTATGGTCATGCGATTGCATTGTGAAAGAAACGTTGTGGAATCGATCAGAAAAGGTCGATCATCTAGCATCTAGCATCTGCAAGGTTCTGGAATCATCAAAATGATAAGAAATTTGGCCCATTCTTCGTAAAGTTACAAGCACTATACACAGAAAGATGTATATGGGACTACCCTATCTCTCTCACCAGACCATGAGAGAAATAAATTTACCAAATATATGAATTAGTAGGCGGTTTCCCGGCAAATTTTTTATCATCATGTATTAGTCAAAACATATTCTTTCACATGATTGGTAATGAGAGCTTCCATTTCATTTTTTGAAATTGGGGCGTTGCCAATACTGGTCTTTACCTTTAAAGGACTCCTTTCATTTTGTTTATCACCAATATTCGTTATGTTCCATCGGAAATTTATCTTTACCTAAACCACATACCGAATCATGTCGTAGAATGTTTTCATATATATCGTGGGGCATCACAATTTAACGTTTTACCTTTTACTTTAAAATCATCCCGAAATTACAATGAATTCATAAGATCATTAAATACACATACGTTGAAAACTATCTCCCTTTAAAATAGAAGAATTTTAATATTGATAAATAATAGGGTGGCGGGTTGCTCTCGGGTGGGTGGGGGCATGATATAACGATGTTGTGTTTATATTATACCAATATGTTAAGAATTTAATTTGTGATATATCATTTTCTCTCATTTGTTTTGTATTGTAAACTTGACCCCTCGGTAGAACAGCTGTGCTGTACTGGCACAGCTGAGCAGGGCTATCCATCCAATGTTATTTTTTTCATGTTATCATGTATATTGTTATTTATATGTTCTTATATTGGTGAATAAAAATGAACTAACAAAATAAATCAAATGAACAATTTGTTTAAACCCTCCTTGTCGGCAAAATAAATAATCATTTTTTGATCATTTTTTTATTGCCGTAGCATTTTTTTTCCAAATATCTCGTCTGCAACTATTAAATTGAAACGATTCTTTTTATTAATGGATTATCAAAACGATGATTTACAAAGAATAAGAAGAGGGCCAGTTTGACATGTTGAAATATTCTTTTCTGTCGGTAAAATGTGGTTCGAGACCCCCTTTAAGATCAATGCCCCATGCGAATGAGACCATTCTTACTCGGCTGTGTGCCTTTTCCATGGCGTAGTTCTAAATGGGCCGGGGGGGGGGGGGGCGGTGGCAATCCCCTAATGCATGTTTTGATATTTTCTTGGCACATTTAACACCCTGTTGGTAAATATAATATGTGCCTTATATTGTCGCTACATTTACTTTGGCTACCCCTTTGCAAAGCTCTCTACATTACTTAATGACTATTTCTGCCTCTCACTCCCTCCCCATTTTTTAAGCCTTACCCTCCCTCTCGCCGTCTGCTTTTCCTGAAAAATTTCGCTCACGTCAGGATGCTATTTGCAAACTCGCATCGTCTTTTATTGCTACGTGCTTCAAACCCTATTAGGTGTGTGTTTATCTCTTGCATCAATGGTTGCATTTCAGTTCACAACCTTTGCCTTTTATCTACAAATTATAATCACTTAAATTTTTCAGAAGACCCCCCCCCCTCCCCCCCCCCCCCCACCCCCTCTTTGCTTTCAGTTTCAAGTTTGCACCCTAAAATCCGTGACAAGTTTGGTTTGAGGGCCTGTCGATTTGTGGTGGGCGCGCCGGTTGATTAAATTGGATCAATTAATCTTGGGCTGAATTCTGACTTCACTTCGGCATCGATTAGTCTACCCCATCATTGACTTGTCTATTTACAAAACTGTAAGTCTGTCTGCCATGGTCATTCTCTTTTTCGTTGATAATTCATATCCATATCGTCAGTTCATCGCATGATACACACCATATGCTCTCAAATGTTTGAGGAAATTTAGTATTTGTGACAGTTTATCATTTCGTTTTTGAAAATAACATTTTATATATATATGTATTTGCCTATTTATGATTCAATGTCAGAAAAATACTTATTGTACTTTATATGATTATTTTTATCGAAAAACTGTATACTTACATGAATGCAGAAGAAAATCAAATCAAATCAAATCAAATTATTTTACCCTGTATTTCTTGTCCCATATTTCCTTCATTTTTTTCAAATCGCGCTTGATTATCTCTGTCATAATACATCCCACATTCTGTCATTTTTACATCCGAGCCGTATCCGCTTCTTTTCTATTTCCAACTCTCTTTCCTTGCTACAATCTTGCGGGTGTTTTTAATAATAATAGTCTCGGTCAATTTTGCCTGCATGATTTGTAATTAGACACGCCAGCATGATTGTTCTGCAGATATCCCCTCGCATCAAATCACAGCACAGCTGAGCTGATCGGCGGGCGATCAAGCAAAACATCCACTCTTTGATCAAGAGTCTAGTAAAAGAGATGAATGAATCATGGTCAAAATTACAGAGTATGTATAGTTTGGGAGATTTTTAATTCCCCATATGCGGAAGAATAACATACACCGTAACAGTAGCAGTTCTTGAGGTGTCGAGGGGTGGGGTGGGGGGGGGGGGGGGTGCCGTGCTCAACCTTCAATTTCTTCTAGCCCTCTCCACACAATTTTCAAAAATTATCAAATTATGTAAGATAGACACAATCATGTAGATAATGAAAGGAAGAACCCAAAAGCTCCCCAAGCCGCGCAAAGCGCCCCCTCAAAACATTCTTCTAGAACCGCGCCTGTAAAATCATTCTGAAGTGGATATCCTCGGTAAATCATTAGTGGAATCCACTCTCAAAGGAGCAATTCACACTAAATAGGAGTGGATTCCAATATGAGTTAGAGTGGATTCAACTCCTAAACGGAATGATCCTTAATACGCCTCCTAGTAAGTAAGAGAGTAAAATCAAATGAAAGCTACTATCGCTCTTGAATTTTTTGAAATTTGGAACACATTTTGATGCCTCATATTTTGACATGAGTTAAGTTCCATAATGTATTCTTACTTTTGTGATTTCTTTTTTTACTGCTTATGATTTCTAGCAAGATTCGATAAGACAATTAGTTTCCAGTTGGGTCAAAGTCTGCCCTATTTTAAAGTACAAAATTACCCAATTTTATTAGACATTTTTTTACTCGAGGAAGACATAAATCTGCTCAAAGTTGGTGGGACACATGGTTATTTTAACTATATGCTGGTCAATTATCGTCTCCTTTCTTTAAATTTGTATTTTCTAAAGCATGGCATTTACAAATTCACGGTAGGATTATTCTTTTCAATTTCTTCATCCATACTATCATTATCGCAACCGATCGTATAACTTTATAATTGTGTTGTTGCTAGAGTTCTGAAAATACGTCTCTCGACGTATATTGTTGCGGAGGAATTCGGTCATCTGATCGTTCTTTAAATGCCAGTATGTATAATTATATATTAGATGCGTGACGGGGCTAATGTTTCGGTCATGCGTAAGTTACTATGTATTTTGTTCATTTAATTGTTATATTAAATAGAGTTTGCATAATCGGATATTTGAACGTCAGCGTAAACGCCTTGGCAACGTAATGTTGATTTCTTTCAAACTGTATGGTGTTGTGTGTACAAAGAAATTCATCGCAATTGGGTCTATTTTTGTACTTCTAGTGTGTATATTTCATGACAGTATGATTGATGAGTATGCTGATGTCACGGCTTATGAGCTTGTCGCATTGTGATGTCACAATGGCACGATATCACCGTGATTGATGTGTTTATAATCGCACTGGCCTATAGGCGATGCATCGCGATGTCCTCTCGACAACATTAGAGAGAGAAAGAAGAGAGAGAGAGAGAGAGAGAGAGGGGAGAGGGGAGGAGAAAGAGAGAAAGGGAGACAGAGAGAGAGAAAAGAGAGAGAGAGAGAGAGGGAGAGAGAGAGAGAGAGAGAAGGGGGGGGGGAGAAAAAGAGAGAAACGGAGAAAATAAGAGGAGGACGAATTGTATCAGTGGGCGGGAGGAGGAGGGAGATGGAGGGGAAGAGGGGAGAGGAGAGGAGGAGGTGGGAAAGAGGAGGGGGAGGAGGAAGAGAATGAGCAATGAGTGATAGGTAAGAGGAGGATGCCGGGGAGGAGGAGGAGGGATGAGGCTGGGAGGGGAGGGGGCGACAAGAATGAGAGGGAAGGGGAAAGAGGAGGAGATAAGGCAAATTGAGGAGAGGCACAGAAGAAGAGGAAAGTCGAAAGAAAGAAAATCATGCAGAAAAGCTAAGTGAATAGATTAAAAAGTAGGCGGAAGAGAAGGCCTATACCTTATATTGAGCTGACATTTAGTGTTAAATCTAAACTATAATATAAATTGATACTTTCCCCGCGGCTATATAGACGACACTATGAACCGATTAGATCAATCATTTTTTATAGCTAAAATGCATACAAAAAAGGTAAACATTTAGGAGAATCTAAAGTGTTATGTTTTAGTATAACTGTAAGAAAATTTTGCAAAGCCTTTATGGCCTACCTAGCAGATTCATCGACTAAAAAAACAACAATATATATATATTTTTTTATAAACATATTAAATGGGCCCCGTAACTCAAAGCTTTGTCATTGATCATACGATTTATTGCAATGGTCACTATGTGTAATTAATCGCAAAAAGAAATCATTGCTTAGATTTCATAATGTATCTATTTTATGTAGTTGGTCAAATAACATTTTGCTTATATTACAGGGAAAAATCCTATAATAGATTACCTTAAAGAGCATTCTTCATTATAATTCCAATGTTGATGGGTTTCAGTTCGTAGTTGCCTTTCTCTGGCCGATCTGTCACTGGAGCAAAGCCTTGTTTGTATTGGCCGAAGCACTCTGGAATCGCGGTGTGTGTATAAACCAACCCTCGCACTGCAAAAGCTTACACAGCACGAGATCCGATATGCACACACAGGGCAGTGCTGACGTACTTCGCAGATTGCGGGACAGTGACGATACTCGTGCACTGCATGCTTGAATGCGACACTTTGACTTTCAATGACGTAACAATGGGTATAGGGCCATCTATCAAGAGTAGATATGAAACGATTATTTTCCTTAAACGGACATGTTTTATCAAAATCTATGAAGAGATTCTATTTATTACCATCACATTCTTGGTACATAAACCTGCTTTGGCGTTCAGCTTTGTATAAAGACCAAAATTTTGCTTATCTTGAATAACATCGAAATTTGCAACAACAAAAAACATAATGACCAGTTTTCTTGTTTCCCGCGTGAAAATAAATCACCGGAAAAGTTCAGAGTTCGGTCTCCTTCTATCCCCCCCCCCCCATTTGTTTTTCCTGTCCCTCCCTCACCACATCCCCTAGGGCCTTTGAGCTGGCTGTATTCTCGAAGTAATGCTTCGGGGGAGGGGGTGGGGGGATTTTGGGAAATATTTCGCCTCTTTCAGATAATCGGGGAGGAGGAGGAGGGGGGGGGGGGTGATAAACTGGGTTTATCCAACGCTGAATACGCCACTAATATACTATGACATTCAATCTAATTACAACCGTCTCCCTGCAATGATAATCATGACCTTACATGTCTTAAGGCGCATTAAATGCAAAGGAGAACGACGACGGTACTTTAAAGCTCATAGACAGCAATGGGACGGGTACGAAATGGGCCTTTTCACACAATAATCAAAATTTCGCGTTTGGTTTGGCACACGAGGCGTTATTTCGTTTGCGTTATTAATTGCGCTAATTGAGGCTGTGAAAGGAAATTATAGCATACGCCAGTTATGAAAGGTATTGTTAGAGGTTTCTGTCTATTTTCCATTCACGTATGTTCGATGACATCCGCATGTGGCATACCAGTCGCTGTGACGCACTCCTACGTCAGATAAATACGCTTCGTGTACGCAATGCTGTATTAAAAAGGTATACACAAAATAGGAAGATCACAGTCAGACTAAAGTCCAAATTATCGCGTTGCACATAAGGCGTCATTTCGTTTGCGCTATTTGCTGCGCTAATCAAGTATATAAATATAAAGGCAAATAACCTATACGACAGTTATTGCATGCAATGATTATTCCGTTCATTTTCAATTCACCTTTTATATGATTTTATACATGGCGCGTCAAGTGGCAAGCCAGTCGTTGACGCAGTCCTCCGTCAGTTAATAGGGACTTTTAGATTATTTTGCACGTCGACATAGTGGATTGCTACGTGTGACGTCCTTTAGAGGCAATGTGACGTCCTTTTAAGGCACTGCCAGTGCCTTAAAAGGACATCACACGTAGCAGTCCACTATGTCGACGTGCAAATCTAAGAGTCCCTAATGAAGCCCCGTGTGCAGTGGGCATTACAAGGCAATGTTTCATTGTTAGAAAGTTGCTAAGAAAAAATGAGATTGTTTTGATCTTGTAGAGGTAAATTTAAAAAAAACTGCCATTAACTTTGAAAAGTCTACTTTGTAAAATGTAAATTCGTATTGACTAAATCTTGCTGACAAAAATAAATAATGATTAACAAAAACACAATTAAAACAAACAATCACCACCATCACTAACACCAACTACAACAGAAATGAAAAGCACAGGACTTGCAAAAATGAGATTTCTTAGACACGTGGCATCAAAATTTGGTATTCAATCATTTCTAGTAATATTTTATACTGTCATTTCAAGAGTAACCTTCTTTTTCGGGTTGGGGGAGAGAGGGGAGGACAGCGGTTACTTATCGTATTCTTTCACATGAGATTCAAGATAATGAAACATATCAAACCAGAGACTATTTTTCTCCACCTTTACTAGAGCTCAACCTTCCCTTTAAACCCGACATCTTGACTCGAAGCACTACGTTCATTTCCACAGACATTCAATCTAATTACAACGATTTTCTTCAGATGCTAATCGTGGCCTTTTGTGACTTAGGACGCATTAATATGGAAACAATCAGCTCGAGATCACTTATAACAAGTGCATGTCGTTGGCCTTAGGGGTATGCTGCATATTGCAATATACCATTCTAACTAATTAAGGGGATAATCACTGGAGAAATTGAACTTATTAATGTCGATTTAATGCCCCCAAGCTGCCCGATGTTCTGAGCATGACCTAATGACGATCTTATATTGTATGACGGTACACTGTACATGTACCGTGTTAAGGCTGTTTGTACTCTTGGAGAGTGGGTTGAGCTCTGTTCAAAATTTTAAAATATTTATAAACTTTCTTATTTTCTTGTTCAGTTTGGAAGAATATCTTAAAATAATGCACATTGAAGAGGATGGCTCTCCAAATGGCCTCATATTCGTAACAGAACAATAAATGCTGAAGAAAAAAAAAGTCGGTTGAAATATATGTGTGTAGTCCCACATATCCACTTCTATGTGCAAGACATTCGATCTACAGCAAGATTGGGTCAAAATATTTTTGTTTGGTTATTCCAAACGCTCAAAGGATGCACATATTCCAGACAGTTTCTTACAATTTCTTGCATGACCAGTATGCTCAGCTCTTTCCTTAGGAACCGGGTGGTTTTGAATGCACGCTCATTATAAGAGCATCTTTTTTTTTAAATGGCAAAACCAGATCGCGGAGCGACTCTATTTTGTGAAGAGGACAGCCCATTCAGGTAATGGTTAATAATAAAAAAAATATAATGTTATGGTGACACCATCACAATCCTCGTGCTTTCAGGGGATTTTGCCTCTATCCTCCATGTTTGTAATGTAATCATTATAAGCAGGAAATCAATGTCTTCTTAATCTAAATCATCTTATGTTTTAACAGTTCCCCATATTTCATATTAACGATCCTTCATTTAGATACTTGCACACGGGTTAAAATCTTATCGTGATCTTGCTATTTAATTCTTGTTTCTGCTTGTCCCCTAATATGCATTTTTAGCATTGTAAGCACATAAAGCTTCTTTTTAAACTTGTCCATTTAATGAAGGTTTATTTTGATTTTACATATCATTCCTCTTCCCCTTTTTGTACATTCTAGTATTATGAAAATAATGGACGACTATACGTTGATGAATTTGCATTTGTTTAGGGTCATGATAAAATATTCAATGTCATATAAAAGCTGATAGTTCCTAACTATTTTACGCTGACTACATGCGTGCAAAGTAATATTAACTTTCGGTAAGATGTATATTATATGGGCGCATTGGGAATAACTTAGTATGCTAACATTATCGATTCGCTCGTTTCTGTTTTTATGGCTCGTAAAATTTTCCCCTATTCCCTCAACGCTTCTCTGTCATTTAAATTCAACATGAATGTTTTACGTGACTTGATTTCAAACCTAATCACATGCAGACAGAATAGATCTACCGGAACATGAAGTGTATACTAATCATAACTACATTCGTCATCATGTTAAAGATACATTTCACCGGCTGTAAACCTTATCCCGATGTGAGACTTAAATACGAATTATAAGTTAGATAACAAATCGTTAAAGGTTGGAATGTAATACTAGAGTTATTAATCAAAATGAATTCCGGTCAAGATGTGCTGAAGACGATTCTGATTTGTCTTGGGATGCTGAAAAACATTAGCAAAACAAAAGCAAAACAAAAACAAAACGACCATCAAAGAAGCAAACAGGCAACTTACTGATGACGTTAATTTTACTTTCCCAGAACATTTATTTACAAAATCGAGGACAACAGTAACATTTTACACATTATAAGGGTAACATGTAAACGATCTCGGTATTACATCAATTCTTGTAACTTTCATTGTATTCGGCAGAATGTAAGGATGGATACCTCCGAAACCAAGGGAACGTTTTGTTAAAATAAACACAATGAAACAGGCAGAAGATATTGTTATAAGGGGGGGGGGTGTTTTTGATTTTGAGTATGTAAGCAGGGTACTATTATCTTCCTTCTACTTTTCCTTTCAAGCTCTCCCTTCCTTTCTCCATCATTTTCTCTATTTTCATTCTTTCTGTTTCTCCCTTAACGCCATTCAATGAGTGCTGGGCCATGTCATCCTTGCCCCATGTGTCTATGCTACTGTCTTTCTTTTATAAACAAAATATAAGTACCCTTTTGTAGTTAGGATATGCTCCGAAAATTTTAAACCTATTTGTTCTTCTTACCTAACGAGAAAATACTCAAGAATGTCTACAACGAGCTTTGCTGTTTTGACCCTAGAGAAACGTAGCACAATTCTCCTCAAAATGCAACAAAGGGGCAAGCGAACGGTTGAATGGAATCAGAAATAGAATGCTAATTTTAGCCCACAGAAGGAAGGAAGGGAGGAGGAAGAAGCAAGGGCAAAGAAATGAAAAAGATACCCGTCGTAAAATGGCTAGCGTGCTATAATAGGAGAGGAACACTTGAGTGTAAGCGCGCCGGTTACTCTTGTTTAATCAAAACCCTCCTCATCGCGTGCACGGCAAAATCGTATCGTCTGTATTCTTTCATTTTGTGGCGAACTTTTGGCGCGCGAACTGGGAAATGCGTGGAACCTCTGCGGTGATCTTACTTCGTGCAGTGCAGGCCATTTGGGTGTCATTTGAAATACATGGACCTCTGTTCTGCTTCGTCTCCCTTGTGTCGAAGCACAGCTCCAGGTTTGGCCGGCTGGGTGCATTCAATTAATGAATGAGGAGCGAGTTTCGATCGGTGTTGCCGTAAAAGGGTGGGAGATATTGACAGAGACAACTGCGCATTTCATCAGTAGTACTTCTGGATTTGGTGTCACAACGCTGCCGAATCGAGTCGTTTGCATACCGCTCCACAATGCCTGAGCTTCTCGATTAAATCCTACAAAGCATACAACCACCTGCGGGAGAGAGGGACATCATCGCCGAGAATTAATAAAGATCATCATCATCCTCTTGTGCCTGAAGTGAGCTCGGAAATGGAAGCTAACGAGATTTTAATTCGGCTATTTCAGGCTTTATGGCTACTCGTTCTATCTCTGACGCCGCGACTCAACTTGGTGGGGGCTTTTACCCAGGTTGGAAGGTCCCCTATTATCAGGGTTGCAAGTGGGGACATAGAGGGAAGGCGTATGGTTCTAAACCCGGTGCACCTTGTACCGGTTTACCAATACCTTGGGGTCCCCTACGCCACTCCACCCGTAGGGCCACGGCGGTTCAGGCCCCCTCATACACCCGGCCCGAGCTGGGAGGGGACGCGGAACGCGACAGCATTCGGACCAGCATGCCCCCAGAAGGTTCATGAACCAACAGAGGATACGCCATTTTGGAAAAGCAACGTCATGAAGGAGAAAAAGCCCTTTCTGCAGAACATGAGCGAGGATTGTCTCTATCTTAATATCTACGTGCCAGAAAGAGGTAAGAAAAAGAATCATTTAATTTCACTTTAATTTGAAATAACATTATCCTAAAACTTTCTCTGTGAAAAACCATGTTTATTTTTTCTTGTAAGTTAAGCTTTTTCCAAACCAATATTGACTAATAGCGACTAACAAAGTTTAATTTTGATCTTTCGCGCGACAAACAAGAACAACAAAAGCTACACCTTTGTTTAATTTCGACGTCAGTATCGCAACATCAACAACAACAACAAAACGATCTATTGTAAACCATGATTTTTTAAAGGACATAATTGTACACTGTACCCAATTAGCTTAATGACACGATAAAACTGCTTATTCAACGATGTGTGTCCATAACGTGCGGTGAAGATAAAAAGCTTTTAATGTAGTGTCATCTGTCATGATGATCAGTGATATTTGACAATAAGCCGATACAATTTCGTTAAGTGTGTTCTACGTGGCGTAAAATGGTGAAAATTCAAGTAATAAGTTACATTAAAACGAACATAAAGCAATTCGTCACGGCGTGAAATGCACCGCAAGTCTTACAGCCTCAAAAAATATCTAAGAGTGGTATACAAAAAAATACTTTTGGCAAAGCATCACTAATAGAGAATGAGCATGAGCAGTGTGAAACAACATGACCGACTATGGCAAGCATCAAAGTATATATAGATTTATTATTCTGTTCCAGCTGACAATTTCACACTATTTTGTATACAGTAACTATTCTGATTCACCCACAATTGTTTTCACCATCACGCTTTTCGTAAAACAATCATGTCAGTCCATTATAAAACCATTAATTTCTACTTCGGTAAATCAAAAACGCATTTTCTCACGGCACCGACCCCTACTTTGAACATTTGTTTCATAGACATACTGCAGATACAGGAAACGCCCACTTATTATGTAGACAGGTCGAAAAGTCAGAATATACTTGGATTGTTCTGTGCTTTATGCTAAGTAGAAGTTAGATTATTGATATATAAACCACTTCGGCGCCGGAATAGGCATAACAAAATGAACCCAATCATTTCTAGAGGATTTTGTTTAAGCGATCGGTAACACAAAATTGCAAATTCCTCCTTCAATTTTCAACCGTTTCAGGGTATCTCAACATTTTAGATCATGATTTTATTGCTGTTGTTATTTTGTACATGATTTTATTATGTGTTTATTTGTTTAAAATGAAAATAAATGAACTTGAATTTGAAATTAATATAAGAGATACGATAAACAATCTAATATCTTTACTGATTGGTGTTTATACGTACAGATTTGCACAAGCTAACATTATTTATCGCCAGAGTGTGTTATTATCAAGGTGACAAAAACTGAGCGATGTGCCCCAGATATTAAACTCTAACACCGTTGAACCTTGTGATGTCGTAAAGAAAGTCAAGAAGAAAGGGGAAAACATTTGAGCAGACATTATTGGGAATAGAAGGCTGTCACGAACAGCTCTTAGAGCTCAAATTTGTCTGATCGATTTATGAAAACAGACCTTGAAAGTTCGATTTTGGTGTGGGGCCTAAGAGCGTCGAGGTTTAAAGGGCTAAATCAGATCATGAGTAGAGATAAAGAATATGATTGGGGTATCATTTACTGATACCTCTTGCTGCAGAATTCACAGCTTAAAGCATTAAGGTCTTCGTTCGTCGTCCACAAAAGGACTTTCCCTTTAAAACAAAAACATATACATTTCTGAGCGCATGTCATAAACAACGCCCTTTTTAAACAGCTACATCACCAGGTGTCTGTTTATGTTCAATTAATCCTCTTAATTTCTTTTTCTTAAACGCCTTTGGTGGACCTTTTGTTACGACCAAGACCATGTTGGTTTTTCCGTTTCAAAAGAACATTGTTTATGAGAATGCACTTATTAAAAAGAATTCATTGTTGTATCCATTTTGCATGTTGAAAAGCAGCGTTTTTCATTCAGTGTTAGATCTGGTCTTCCATGAATCCCTGTCATTTTAAAGAAAATGTAAACAAACGATAAAATAGAGACAAGGAACACCTTGCAGGTGGACAACAACAACAACAACAACAACATTACTTTAAGATAAATCAGAGCAACTGAAACGTAAGTGCAATAAAAGTTATCTGATACGTGGGGGCAGGGGCCTATATACCCAATAAGTGTGTACTCTTTATATACACAGGGAATGCTTATTTGGCCCAAAGTCTTGAAAACACACACTATTTCAACAGCTACTTGAGATGTCAATACGACTCTCTTCAGTTACTCAATGCGCATTACGTTTCTTATTGCGTTCTACTGCTGACGTTTGATTATGTCATTGTGGGAGGATATCACAGTGAAACCGTCCCCTGATAACGGTTGCTCTTCAAATGCTCTGATAATCGAATTGTGATGAAAAATAGCTGAAGTGTTTGACCAAACATTCGTGCAACATATTGTGTAGTCCCATATACGTATTTCTGTGTGCAGTGCATGTGCTCGTCGGCTTTAGTTTATTTCTTACCATTTTGATGATTCCAGAACCGCCCAATCAGTAAAGACCTCTTCTTATTTACTACATAATAAACCCCTTTCAATTGATTTGAGACAATCGATGGTTGGTTGATTATTGATTTACCTGACTGTTAAGTTTTCTGTATATGATTGTAATTAAGCAACCGGGGGATCGACAGCTTTAAGTCCTCTCCGAGTTTATGCCTTACCAAAGGGCATGGGCGAATTCACTTGGTTTCGACCCTGGGACCTCCCGGTTACATGACCACACCTCTACCACTAAACCATCACGCCCCCTCAGTTAATTTCACAAAGCAGTTGCATGACCAAGGCCCTCTTTCATAAAACTTGTCATCAATGACAAATTACAATAACTGTTATAAGCTACTGAAATCGTGGCATTTGATTGGCTGAGAGCAAATTTCTCATAGAATTTAGCATTGGTTATTGATAACAAGTTTCATGAAACAGGCCCCAGAACACAGCTTTAACTCCATCGTACAGCGTGTAAATGTTTAAATTCATAATGAAGTACAAGCAGCGCCATAACATGTTTATTTTCGTGACCCCATCCAATCGTCGGCTCCTACATGAGATTAAAGATTTATCCGAAATCTCATTTCCATTTAGAAGACTTGACTAAGCCCATGAGCCTAACGCAATGCATACAGAATGGATTTATACGACGGGGGAAGAGGAAGATAGACTTTTTTTTACACCGAGCTATCGCCTCTGGCAAGGGAGTTAGTAAGATATATCTTAGGATGGATTGAAATAGTTCAGGGTCTCTATATATTGTAATGACAATCGCCTAGGTTTGGTTTTAATTGGTTTTGTGTCAGAGTTGATTGATGCTCTATTTCTTGTGAAAGAACATAGTAAGAGAAAAGGGTAAGAGAGTTGTGTAACTAGAGGCGTTGCTCCGGGAGTGGGGGAGGGGGGGGGGGGGCACAGTATCCCCCTTTTTTGAGTACCCCAAAGTGACCTCACAATGTTTTTAAAATGTTGCTCCGTCGCAATTGAACATGCAGACTATCACATACAATAACAAAGTAGGATGCTAAAACAGTATCTTAGACCTTGTGAAGAGAAACTCTTAAAAGTCCAGATAATGCCCTTTGTTTTTGGTGCACTTCCACTTTTAAAGACGCTCCGACGCCCCTATGTGTATCAAATTAGTCATCCTAAAGTTAGTCAATTTGCACATCAAATTCGGGTTTGAACTATCGTCATCTTCCTGATTACATAATCATTTAAAACATTGCATATTTGTATTTGATATTGCATAAAATCATCATAACATTATATTATATAATGCTAGATGTGATAAATTTTCTTTGTTATCTTAACGGTCCCATAATAGATTCACTATTTCTCTGTTTTTTAATGGCGCCATATTTCTGTTAACACGTCTAAATACGTTCGAGGAATTCGCTGAAATGTCTCTGTGCTATGTGCTATCACCTGAGAATTAGGCCTAGTAATTTTTTTGAATATCTTCATATAACATTTTTTTACTAGTCTTTTTGACACCGCCGCAATAATGCACGCAAGAGTAGTGACGTCACAATGGGTAGAAACAAAATATCAAGTGGATCTATAGAAGATGTGAAACTACTATCCGCTATAATAAGGGTGAGAGTAAGAGAGAGAGAGGGGGAGCGAGAGAGAGAGAGAGAGGGAGAGAGAGAGAAAGGAGAGAGAGAAAGAGAGGAGAAAGAGAGGGGGAGAGAGGGAGAGAGAGGAGAAAGAGAGGGGGAGAGAGAGAGAGAGAGAGAGGAGAGAGATAGAGGAGAAAGAGAGAGATGATAAAGAGAGAGAGAGAGAGAGAGAGATAGGAGAAAGAGAGGGGGAGAAGGGAGAGAGAGAGAGAGAGAGAGGAGATACTAATGCACGCAAGAGTCGTGATGTCACAATGGGTAGAACAAAATATTAAGTGGATCTATAGAAGATGTGAAACTACTATCGGCTATACTATGCGTACACCGTATTTGGGGGGGGGGGGGGGGGGGGGGGGGTGTTTCACAAAGATCCTAAGTCGAACTTAATTTTTAGTTGGACTTAAACATTATGGAGAGCCATTTGTAGCCTTTTTTAAAAATATATTCAAAAGCAAAAATCCAAGTATTTTTAGACTTTTCATAAATTCCACATCAAGAACATGAAATCTCTCATGATAATAGAAAATATGAATGATTTGAATCAACATTCTATGCCTTTTAAAATAAGTTTAACAAAATATTTTTCATAGATGCTAATGGCTTTCCATAAGTTTTAGGATCTTTGTGAAACACCCCCTGGCCACCTACTCCCTGGACATCCATCCTCCGGTATAACCACTCCCAGTCAACTACCCTCTAAGACAAGGGGGTAGTTTACAGGGGGTAGTTGTCCCATGGGGTAGTCGTCCTAGAGGGTGGTTGCCCTAGGGGGGGGGGTAGTTGTCCTAGCGGTAGTTGACTGGAGGTGGTTATCCAGGGGTGGATGTCCAGGGGGTAGGTGTCTTAGAACCTACACACACAATTCGAAAAGGTAGAGTAAGAGAGAGAGAGAGAGAGAGAGAGGAGAGATGAGAAAGAGAGACAGAATGAGAGAGAGACAGAGGGAGAGAGAGAGAGAGAGAGAGGAGAAAGAGAGATGGAGAGAAAGAGAGAGGGGAGAAAGAGAACGGGGAGAGAGAGAGAGAGAGAAGGAAGATATAAACAGTGTGTGGAATGTTTCTTTGTTTATCTTGATACAGTTAGGTGAAGATCATCGATCGAATGCAAGAACTTTAAATACAAACAATAATAAATAATCTTACATAAATGTCAGCGTATAAACCATCGACGGTTCTATATACCGACGAGACCGTCATAATTCTATCATAATGACTACGAAACATTACAGAAGAGCAGAACAAACTATAAGATAAGAAGCGACTGCCCCAGTCACCAATCGCAATGTCTTTTTATAGGAACAGAGCTATAAATTGCATTATCTTTATGACTGAAGTCACAACTTGCTGAAAACAGCATACCCTAAAATGTACACATGGGACATAGTTGCAGGTATATAATGGTCAGAATGGAATGTCTTCTTTATTTTGACTATCAGGGCTACTCAGCATTTTCACGGGATCTTTCAGAATATTGTCTGGCAGATGTTATTTATCTGTACATATAAACATATTTTGTGATAATTTTCATTTGGATTGTCTTGGATTTCTTTCTCCAATCGTTAGGCCTATCGGGATTTAAGATCATCTTTAGCTTCGAGTTTGCTTGCAAGAAGTAAACCCATCACTCAGTGGTAACATTAAGGGGTTTCATCCCGGACTTGAGCTATACCAAGATGTAATCCCATGACACAGTTCTTTATAATCCTACTTGCATGGAGATGGACAATGTGATGGTGATGAAAGAACAGATGGGAGAAAACAGACTGGGAATCAGATAGAGAGAGAGAGAGAGAGAGAGAGAGAGAGAGAGAGAGAGCAAGAGAGATACTTACATAGTGAGGTGAGGTGAGAGAAAGAGAGAAGGAGAGTGAGAGAGAGAGAGAGAGAGAGAGAGAGATCTAACCCCGGGAATAATAATAATTATGAAAGCAAATTGATACATGTATATTCAAATGTAATAAAGGTATTATAGATATTCACAAGAACAATTCTAAAATCACCAATAATAAGAAATGGTGATGAATAAAGTATACTAAATCTTTCGGTTTTTCATCTGTCCATTCTCAAAACAAAAATTGCCTCAATTAATGTAAGTCGATAACAAAAAGGGAAAAACAAATCATGAGAAAGAGGGAGAGAGGAAAAAAGCACTTGGAAACTGGATTTCATCTACTTAGACAAAAGGTGGAAACTTCATTTAAATCCATTTACAAGAAACTTCGTACTACGGAAATAAACTCATGTCTCGTCAAAAAATCTGTGACACTTGCGGAGCCGCTTCCGCACCATACAGGCGAGTGACAGAGAGTCGTTTGCACGGAACGTTGTTTTATTCATGTTATAAAACGATTATCTGTACACTCTTGTCTCGCTCCTCAAGCCTTTGGGTAATGTTATGGAATGAAATGATTGAGTGAGTGAAAGAGAAAGAGAGAAAGAGAGAGAGAGAGAGAGAGAGAGTAACGTACTTTCTTCGCTTCGAAACGTGCGTCGTCGAGGACTCGAAAATGTCAGTTAATCTAGATCTCGGGAAGCAGTACAAAGGGGAGGTTTTTTATATATTTTTAAAGACATAATAGATTTTGTTTGGATGATGGGATTGCCGTTTGCAGTGTACGCGAAGCTTCGAGTAGTAGTGCAAAATTATGAAATAAAGGGATGTGAATAGTTGCAGTAGAATCTTGGAATCTCGTATTTGAGACTAGATTAATTAGATATTATTCATAATATTAATGTTTGTAGATGATTTGTTTTTTCACTGTGTACGTGTATCTTAACATCGTTATCTATACTCGTTTTTTAAAATCAATATTTCGGAGTAGAATACAATTTCTGACCAAAGAGTATGGCCCCTAATATTCATGAAACTACGATTCTGCCCTTGCAGTTGAAAGCGTTTCCCTTAAAATGTAGCAAATAGAATCTATAATGCAGCCTAAATTGTCGTTCTTTTATCATTCTTTTTCATATGGGAGTAATTGTATACGTGACACCAACATGACTACAATCGTCATTCGTTGAGCCTTTGGCATCATGCAGCATATATTTTACTAGGCCATTTTCGTAATGTCACCAAATTTATACTGAAGTGCCTCGATACGAATTATTTCATTAACCTGTTATAAATATATTTTAAAAGTCAGAATGCAAATTGCTTATATTACACGTTGTTAGGTATAGGGCAAACCCTAATGTTTGTCATATATACCTAGGAAAAACTTATGTGTGCAATTTAACTTCTGACTTTTGAGATACATTCATTATTTTGTTACGGGTGAATGAAATAATTAGTATCGAGGCGCTTCACAAAGGCTAATGCAAAAGTTTGGTTACATTACGAAAATTGCCTACTCTGTTTGATCGATATCAAATTACGTAGTAGCTCGCACACAGAAATGTATAACCCTCAAAATAATAAAATAACAGCTTTAATATTGTGCCAATCTTTACGCTTGGTTTCATACGAGAGTTATTGGTACATGATCCGAATATTACTCTAATCGTTATTTGTTAAGCCGTTTGTATCATGCAGCATTTATTTCAATAGTGGTTTATCACTGTCAATACGTACACGAGCACGCAACACAATATAGAAAGTATTATTTTCCTTCCAATCAATTAAAGTGACAGCTTATAATGCCATTCTTTATATACTGAATTCTCATATGAGAATTATTGTACATGATTACAAGATACTCGTTATTCGCAAAGCCATAGTACGAGGCTTTTCTATGCTGGTTAATCGCTATAGATTTACGTATGAGCTCCCAACACATCGAAAGCATTTCCCTCAAAGTAAAGGCTGAAAATGCCCTTTTCTTATACTGAATTCTCATATGAGTGTAATTGTAATCGGACATGATTATAATCATGATTCGCTAAGCCATCGATTTTATGCAGCATATACTTTAATGCTGTTTGATTACTATCAATACGTATGAGCTCGCTATACAGTGTATGCCTTGAACTTTAAAACTAGGCCTGTACAGGCTCGCTTACATATGAATTGATTAACTGCATGGGCGTTTTTGTTAATGACGTAAGCACAATTATGCTTCACATTTCTGTTTAGTTTAACACACAGATAAGACTCCTATTCCTGCGATAATTGCTCCTCTCTTCAATTTCGTGTCTTAACTGAATTATAACTTCAGTTTGTACCCAACGCTACAGCCCTAACCCTGATCCATCCGAAACTCTTTGCAATCATAACTTTAACCCTAAGCATTTGACGAACTAAAAAAGCGGAGCAGTTGTCGGAGGAACGAACGTCCGACCTCCAATAAAAAAGAAACAAATAAAGGAAGAAAGGAAAAAAGGAAAGAAAGAAAGATAGGAAAAGGAAAACTGAAATAAATAGAATAAATTAAAAATAATTTTAAAAACAGCAAGAAAGCAGAAAAAAAAGGACAAAGAGGGACAAAATTAAATCAGAGATTGAAAGGAGGGGAAGAAAGAACAAAATAATAGAGACAAAAGAAATAGAAAAGGAAAAATAAAATAAAAATCGCCGCTGTTTTTTCTGCGCCTTTATGTGAACGGCCCTCAAACGATCTATACACATGACGTATAGATATATATCCATACTCCACGATAATTGAATTCCAGCAATATACCTGATACGCATCAGCATCGAGTGAATATTACACACGAAGGTCATACATAGACTGATCGTTATTCTTTTTATTTGCCGCCGCTTGCTTCTATTTCACATATACGCTCTATTTGACGGCCTTGCCGGTGACGAATGATATAGGAGTAACAATGATAGTTATGTCAAGTAATACGTGTATGTGGAAATTTCCTTTCTACATGTATATTATGACTGTAATGTTGAAAGTATACAAACGGTAGCTAATTAACAGAGAGACAGGGAAAGAGAGAGAGAGAGAGAGGGAGAGAGAGAGAGAGAGAGGAGTGGGAGGTGAGAGAGAGGGGGGGGGGGAGAAAAAAAAATCTATGACTAGTTGTGATACAATGTTATACAAATATCACGCACGGTTTCTTCTTATCGTAAGAAATTATTTCAATATTATTTCAGTAAATTACAGAAATGAAACGGATAAGTTAAAAACCGAAAAAGTAGGACGGGGATAGGAAGGAGAAAATAATGAATTTTCATAGAAATTCGATAATAGCAATAATGCTTGAAGTGTTATTCAGACAAAATACGGTTAGAGAGATAGAGAGAGAGAGAGACAGAGAGAGAGAGAAAGGCTAGAGAAAATTTATATGATGTATATAGCTGTAGCCTGTAGAACAGAGGAATAGAAAAAAGGATGAATATTACTAGTAAGAGAATTATTGGCCGCCACCTGTATAGAGGATTATTGATTATTCGTTGAATCGCGTCTAAATAATCAGCGTCGAAACGTGTGTGTGTAGTGTGATTGGGCGAAGCTACGAGTATTGACGCTCATACAAGGTGTCCCCAAAAACTGAACAAACGAACGCATATTCTGTTTATTCTGACAAAATCGTTTACTATTTTCGATGAAATAACATTGAAGAAAGCTTCACATTTGAATCACTTCTTAAACAAGAGGTATATAGGTTTTTTAAATGTAACCAAGGTAATAAATAAGGAAGCGCTCTTGGTATTTGTTTTTTACAGACATGTAACTAGTCATCAACGAGTTCAGCAAATAAGCGCTTCATACTTCTTTTGAGTCACCTTGTAGCTTGTCATCATACCGCTCACCTGGCAACAGCGCGCGGGAGAAAAATCAATTTTTATTTATTATAACTGGTTGGGGAAATTGCATTCATACGGCTATTCTTTCCCCGGAGGATGAGGAAAAAACAATAAGTACAAAGTTTGGTTACTTTAAAGGAAGCCTGTGTCTCCAATAACCACACATGCATGTGTTCAGCTAAGGATTTAGTAGGATTTAAAGGGAAACATCAACTCGCGGCAAACCGTTTTCATGATTACTAATTTTACGCAATTTATATTTCAATAACCACGCATGCATCCGTGCGACAGGGGATTGAGCAGGATTTAAAGGAACACATCAAAGTACATTTGTGTTTGAGTGTGTTCATTGTTACTCATTTTATGTATTTTATATTTTCATAACCAAACATTCATGTGTGCGGATGAGAATTGACTTTGAGTTAAAAGAAAACATCAAGCTACATCTATCTTTATGTGTCGTCATTATTACTTATAGCACGCAAACTATATTGAATATAAATGATTATATATGGTGGTGTAGTAGAAACAATCTACCGCTAAACGAGGTAAAATACTTGCATGTTCTTTTTGAAAAAGAAACAAATGTTGAGTCTTTCGTGGTCTGCTAGAAGATTGAACTTGAATTAAATCGTAAAGATCCTGGTAGATAAGGAAACAGATAGAGCATGAGAGAGGAAAAAGAGAAATAGAGAGAGAGAGAGGGTGAGGGAGAGAGAAGAAATGAGAAAGAAAGAGGGCGAGTGAGGGAGAATTAGAGAATGATAGAGATATACAAGACAGATAAATAGAGACAAGATAAAATTGAAAACTACATGTTTGTATTTTTGTATAAAAACAATAAAATATATATAAGTATAAAATGTTCTGTGCATTGCGATTATTACATATAGCATCGCCCTTATTTCCCTTCAATTCTATGAAAACACGCATAAAATTCCACCTCAATTTCCTTGTCAGCTTCTTACAGTGATGCTTTTACTTGGTTCTGAACAGCAGCTCCATGTACATCCTTTAAACAAAATCCATAGGAAAATACACGTATATATAGTGGGAACATTGTGGCATAATTTGATTATATTGTGCCGCCAGGCCCAACGCATTTATGGTGTAGGGAAGTTAATTTGATTTAATGTAATTCAATGGCTCGTTGATTATAATGATAGACGTGCCTATACCCAAGACCCTGCAATGTTAATCTTAAAGAGAAAGATGAGTTCTGGGAAAGGTGCTAAATATTGTGAGATTTTTTCATTCATTTAAATATATCTGTGGAATAATATAATATCACCAATAACAAGGTCTTCTGAAAAGGATAGCTCTTCAAATGCCCTCATTTTCAAAATATTATTAGAGAAAGATGAGATATTTGGACTATAACTATCATACCACATGTTTGTGCACTCTAAAAAAAAGATACCCAATATTGGGTAAAATTGTACACTTTACGAGGGTAAAAAGGGGACATGCGTGTTTGTTGGGTAAAAGTTGACACAGGGGTGGTTGGGTAAGAATTTACCTAGCAAATGTTTATATATTACCCAACTGATGTGCGATACATTTGAACCAATGTATAAGGTAAAATTTTACCCAACGACAACCATGTTCCCTTTTTTACACAACATTGGGTAATTCTTACCCAACTCATCCTGGGTATTCGTTTACTTTGTTGTTGTGTAATTTTGTATCTTAAAGTTGGGTAAAATTTTAACCCAACCTTTTTTTATATTTTACACAGATTTGGGTAAAAAAGAAAATTTGTCCGAGGAGTTGGCTGGAAAGGTACATGTTATATGTGTTACAAAATATTATGTGAATAATGTGTTGTCCAGAATTATGTGGAATTCCATGTCCATATTGAGAAGATTTACATGCATTCATGCAAATAAATGCTCCAGAAAGAAACAAGTTCATGCTCGTAGTCTATTTCGAACAAAGTCGTCCAACTTCTGTCTATCTTGAACACAATTAGGTAGTCGATGAACATGCAGCTGATTCGGAACGGTGACCGACCACGCTAGCGCTTCAATCATAGTTTCTAACGTCAGTTGTATCATAATACCAACGTTTAGGTGTCAAACAAGACAGTGTTTACCCAACGCGTGGTTAAAATACTAATCTGCATCGTTACTTTCTTACCCCGGAAATGCGCACAGTCTAATTTTGATATGACACTATATGGCAAGTGTAATTACATTTTGGAGGGATTTCGTGTTTGGCACATGGTTGGGTGATACTTTACCCAACTTTTTTAAACAGCGATTTTGCACAGCAAAATTTTGCACTCTATTTTTAGAGTGTGTAGTCCCATATACACATTTTGGTGTAAAGTGTTTGTGACTTACAGCAAGACGGATTCATGTTTCATGTTTCACTTTAACGTTTACATCATCGTGAAATTGATTAAGCATGTTACAGTAAATCCCGGGATATAATCTTTTTAACCCTAATAAGGCCGGGCTATTTGAAGTCTTACTACGGCCGGGGGGGGGGGGGGGGGCCATTATGGCCCCCCCCTAAGATCTCGGCCGTGAAACGGCCGATCTCCACGAAAATTTGCACACATGTCAAGTGAAGTGTATAGAACAATATGATAATTTCAATTTTTTGAAAAAAATCCCTCATTTGCATATTTATGGTAATTTATGCAAATAACGTCATAAAATCACATTTTTACCCATAAATCCTATATTATTCATATTTAAGGATTCTTTTTCACTACATATATTCATTAGACCATTTGGAACAATAATACGACAAAAAAAATTGGAAGAGCCAGCTTATTCCTTATGTTATCTCTTGTTTTGATAATTTCTTATGTATTTCATTGTTTTTTTAACATATTTATGTTATTGTTTTTTTTTTTTTTTTTCATTTCTTCCTACAATTCAACTATTTTGACTCCCAAAACAACCACCTAAACTTTAAACAAGACCCAATAACCAATGTTTGATCTATTTTTAGGAAAAAATGACATTTCCATATGTTTTGTACACAAATCACAAAAATGAGCGATTTTCGGGCTGACATGCGAAGACAAAAGGTCACGTGACCTTGTAACTATAGGTCCGATTTTTTTTTTTTTTTTTTTTTAAAGATGCGCAAGACTCTAAAGAAAAAAGTCAGCGAGCGGCGAGGCGCCATCCATATGCGTTCTCGAACAATCAGAAAAATTGTGGAGGGGGGGGGGGGGGGCCATAATGGCCCCCCCCCCGGCCTTATTAGGGTTAAAAAGATAATTTTGAGGTTTCGTGGTCTAGTGGATATGTCCCCGAACTGTGGATTACATGGTTCGCGATTCGAGTCCTGCCACGGCATTATAATGACCTTTGTCAAGACATTAATATACCTTAGCCACTCTCCACCCAGGTGAAGTGAATGGGTACCCCATAGGAAGAAATTCTTTGAATGCTTCAGCGCCTTATAATGGCCGCTCAGCTACAGCCGGGTAATAATATGATACTTTGTATTGATCGCAGTAGAGTATATTCATATAGTAGCTGCGCTATATAAATCGACCTGTTTAATGTTTATACACTGTAAAAAAAAATTGTTCATTGGTAATTTTTACGTATTTTTTCCATGTAGAATTTACTTGAAAACATTAGTTTTGCCACTTACGCACTAAATTTGAGTCTTGCTAACTCAAACTTTCAATTTAGTAGAACATACGTGGAATATTTAAGTAAAATCAAATACATAAGAACTTTAAGTAATTTCAGCTTGTATTAATCTAGTAATTTTAACTCAAAATCAGAAATTATACGTATTACTCAAACAATTTATGTTGATTATTTTTATCTTTTTAAAGTAAGGACCGATGCAGTGCGTAATAGAAATATTTACATAATTTATGAATATTCATTAAGACCAAATTAAACTCTTTTTTAAATAAAACAATTCTTTTTTGTGGTTGAATGAAAATTTAAGGACTTTAAAACATTTACTAATTCATTTAACATGGCTAAGCAAAGACAAGACAATTTTTAATTGTTACCCAGTTCAAAACATATCAAAACTTGATATTTCAGGAAATTATCAACCAATTTTCCCTTTAAGATGCTACGATCAAGTATATATACAATTTGGAGCCTTTCAATATGTGTCGAATTGAAGCGTATGTAATAGTTTGTGATGGTGGTAGATATAATATATATACGGTTAAATCTTAAATAGAAGTAGTGAATGATAAGTGGTTGTTACTTGTTAGATTAGATGGGTACCAAATCGTGCAATATGTAATCCTATCATAGCTTTTTTTTAATTATCTAAAATGATTACAATACTTAAATTATTTACGTTAATGTAACTCGATTTAATTGAGTAAAAATTTATTCAGCAAAATAAGTAAATTCTACTTAAGATGCCGTAGGTAATATTTACTTAATAAAAATAAGGCAATTCTTTTCCTCAATTTTATTGAGTTATTTCGACTATTATTTTTTTACAGTGTATTATTATTATTATTTGGGTTCTGGTGATGTCAGAAATTGATTCTTACGGAATGAAAACTAGGCCTACTGCAATGAGGTGAAATATATGCCAACGAATTCCAAAAAGAAATCCACTTCAAGACATCAATATTCATCAAATTTTAAACATGAATGACATCTTGAAGAGTCTCCACTTAAAAGCGTCGAGTTGCAAAAAGACGCGTTTAGACATTTGACATTCAAAACCCTTCATTTAATTCCAGTAAGACTATTCATCCATCTTGCAGGCAGACATTCGAATCTCATTTTATCCGCTTTCGAGCTAAACATTGAGAGAGATAAAGAGAGAGGGGTGAGGGAGGGGGTCCGGGTATAAATATACTATATCACAAGAATGCTAAAAACGTGATCCTAATTTAATTCAGATCTTGATATCAATGATTCTTGGTCAAGTCATCAAGTCATATTGCAGTGGCACCAACCCTGTCACACATATGAAAGAAGACATGCGTCGTGAAGTATATTGTCTGTAGTGCCGCGAGGGTTGTTTGTGTATATACGTCTCGCTTCCAACTCGTATTCATAATATGCATGGGAGGGTAACTTTATATCGGCGCTTTGCTCTCTCTCAAAGAAAGGGCAAGCTCCCGCGATTTCTTTAAGTTCTCGCGGTCCACATCTCCTCAAAACATTTGCAAAGAGGACCCCCATTCGATCGGTCTCGAGTGGTATGGGGCAAATATAAACAAATTAGATGTGTCCGGTATGAACTGAAGAAGTTTTTCCCTCTTTACGCATTTCGAAGATCGTTTAAGTGATGCTGGTCCATTTGCTAATCGTTTTATTTCACGGCATTGCATACATACTAAAACTGTTTTATGATGTATCTGTTAGGGTTGGTTTAGACTTAATATGTTAGTTCTGTCTATGGTGTAGTATTACTTCGGCGTTCTGTGTTTCTTTTGATTTACCAAAGTTCCTTTCAATTTTCAGGTTCGTTTTGTCGGGTTAATAGCCAATTATTTGTAAATGTCAGACATCAAGGTCAATAATATTCATCGAAAGGGGACGAAAGTCATCGCTGTCCTTTTCGAAGGAAGGAAGCAGGATTTGAGAAGCGACATTTTTTTCACGGGGTTTAGTTCTGATATAAATTTTTTATACTCACTTTATTTTTGTTAATATCGAAAAGTCTTCGACAAGCAAGCAAGAACAGAGGGGTCATGAATGTTGGGGGGGGGGCAGTGGAGGGTCCAGGCGCCACGTGCAAAAAAGAAAAGACGAAGGAATCGAAGAAAGAAGAGGGTTGATGATCTTTATTATATTATTATTCATTAGCCTGTCACTTACTTTTTTGTATAGCCCAAACGGCACACCAAAAAAACCTATTGACCCCTCCTTTTTTGAAGGTGGGGGGGGGGGGGGGGGAGGTGGTGGCTTATGCCCTTCCTTCCCTATACCAAAAAAAAACCTGGTTTTAACACATAGGGGGGGGGGGGTGGCATGTCATTCCAAAGTCACTCCGTGCAATACCCACGGTCTGCATGTTCCCATGGCCATGCGATTAAGTCGAGTATAATATTTACATTAAAAAATTGGCAAGTTGCGTTTTCCCATTATAACTGTAAATAAATAAATTGCATTTTATATTTCACCAAATTACATTATAATAACGGGCGACAGGATTTATCGAAATGATATTAAAAATATGTTCTTTCCTGCTTTTTCCATCAGAATCTAATTATTCCCTTTCTTGAACATATTGAAGATTATACAGTGCGTCCCAGAAAAAACGAAACCGAGAAGTATCGATGTTCTATCATAACTTAATCACAACTATAATTAATGAATGGTACATATTTGAAAAGCTTAGAGTCTCCTCTTTCAGTTGATGCTACTCAGATGATGCATATTTCACGCATGAGTGATTAAAAGCAATTTGAAGGAAGGAAACCAAAAAGACATTTGGCGGGCGGTATCTGAATTTTGAAGAAAAATTCACATTTCTAGAAAGTTGAGTTTCTGCCCTTTCATATGACACCTCAATCAGGAAAAATGAGCGAGGAATGACAAAGTTCTATTTGTTTAAAGTAGTGCTTGCATTTCCATAATTTTATTAAACGAATTCGTTTTCACTGGCTGCCTGCCGTATCAATAAACGAAATTAACAAAAGACTTAACTCCGTTTCGTTGACAATCAGCCGTAGACGAGAGTCTTCATGCATGGCTGATTGTCAACGAAACGGAGTTAAGTCTTTTGTCAAATCTGCTTTTTGCTACGGCAGGCACCCAGTGAAAACGAATTCGTTTGTTAAAATTATGAAAATGTAAGGGCTACTTTAAACAAACAGAACTTTGTTATTCCTCGCTCATTTTTCGTGATTGAGGTGTCATATGAAAGGGCAGAAACTCAACTTTTTAGAAATGTGAATTTTTCTTCGAAATTCAGATACCGCCCGCCAAATGTCTTTTTGGTTTCCTTCCTTCGAATTGCTTTTAATCACTCATGCGCAAAATATGCATCATCTGAGTAGCATCAACTGAAAGAGGAGACTCTAAGCTTTCCAAAGATGTATCATTCATTAATTATGGTTGTGATTAAGTTATGATAAAACATCGATACTTCTCGGTTTCGTTTTTTCTGGGACGCACTGTATGTTCAAAAAATTATAATTTTTTTATCGCAACTCATACTACTACCCCACCAATTCTGATCACGATTTCTTTCATTCTAAGATTATGATGGTAAATTCTTTATTCGTGTAAATCCATATAGTTTGAGTATGGAAATCATCAACGTGCTAGCCAGTCGAATCAGCGGCGTACTTAGCTCGCGGTTGCTAGCGATCTTAAAAGTATAACAATGCATTCAAAAGATTTATAAAGACTTCAAAGGGGTATAAGAAACAGTATAAGTTTGGGGAAGAAAGATAGATGATGAGATAATTTTAGTGCAGACGGAACTGTCGAATCTTGTTGACTTCATTTAACCAAAAAATGATTATAAATTTTTCCTAGGCTATGTATCGCCATTTGTTTCTGCATCTTTATGCATTAGTAGCAAGATCTGTACTTTCAGAATGTTACTCGGTAGATACAGTCTCCATAATATATAATTTTACACTGAACTAAACTCGGTACTATACTCGCCTGCATGCGTATACCATTCATTGCGGGAGGGACGCCGTATTATTGCCTTTCACGTTGAATTCTTTTCCCGCCAGGGGATTTACCTTCGAGTGAATTGAGATGAGCTAAATTTGATTTAACTCACTCAGAATGTCAATGTTTGTGTCTATGGGGAGATCACGTGAAGAGCTATGCAGAAAGGAACGAGAGAGTGTAGACATGTTAGAGAGAGCGGGAGAGAGAGAGAGGGAGAGAGAGAGAGAGACATAGAAAGAAAAGGATAGATACGTTTGGGCGCAGATATAATAAACTGATAGATGGAGAGAGAGAGAGAGAGAGAGAGATAGATAGATAGAGAGAAAGAGAGAGCAAGAAGGAGAAAGAGAGAGAGAATTAGAGGACATGAGAGGTATATAGAAAAAGATAGTGAGAACGAGAGACATCTCTAGAAAAAAGGATAGATGAAGCGAAAACAGTTCTTGGTACTTTGCACGAAGTAATTTCGCTGATCATTGTTAGTCGATTTGATGCTCGCCGATGCGATTTGTGAAGGGAATGAATGGTTAATGTGTAATAAATTGACGTTAATTTGGGAAATAGGTTGTCGTGATGATGTTTGGGGATGTCGATTCGTGTACATTATTTGATAGACGAGAGAGAAACCAATAGAAGAGAACAATGGAAGTGTAGCTTCATTGTCAATAATGATTTTATAGAATTACTGGATTATAAAATGAAGAGGAAACGAGTGGAGGAGTTAGATGCTGAAAAAGGGAAGGGGGGGGGGGGGAGGGGTGATGAGGCACAATACCATAACTATGCTGACAGAAACCATTTCAATCATGACTGTCAATGGAGATGCTACACCCTCCCTACACCTTCTCTAGCCACGCCCTTGCACCCATCACATGAAACTATTTGAACTCAAAATGCAAAAAGAAAACTGTACACACGGGTGGACGACATGTAGCTATTTACCGCCGATATATGGCATTATTGAAATATTCCTTTCTAGTCAGAAGGGTTCAAAATGTATCTATAAGAGTACGTGTTCCCCCACTATTATCCAGAATGAAAACCCTTATTGCCTTAGTGTTGTCTCAAAGCTGTTGACGTCCTTTTGTGGTTTTTTTGTCGGACATTTTTCATCTACGTTGTCGACAGGATATAGTCCGCGACACCCTCCCCGTTTAAGAAAAAATGTTCTAGCTTCGTCCCTAGTTACGTGGGTGCTTTCTGCTATCATTATTAATCTTCAGCCGTCTCTCTCTCTCTCTCTCTTCGTGAGGAAGAATGGGAAAGGAACTTGGGCGAATGATACGACCCCTCCAACACCCCCTTCCCAATGCGATGTCCTCGTTAATTCGCATTAATCCACCGAGCAAGATCCCCCCATCGTGCCAGCGTCAATATATCTACCTATATACGCTACGCCACTAAGCCTTAAAGTCGTTTTATTCTCCCCTCTCTTTCACCCTCTCATTTCTCTCCCTCCCCCTCTCTCTCTCCTTCTCTCTGTCTCCCTCTCCATGACGCCCCCTCTCTACGTAGCCAAGTACTAATCGGTTCAATAAACCGGCCTAATCAGCTTAACTAGATGTATGTTGCTTCGCCTTGATTGATATACCTCAGTCGTCCCTCGGCTATACGCCCGATGCTTCAGTTGAGTTACACCAAAAAGACCGACTACAGACCGAACAAAACATTACATTACTCCCACGGACAGGGATCGGTAGGTTTGGCGTCGGAGCGGAATCGTTTGGGCGGTGTGGCTGGGGTTTAAGCCTGTTTAGCTGGAATCGTGCGCTAGAGCATGCAAGAGTAGACGCAATAAGATGGGGGAAGACGCACAGAGGATGGCAATCAAGGTTGCGGATACATGGATGTCAAGTTTGGAAGGGCAAGGCTTACAGTTGTGGTAGTAACGATTGATGTATTTCACCGGAATTTAAGGGAACAGTGGTTCTACGACGCACGCTCTGATTACAGATGCTCTGGAAATCCTACATGACGTAATTTACTATTGTGACTTCAACTCCGAACCGAACTAAACCGAACGCATACACTAACCCTAAATCAAACGTAAACAAACTTGATTGGAACCCTAAGTCTAACCCTAACCCTAACCCGAACCCTAAATCAAACGTAAACAAACTTGATTGGAACCCTAAGTCTAACCCTAACACGTACCCGAACCTTAACCGGTAGACCTAACGAAAAACTCGATTCCAATCCTAACCCTAACCCTAACCCTAACCCTAAATCAAACGTAAACAAACTTGATTGGAACCCTAAGTCTAACCCTAACACGAACCCGAACCTTAACCCTAGACCTAACGAAAAACTCGATTCCAATCTTCAGTCTAACCCTAACCCTAACCTGAACCCTAGATCAAACGTACAAAAACTTGATTGGAACCCTAAGTCTAAACCTAACCCTAACCCGAACCTTAACCCTAGACCTAACGAAAAACTCGATTCCAATCCTAAGTCTAACCCTTACCCTAACCCTTACCCTAACCCGAACCCTAGATCAAACGTAAAACTTGATTGGAATTATACCTTTAAAGAAATAAAGCCTGGAGCAAAGTATGTCTCAGGAGCAATTTTTAAGTCGGGTCACCAACTCCCTCATCCCTCGTCTTTCCGCCTAAGTCTGCTTAGCTTGTAACATTCGCAAGAGCACGGCAATCAAGATAAGACCAGAGAGAAGCGCGGAGGACAACAGCCGAGGACGCGTTAACATTGATGTCAAGTTTGTCGAGGTCAATGTCGAGGTATAGGCTTGCATCTCTGGTAACGACGATCTTAGCGTATCGAAATAAATAGTTGAGATGGTTGTGAACACGCACGATGGTCCAAAAGTAAATTTAAGGAGAAATTGAGACGACATTGAACAGTACTAAATATGGCATGAATATGCAAAATTGCTCTCACTAATAGAAATGCGTAAAAGGTGTATAAACAGTAAAGTCTAAATGAAATTCATTATATATATTTCTCGCAGTGGCGGATCTAGGGGGGGGGGTTGGGGGGGTTGCAACCCCCCCCAAAAAAATCCGGGGACCATTTTTTAAAATCTTATCGCAAGAAAACGCCATTTTCACACACAGATTTTCAAAATTTTTCCCTACTGTGGGAGGGGGGACACCCCCCTCCCACACCCTCCCCCCTCGCTCGCTCCGCTCGCTTGGACTCGGTCGCTACGCTCCCTCGCATACCACCCCAACCCCCCCTTTATAAAAAGCTGGATCCGCCCCTGTTCTCGACTACCTCACTTGAATAGTGAAATGTCAAATCAATCAAAACGCTTTTCATACGATGTGAGATATAACGGCGTGCACAGAAACGTGACGCAAGATGCCGCAGCGTATGGGCGACATAACGAGATAGCATTTCGCTGTCCATACGGATTTACATACATAACATGACGTATGGGCAGCAAACAGCTTACCGGAAAGGTATTCGGATATGGGAATATATAAACTGGCGTAGGCGCACTGTGGATTAAGCAGTTGTATAAAGCAATCTGGCGATAGCTCACACTTGAGACGCCAATTTCCGGGGACTAATTCGTCTGTGGAGTAGGTTTACATCTAATCTAGATCCCTTTCAAATCCATGTTGTTTTTTGGGCTTACCCAATCTTCTCTCGGCTAACAGTCTTCCTACGCACGCAGTCATGGATCGAACTAAGAGAAAATGAAATGGACATGTAGGGAAGGAAGGGGAAGTTTGTTTAATTAAATTACTCTTGAAATCGATTTGAATGGATTCTGAATCGAATGTGCGTTCGTAGACTGTTTCCAAGGGCTTGGGGGATTTTAAGACACTTTTGTTTAAATTAATGTTAGAGTGATAATTTTTTTTTTTGGATTTGACTTTGTTGATATATAATGCTCATTTTTCTTTTCCCCGTTGTTGGAACCTACAGTATTGAAGATAGGAAAGTGGCAAACAAATACATACATAAAGACAAAACAAAATAAATAAACAAAAGAAACAAGGCGAAACATACAAAAACAAAACACTTGATGTGCGTTGTTAAAAACAAAATCCAAAGGAATATCGCTATTATCATCATTGTCACCATCGTCATTATTACCATCAACATGTGAAAACAAAATTGCACAGGTAGGATTTTGTCCGGAAACGTTCATATAGGAGTCGCCAAAAAGGGCCAATGCGCCCTTTCTCTCTTTTATATAATTATCCGGTCATTAACAAAACGCGTATTTTTTTTTAAAGCTTAACCATTAGTAGATATTACACATCTATATGTATGTACATATTTATTGGAATAAACGGCCTTCCATTATCTTTATCAATTCATAATTAATGTATCAAATTCTAACCCGAAGCCTCTTCAAATTGCATTCATTATTAACGTAATAAAAGTCCAAATGGTTTCGCCATGGCTCGATGCACATGATTGTGGAATTCTCCGAAAGATGGAAGCAAAATATGGCCAGTGACGTAATTTTCTAAAGTCACTTTCAGATGTCTTTCTTTTATTTTTCTGTTGAAATCACAAATGATGGATGACTCTTACGCCTATTACAGTGTTTCCGACTTACGGCGAGTCAGGAACAAACATTGAACATGTTGAAATCGGTGTTTAACGCCGCTAAGTCTAGATAGATCTCTTGCGTGCTTGATCTACCCTCCTCAATACTTGAAGGGTATGTTGACGAGATGGAAGGAGAAAAGGGAAAATAAGATGATGAAGAAGAAGTTGAAGAAGAACAGTTGAAGAAGGAGGCGAATAAGTAGGATGGGGAAGGTTAAGTAGTACAGAAGAAGAAGAAAGAAAAAGGGAAAGAAAAAGAAGTTGTTAAAAGAGGAGAGGAGAAGACGAATGAGCAGGAGACGACGCTGACACAAGAGAAAAAGACAAGAAGGGGGTTGAAGAAGATAAAAAGGAACATTTAGTGAAGAAGGAATTAAAAAGAGAAGAAAATGAAGGAAAGAAGTGATAAAGAGGTTACTGAAGAAGTAAGGAAGACATTGAGTATTAGAAGAAGAAGAAAAGAAAACGTTTGCTTAAGAAGACAAACTTCTATAGAAAATGCAAAAGTTTTCTACCACTAACACTTATTTTAGAAGGACAAGACGTTGATGATGAGAAGAGAAGTAAAAGTTAGGGTGGAGAAAAGCAACGAAGGAGAGCAAGCAGTGAAGTAAAAGATGAAAGAAGAAGAACCACAACACCAAGTTGTCATCCATATTTATTAAACACATCCCGATGTAACAGGAGATACTTCAAGTGTTTGTCGGGGGGTACGGGTTAAGTTATGGTGTCGAATTCGTTTACCTCTTACCTCTTACCTCTTGAATACTGATATGCCTCCGAGCAAAACAAAATTATGATGAATTCTTATTTATGATTGTCTTACAACAGTGATAGCAACACGAATTGAGCATGCAATATGTATGGAATGGGCGATGAATTTGGCATGTTGTGGTATTGAGTTTAAAGAGTAGTTTGAGAATTTGATACCTCGCTTACTCCTTGACCCGGGGTTGCAATTAAAAAAAGTTGTGAAGATTTAGATTAAAACGTTTTACAATGAATTAAACAAATTTAAGCAAGGAAAAACAAAACAAAGTATGCCAAAATGAAGAGACGAAAAGAAATACAAGACACTGCTCCAGTCTCCGGAATACAAAGTTTACAAGGTGTAAAAATATGTTGTCAACTGTATAAATGCAATTATATAGACACGTCGCTTAGAAAATGACTTTGTATAATATAAGATTTAGTTGATGAATTTTAGACTAGCTACCTCTCTAGATACAAAAGACCATTCTTGTTCATGTGGAGGTGTCGTGGTGTAGTGGTTCATTCACCTGACTCTCAATCCACGGGTTGAGGGTTCGAATTCCAGCCTGGCACCAGATGCCTTTACCAAGACGTTTATCCACATTTGCCGTTCTCCACTCAGGTGTAAATGGCTACCTGGCAGTTGCTGGGATAATAACAATTGCAGAAAAATAATATGAGTTAATGCGCTTCTAGCTTCAAACATAGTTATTCATTGGTGACATGATTGGTGTGTATGCGCAGGAGGGAAACAATATTGGCAGCGTTCCAGACAATGCAACATAGATTTATAATCTAGAACATATGCAAATACTCACCCATTACGAGATTGAAGATAAACCAGTTTACCTCTAAAAAAAACACCAGATTGGTTGATTGTCAATTCACCCGCGCTCAAATATCCTTTCAAGCTACTGCTTTCTCTCGTGAATAATAACCCACATCTCGGCATTTGCAAGTCTAAATTGCTCAACAAGTGAGCCAATAATCTCGAAAAGTGTAACAAAGCGATTATCCTTGAGAGCATATAAACCTCAACACGTTCGAGTTTTTATTATCATCATAGTTTACGATTGATCGATTTACATTAATTTTGATCTGTCATGTACTGCCAGAATAAGTGTGGTGTTTTCACATCCTTGCGAAAGTGCTTTAGTTTTTAATTTTGTTGGTTCTTTTATTTTGCAAATCAATTATTGTCCCACAAAACCGCTAGAAAATTCATGCGGCAATATGCATTAGAGGTCTGCTTGTCAAATTGGGAACCGGGATAACATCTCGCTTTGAATTCTAATAATTGTAGCCGCCACATCCAGTTCCCTTAAATTGGTAATAGAGATTGTGTATACATAACGTAGGCCGTGCACGGAGTGCGTGAATATATTCGCCAATATTTGTTCCGACAATTACAAGTGCGGTTTTGTAACCCTTTTGAAATCATATTACACGGTTTGGCGCTCCGTCAATTTTGGATTTGTATATATAGTGCCTCATGTTTGCAGTTTCACGGTCACAAGTAAAATAAAAGCGAAAGTTTTAATGAATTCTACATCACTCTGAAAAGAAAGTTATCATCAACACATTAATAATTTATGTTATTCGTTGCAATATAAATGGGGATGAAATAGAAAAAGAGAAGAGAGAGGTTGAGGGTGGATACAGAGAGTGAGAAAATCGAAACACAATTAGACAGAAATAGGTATGAGAATAAAGATAGAGGCAAATAGAAGGAGACAGAGAACGAAAGAGAGAGAGAGAGAGAGAGAAAGAAAGAAAGTAAAACGCCGAGCATGCAGTGAAGAGGAAATCGAATCGGCATATCGGGGAAGGGGATTGCATATCGGAAACGGGGATTGTACAGAAAATCAACAAAGACTTATAATTTAATATTCTATAATTCTTTCGCGTGCGCTTATTAAGCGAAGGTGAGTACGCAAATAGACTTATAATGTATAGGAGGGATGACATCGCCTATTATGAGTGGGAGGGGTGTGGGGGGAGGGGGTGGTTCTACTTGGCACCGATATGCAACCATCGGCTCTTGAGTGATTTTTCTCAACAGCTCTCCATCGCAATCTCCATCTTGTTTGTGGATTTCCGATTCCGTGGAAGATGACTTAAAATGAGATGATGGTACCCCCATCTAACCTTTCCACCTCCATACTCTTCTCTTTTCCTCTTCCGCAATCTCTCTCCCCCTCTCAGACACATTAGATTTAACCTTGAGTTTTTTGGTAATGGAATTGCTTTTTAGAAAGAAAATGGCTAAAAGTCATCCGAACGGCTTCAACTTACAGTATACATGGGTTGTCTTCCAATGTCTTGGACCACGAATGAAACGTGAAAGCCATGCACGGAAGCTTGACGAACATCGGAAATAACCAGCACTTACATAACAGGTTTGAGACTACGTGTTCCAATATTAGGGATTGTCAGCTTGATTTTACTTTCTATTTATCATGTTTACTCAACAATTTTGTTATCATCTATCTTGTTCATTTTGCAGCTGTTATTTAAAGTCTTCGAACATAAAGGACACTTTTCGCAGAATTCATAGAAAATGCCTATTTCTTTATTACAAGGACACTATATTTAAAGAAAACTTTTCATATATAACATTTTCACAATGATTGATTTATTAAAGCAACTGAGATCTTGGAATGTTTAATTGACTGGAAGCATCTTTGTCATAGAACCATGGCAGTTTTTTATAGGGTAATTTGGATCTGAACACATTTGAAAATAAAGTTTGGTCCTGTCCTTGTGATTGCCCCGGGAAAGGAACCATTGCGAATTTATTGAGAAAGGTTGATCATGACTTGTGGTGTTTATTGAGAGGTTTGTGAATCCTCGAAGTGATATGGTGTTGGCCTAATCTTGCTGAAAATCATAAATATTAAAATATACTGCACACGGATCGGGGTCTATGGGATTACATACAAACGTTGCATTAAAAATTAATCACAATTTGGAATTTAAGGGCACTATGAACAAATGGAAGCAACTCTTTTCATGTGGCAATGCGCCTATGATATTCATTCACATGCAAATAAGTAATAGAGAAGACTGACGCCTAATTTTATGCAACTTCACCAGAACTAGTCTTTCGCGGAAGACTATTTGGCGTCAGCCTGTCGGGGTAACGTTACAACTTGTGCTAATAGGCCTGACATTTTCAGCGCACGACTCCTAGCGCGAAGGGTGGATACTTCCAATTGACTTTAACAAATTCTCCCCGGTGTCATATTCAATTCATGTATTATTGACAAATCTTTTTTTGCCGGTAGATCGCTTAGCTGATATTTCTCTACCTCCAAGAATAAATAATAAACCAATGGGTGCTCTACTTTATAACATTGTATGTATTCAAGGAGGATCTATTTACGTGTGGAATATATAGCTTTCACTGAAATATCCTAATGGAGTGACCTGTTCGACAGAATTATGCTGAAACCATCGTATTCAGGAAATTAGATTACTTTGGTAAATTTCTTACTAGCGCGAGTTCACTATACAAAGTACCTTCCTGGCTCGAAATTTGAATAAAGGAGCTTTAAAAAAATATATTTTGGTATATCCTGGATATTAAGACACAATGTAAATGTAAACTTGAATGCGTAGTAAACATTTACTTTAAAGAGAAGGTTGAGTTCTGGGAAGAGGTGAAAGATAATTTGTGAGCATTATCATTGTTATTATGCAAGTGTGGAAGAACATCAGATAAAAAATATTCCCTGAAAAGCATGGCTCTTTAAATGCCTTAATATTCTAAATATGGCATGTAACAGCATACAAATCGGGTCGGATTTTTATGCCACATGTTCGTGTAGTCCCATATACATCTTTCTGTGTACAGTGCTTGTAACTTGACCAAGACCGGGCCAAATTTCTAGTTTTGATGATTCCAGAACCTTGCAGTACAAACCAATACTTATATGCTAGATGATAAACCTTTTCTGATCGATACCACACCGTTTCTTTCACAATGCAATCGCGTGACAAGAACTCAACTGTACTTTAAGGAAATAATGTCATTGTTTTTTGCGAATTAATTCCAGATACTTCCGATTCCACGACACGCGAAGGCATTTAATCGCGTACAAAAATCCAACCATGCACGACTCGCTATAGATGATACAGTAGAACAAAAAAGCATACGATTAAGGAATAAGTGATTGCTTGTGTATCTATCTTTGCTCGGCCCTAATGATTAAGTTATCAAACAATGGAAACCATTAATAATTCACAGACAGCTTAAGGTGAAAGAGAAGATTGAAATTACTACCACGGCCTGCTAAGGAGGCTGCCGCTCCGATAGGCCGAAGGCGTGCATTGCGTCTGAGTCGGAGATACATTCATTCATCAATTTTTCATTCAAATTTAAAGCCTCCAATTTGCATTTCTTTTTAATCAAACCATTTATCGGTTGTGTGGTCCATGTATCATGAACAATGGTTTGGATAAATGATGCTTTTACATGAATTGAGGCCTGGATTAGAGAGTATTACGCATCATGAATTATTCTTAATAATTTTCTGCCCGTAGTACTTGGTTATTTAATATTATGAATGATAGATTAACATTCACCTAACGAACAGAGCTGAATATCAGTATAAAACATATACTCCTCTATTGACTCACGTCATAACTCAATATGACAGGTGAATTGATATGCTTTTTAAGTTTATACCGATACTCTGTACAAGAATTAAGAAATAATAATTTTTGATCAATATTCGAACCGTGTTATCAACACAGCACACCCTCTGCATACGAAATGAAACATGTGGATTGCCTTGCGACGCGTGTGTATTCATTAATTGGAAAAAGCCCTGCAGTCCTTTGGAATTAGTATTCGATAGTAGCTCATAGTTTTAGTTAGCCAAAGTAAACTCGCCATTTGACTTTCTCATGAATCCAAAACGATATATTGACATTCGCGGCAATCTTTTCAATGGATATAGTTTATAACGAAATTTTCTCGATTTCTTCTAGTGATATAATTATGACTTAAAAGTGTTCACGTATATTATTTTAGTAAAACGATCGCAACTACTTTTATTTCAAAATATTTTTAGTGACATAGTAACTCTACCTTATGAGTTTTGAAAACCAAACAATGAGATATTACGTAATCTGAACACGATTGCTATGGGACATAATGATAATAGAGTATTGAGTTGATGGGACATATAATATGGTATCGAGTTAATTTCTCAAAAGTCTTTCCAATCGACTATCCTGATCAGTTTGCTTTAAGACAGCATTCGTGAGTTAGTTTAAGTGAAATATGAAGAAAAAAAAAACAAGCTTTCTGCTAAACTGGCTAAACCAAAAAAGTCAGCTGTCAAAATCAATAACAAAATAATTTCAATACTTGAAGAATGGGGTTCTTTATTTGAATACATTTTAAAATGATTGGAATAACATGCACACATATATTTGTTTGAGCCTGTTACATTACCTATATAGGGCATGTTGCTATTTGTCTTCCCTTTTCTTTCTGGCACGAAAAATAAGATCACCACTACGATGTTATTTTTGATATTCCACCCTCAAAATACATGACAGCCACTATGCAATAACATGCCCGAGAAATGGGCTAAGTAGATTAAAGACAAAACCTCAAGGCCGGTTTGATCAACACGTACAGTCCCACCTGTACATAATGCGGTAAGAACCAAGAAGATGCTTCTATACCAGGCGAACGTATAGAGAGATACGGGTATAAGATTTATTTCTTCCCCCATATATAATCTTGGAGCAGATGGATGCATCCACACACACGCAACCCACAAACTGGTTATATTGATTGGAAGCTGTGAGGAGGGAAGCCCAATTCAAGAGAAATTGTTCTCAACAGTTGCAGCTTGTATGGAGGGAGGAGGAGGAGAAAGAGTCTAAACGACAGAGACAGAAGGTAACCCGGACTAGAAGAGTTGATAGATGCGATTCTACGCGAATCGGAAAGAGATATCTATCGTTAGTTTACCAATCGTGACGGTTTCCATTTAGTTTCCAGTCAGTTTGTTGGGTAACGCATCTCTGAAGTGAATTAGATACAAGGGCGCGGGGGGGGGGGGGGGGGCATGGGGACACGTTCCCCATCGAATAACGAATGAAAGAGAAGAAAAGACATGCAATGAGAGAGAAACAGGGAAAAGGACGGTAAAATAATATTTCGATCATGACGATGGCACCCTTCCTGCACATCTCCCTAATCAGCTGCATTGTAAATTTGCATTTCTTTTCAGATTAAAACCCAAGTCCCCCCCTTCCCCTGGGATGTCGTGCCCCCCCCCCCCCCCACCACGTCAATGGCTGAAATCATGCTATGCTATGCATCTCCATTGTAGAAGGCTGTGGGAGGTATGATGAATGAGAATGGAAGCAGAGATTTTAAGATGAGGAAAACGGGATTTGAGGATGAAAATGTAGAGAGGGCAAGATAAAACGAGGGTTAGAAATAGTATGGCGAATTTATATATAATAGGGATTAATGTATCCATTGAAAAAACAAGATGAAATAAAGTAGAGAGGAAAGTAAAAACTAGAATGCTGATGGAAAATTAGAACATACATCGACGTTTAGACAGTTGAAATAGCTTAACGAGCGCGTAAAAACAACATAAAACCATTAACGAGCGACTTGTTAATACAGATTCTCATGCTATTGGTTAAGCCACCTATGGCAAGATGTGGCCGTTTAAGATAAAGCGAGAAGGAGGAGATATGAGGACGATTCGAAGGGGGAAGACTGATTAAAACGAAACATGGCGAATCTGTAGGGCTCGTTGTTGCTAGCCATTAACATTGATGAAAGCCATTGGACATTTCCTAGCATTCCAGGTATAAAGATACGAGTGTAAGAGTATGTTTCCCCTCTCTTTAACACAAATTGATCAGATTCTATTTTAAAAAACAACAACGATTGGCTAGATTATGAGGGTACATGGGTAAGAATGAATAAATGGTTAACCCAGTATTTCAAGAGTACCTCGTCGCTTTTAAGACCGCCCCCTTTTTGAGGGATAGGGCGGGGAAGTGATATTTTCTTTGTCATGGAAAAAACAACGATGGCCTTGGCACACCTGCAAATTAGCAAGCCAAACTCAACCATCACTGACGTTTCCCTTTTACCCGTCATGCATTAGCTGTGGCTTGTTAAAATATTGCAAGAGGAAGCGGTTATACTGATGTAGGGTAAAGGAAAAGTAGGGTGTATTTTTTTTAAACAGCCTTGGCCCCTTTCCTCCCTAAAGATAAAAATATAGCTCTCAGAAATACTGATATAGGCCTCAAAGCTTTTATTTTGAAAGGGATAAATATAACGTCCTCGAATCTTGATACTCGTTCAGTATCAAGACTGTTATCATGGGAGAAATGTATACAATTCTTGAAAAAATGCAACTAATGTAATAATCAAACCCTTGTATCCGGTGACAAAAAGATATAGTGCCCTTAAAGAGACCCCTATATAATTTCCAAACCTCTATTTTGGGAGGGATAGATATAACGTCCTTGAACACACGCGTAAGTGTCATAAATATGATTTTGCGAGGGATAAAAAAGAGTCCTCAAAAATAGGTCTACTGATATGTCCCATGTCCCATTACCCTAAATTTGGGAAAGATGAAAGGTGTTCTGTTAATTTTTGTGTATCAATGGTCATTCTATGTATCAAGAAAAAGGAGAATTCACAGGGAATTGTGTGGCGCTTAACCTTTGGTACTTCGATTACTGTGCACATAAAAAATGACTGCGCGCTAGTTGCGATGATGACCTTGTCACGTCCTCGCAATGATAGCATCACGCAAACTAAATGACTAAATGGCGTTCAACGCTCAAAACAAGGTGGTATAAAGTGAAAGAACGAGAGACCCTTCTCCCGGTTTATAGAAGTTTAAAAGCACTTTGTAGTCAGGGAGGATGGTGGTAGTGGGGTGTGAGTGTAATGCAGTTAACATGAAAACACCCGTCGGGCTGTAATAACGCTAAAATATTTCCAAATCGAACGCAAGTGCAATTAAGTGTAACATCGTGTGACCCCCCCCCCCCCCCCCCCTCCTCCTCGAGTTAATAGATGTGTAAAAGCCTTTGAAGTCAGGGATGTTTGTGGGGGTAGTTATGGAGTGAGTGGGTGGGGGAGGGGGTACGGGGCAGAGAACATCAAAACACCCGTCGGGCTGTCATAACGCTAAAATGTTGCCAAATCCATACGGATACAGCCGCCATGCAAATGTGACTGCATAATTTTCCAGGCGTAAATGGCCAGCGAGATATCGATTTGTATCGATCAGCTTGTTTGCGCCGCGGGAAGGTTGACGGGATATGGTCGCAGCATGGAGATATAAGGGTCGCAGGAGGTGCTGGGAGATGGCGACGGCTGTGTGAAGAGTTATCGACGGCCGGTCTCTACTCTACAGCCCACGGGGAGGATGTGAGCAAAGTGCAATCGTTCAACCTGCTTTCCATCTGCCCGGTGTGATGGTTATGAGGACACATAATCATGAGTCCAGTTGACACATTTAACAATTCAAAATAACTATCATCCCTTCGTACTTGTCCTAAATATGATTATTCAAAGTAATCCATAGTTCATTAAGCGATATAGTTACGTAATGTAATTCTTTTAATTCACTAAAAACTTATGTAATATAACGGTTGTGCTGAGTCACATAGGAAAAGGGCGTTTAATCTACATTAAAATACATACACTTAAAAATTAAATTATTCATACCCTTACCAACTTTTGTAATTTTTTTAGTAGGCCTATGTGAAATATTGATTCGTCCCGATTTTTGTTTCTTGGAAATCTGACATATTAAAGTTTACATCTAAAAGTATTCAACCAATGTTTTAATTCACCTAGTCCACATTTCGCTCTTGAGTTACGTAAAACACACAAAAATATCTAAGAGATGCGCATATTTAAGTTGTTAACATACTGTAAGCTAATTCCCATCTGGCTCTAAATACGACCTTAAAGGCATCGTTTAACAATGTTAAATCAGAGATGCATGGCTCTACGTGTTATCAGTGTCTGTGATATGGTGTAATATTGAAGCCCTAAACAAAAATTGCGCTTCAAGAAGTGCCTCAAAAAAGTAAAAATCTTTGAGTGACCGCTTTTACCATACCCATTTCCCCCCAATAGACTGTAGTGTTATAAACGCCGTTAGGAAAACGCAAAATTTGATTTCGATTTCCAATCATAAATATCTTGATAATCAGAGTTCCTGACTGACCTTAAAGGTTTATAATCATCATTGCAGCATGAGCTAACTTCAGGATTTTGTTTCAGAATCTGAGGCACAGCATTACATCCGGTGGTTCAAGACAATTTGCATATACATATAGAATTATAGCATATTTAATTGTAATCTAAGTTGTAAATAGAGCAACTCGTGATTAAAAGGTGAGACTACTCATAGATTATTTCCTACTTTTATTTTTATAAGAACAGGCCCTACAACACAATATGCCCTTCAAGGGGGGAACAACAATAACGACAAGAACTTGCCAATGGTTATCACTGAAGTTTGATATTCCTTCTAAATAGGACACAACGTATCCTGGCCTCTAGAAGAGCCATAGGGACAGTGTCTTCCATTTCTAGAGTTAAAGCAGAGCCGATGAAACAGCTGCTTCTCACGTTTTCGAAAGATCTACGTGTTTGACATACAAATCAGAGAAGGGGCTCGACCAATTTGAATGAAGGGTAGCGGACCACAAGTGTCGACAAGATTGCCAAGAATGTTTGCAACAAGGAAAATAAAAGACAACTTAAAATTCGTCGAGTTTCTAGTTTCGTCGCTAAAACTAGGTGATTAAGGATCTTTTTTGTGTTTGGTTATTTTATTTGTTATGCTAAGAAAGCATAAATGCTTGTAGGTAAGCAACCAGATGGCCGACGGCTTTAGGTCCTCTCCGAGGGACCTGGTAATGAGGATTAATGCCTTACCAAAGGGCACTAGCGCATCGCCTTGGTTTCGAACCCGGGTCACCGAATTACGAGACCACTGCTCTATTAACTGAGCTATCGCGCCTCCTCCTCAATTAAACAACACAGTCTTCGAGTTACTTCCTGAGCACTGCCTGAAGTGCCACAATTGCAACAGTCACCTCCGACTCTTCCTACGACGAGCAAAATCACTAATTATTCATTTCATCATTGAACAAGACTCATAGACATATTTTGAAATTGTTGTAATGCTGTTTGGTACACAACCCGAATACTCCCGACTTAAATTCAATGCATCAAATTTCAACTTTAACTTTCCTTTTGAACAGTGATAACGACTGTATTCGCGGATCAACACAGTCGGCAGCCCCTACTAGAACAAAAATCTACAAAGGCGCTTAATTTGGTTACACCAGGTATGTGTGTGGGACAGTGGGAGGGAGGAGAGGGGGGGGGGGGGGGGGAATCAATTATTCCGTCTCTTTTCAGAAAATTCTGGATGCCGCTCTGGATTGCGAAATTTTAAGGCCAATTCCCCACGTGTGACACACTTCATTTGCTTCAGTTAGTGGCGCTCGCTGCGCCCGCTGTGACATTTCCCCTTTACGTACTTAGCGCTTAAATTCCCAAGTCACTTACCAAATATTAGATAAAGTGGCTATGTCGTACAACCTAATCACCGAACAAGCTGAAAGGCCAAGCCGATGTCGGGGGACTTCATCCCTGGTATCCGGTGGACGTCTGAGGGGATCTCTACTACTTCCACCGCTGCAGGCTGTGAGACTGACAGCTTGAAGCCCGTAATTATCACATTTAAAGCCCGTCTGCACTAGTTCAGCCAGGGGTATTAGACCTCCCTGCAAGGTCACTGACAGGTGGTTGTCTCATCGAATCATCTCTCAATTAACATAAGAAAAAGGGGATCATGGCAGGCGCGGATCCAGGATTTCTTAGAGAGGGGCACAATTTTTTTTTTTTTTTTTGGCCGGGGGGCACGTGCCCCCTGTGCCCCCCTAAATCCGCCACTGCACGGGGGACCAACATGCACCGATTAAAAATTGTTTACTATAAAGAGGGCGCAAGTAGCTATAAGCATCACAGTGGGGCTTAAATATTTCAATAGTTTTGACTGATTTCACTTGATGTAATTGTCAATATATGCTTATAAATTCATACAAATTGATAAAACATAATATGCTTTAAAAAAAACTAGATCTCTAAATGTTAGTCTTGTTGAACTAAATGTTGTATGCATTGATTTATGTTGCTTCAACAAGCGGCAACCTGTGTATTGGTTGCCCTTTGTTATTTTGTCCAGCAAATATAATAAGAACATAAATCAAAATGAAGAGGTTTGCACAATTCAATGACTTGATATAGGTTAATAAATATATCTCATTTTCATGAGAAATTTTTCTTACTTTTTGATGGGAAATCTAACATTTTTGCAGATCTTTTGTTACAAATTTGCAGTCAAACTCTAAAGGATGCAACAAAAATTTAACCAAACAAGTTCTGTGTAAAATCGTGCCGAAAGTGCTTTATTAAAAGCTGAGGATAAGAATATACAATTAAAGTTTGTCTTGACTTCCTATTATGCCTCCCGTATAGACTATTGGGGAAAACTACTGTAGAAAGTCATCTGTAACCACGCAGTTTGTTTCTACAGAGCAGGTACACATCTAACGTAGATCTGTAAAGTAAGACGGGTCCAACTACCTTACCTTCAGGTACAGCACAAGTCAAGCCAAAGCAATTACGGTCGTTTCCTAAAATTATCATCTCAGACTTCAATTGTTAAAATAATAGAAAGAAAAGATCAATATTAACTACTTATTAAACTAGAATTAACCTTCTTTATTAAAACATTCAAAAGAATACAAAAGTAGGTTTTGCCTGCAGGTTGTTGTGAAGCCTGAGAATAATCTCATTTCTATCAATACATGTATTTACAGTAAATCGTTTGCCCATGCAGACGATTCGCATCAGAAGGATCGTTCAGCCATGTGACTCTTTCTGATAATGAATTTAGTCTCTACTATCGGGAAGATAAAATCAATTAATCATGTTAACCTACCCCTGCTATAGCTTCTCACAAACATAAACACAAACACACACGCGCTCCCACGCGCACACACCCACTCATGCATTATACATGCTTGTATCATGGCTTCGCATGTATATTAATCAAAGTTAGACTAAACCCACCCCACACTCACACAAGCTCACACTCACAAATATACACGAGCACACACACACTAACACACTCACACACACACGCCCACACACGCACGCACACACACATATATATATATATATATATATAAATAACATTCGGACGATATCTTCACACGTATATCAATCATAGTTAGACAAAACCAATATTCACCCGCCCACACACCCACACACACTTACCTACCCACCCTTCATCACAATATGTAGCCGCAACAAACAGCCACCTAACATGCCATTTGATGAACAGCCTGTCAGGCTGTCAAGATAATACAAATTCGGCACGCGTCACCATTGTAGGAGAATTATTGATTGAAAAAGGGCGTCAATATATATAATTACGAGCCCGGGCTTGTATGATATCAATCATCGTAAACCATGTAAACGCAGGTAACACAATTCCTCTTCCTGCGCTATGTTACCCGCGGTTTACGCATGAATATTTGATAGGAATTGAGGAAAACGTGGCTTAAAAGTCTTCACGCGAACGCACGCTTCTACAACGCTTCCCTAATTGATTTGAGGCAATGGACACACACCCCGAGAATAGGAAGAAATTATTATTCATAATGATGATCATTAATCTTGTTGAGATGTTGACTTTAAAGGACCCGTGATGTCCCAAAATATATTCAGGCTGAAGGGTGGAAATAAGTTCTTTAAGAAAACACCAACACTCTCTCTTGAACGATGAGGTTCTTATTGGTCATCTATATATCCATTTTGAGGATCAGGACCAGGATCAGAACAAGATCAAAATCAAGTAAGATCTAACACTTTCTCAATAGTATATAATTGCCCATGTAATTTGGTTTGAAATAAACGGATTGAGTTAAATTGGCTTGTAGGGCCCTCAAGACGAATAGTTTTAATTCGGATGAGTCAACCCTTGGTAAAAAAATTGTTATTATTGCTATATCATTTTTACAATAATATTATGATTCTAAGTGCTATCAATATCATTATTATTATCATTATCATTATTATCATAACTATTATTATCGTTATTATTATTACTATTATTATTATTATTATTATTATTATAATCATTATTATTACTATTATAATGATGATGATTGTTAATATTACAATCCTTATTTATTATTTGTTATGATTATTAGTATGAACTTAAATAGGAATTGACCACTAAGGATTCTTAATGATTAAGTCCTTGGTAATCTATGCTTCTTAAAACAGCAACTATTCATGATTATACTCGAGAATAGTTACCAATTGTATTTGCATTCAGCAGCTCACTGGCCGTGCGTCATTACTCCAGTTTATGCCAACTGGCGTTGCCCGGCGATGGTCCATCATATTATATATCTGGCAAACACTTTCTCCACCAGAAGACGATACTCATTACTTACGTCCGCCTCCATTTGCAAATGGCAACAGGAACACTACACACACTTTGGTGGGAATAAGATATAAGACCAAATACTACGAAACTATATAGGAGAAAGAAGTGTATATTGTTCAATGTTTCTTGCGGAATAAAGGAACCTGATTGAACAATATATATATGGGCACTAGGCGCATGTACCAACAGGCAAACACATTAGACCCCCCTCTCGCATCAATGCTTATAATTATGTTCAATATCTTCACACACACACACGCGCGCACACACGCACACATTTGGGAACTTTGGGTTTTAACCACTGTAAGACGTATCCCATTAATTTCATTTAATCTAATATATATTATAAGGAGCAAAGTCTAATTGAGTGATGACAGGCACTTGAAGAGATCTATAGCTTTTTTCTTGAATAGATGATATTCTATTAACGGTCATTTGGAACACACAAGCCACTTATTGAAACAAAATTGTTCGACTTGTCGCCTAAGAGCTTTCTCTGATAATATGGCAAATACTTTTGGATAATGACCCTTATAGCGTTACATTTACTCATTTATGACTAAGATCTTACTGGCATCTTCTGTGGTATCACAATGAAAAAATGCCATGCAGTCTGCCTACGGTGAAGGATTAAAATGAACTTCTAATGAAATGAATAAAACGAGACTGGTCTTTCACGGCAAGGATCTTTATTTCTATACCCCAAGATGGTTATTTTAATTAAGGGATTAACCACGTCTACGCGATGTAGGCCAATAACCTTTGGCGTACGTCAAACATTACCTTACACAATGGCGGATCCAGGATTTCAGGTGAGGGGTCGGGTTTGGGAGAGGGGCACATCTGCCACCCCAAAACGGTTCATGGATGCAAATGTGTGCTTCTGCGTGCATGCATGTGTGTGAGCGGGAATGGATTTCGAAAGAATGCTGAGATTAGGTTGGCCACTAACGGCGTCATTTCGATGGCGTCATCACCTGCAATAATAAATCCCTTGAAGTAAATTAGCCTATATACCACTGATTCAACACAATGCTTGATTGCTCTTTGCACTCGCATCTTTTGAAAAGCAACTCTCACACGGCGCATCAAAGACCGTATCAGTTATCAGCGCAAATCTACAAAGTGATTACTCTTATTCAACAGCCATTACAGAACAGCCTCTAAACTTAAAGATTCCCCAACTTATGGTGAAGTGGGATTGGGGTAGGGGTACCCCCTGTACCCATTGCATCCGCCATCACCTTAAAGGTAAAGACCAGTATTGGAAACGCCCCAATTTCAAAAAATGAAATGGAAGCTTTTATTACCAATCATGTGAAAGAATATGTTTTGACTAATACATGATAACATTTTTGCCGGGAAACCGCCTACTAATTGATATATTTGGTAAATTAGTTTATCTACATGGTCTGTGAGAGATAAACGCACGTGTCGCGCACGTGTGCGTTTAGTCCCATATACATCTTTCTGTGTACAGTGCTTGTAACTTTACGAAGACTGGGCCTAATTTCTTATCATTTTGATGATTCCAGAACCTTGCAGTACACACCAATACTTATATGCTAGATGATCAACCTTTTCTGATCGATTCCACAACGTTTCTTTCACAATGCAATCGCATAACCATAATTGGTCTTTATCTTTAAGTATAAACAAGCTAAATTGATATGAGGTGAGAATGGGGTAGGGGCGCCCCTATAACCCTTGGATACGCCACTGCATTAGATATAAACAATACCTGACCTTCCGAGCGCATCTTCATGTCACTGCTTCCCCTCTCTGGAGATAACATCCTTTTGTTTGCATTATCATCCATTATTGGACTGTCAAGAGGCTCAGTGCATCACCAACCTTTACTATGTGTGCATCTATCAATGCTCAGTGCATCACGAACATTGTTATGTATGCTTACGTTCAATAGCCATACTTGTTCAATAGCCTAGTCTTCTTGCCTATCTTTTAGACGTTTGTTAATGTTTTCAAACTGCATATCAACTTTTAATATGGCTCAGTGGCCCATTTTCATGAAGTAGACTATAAGTGAAAGCCTTGCCATGTTATAAAAAGAGTTCAAGGTTTCAAGGTTCTAATTTCCAATCGTATCTCCTTCGATACGTCGTAGCTTTGTTATTAATAGTAACATACAATAAATGTTATGCTGCATATAGACGAAATGCCTGGTAAGATGCATTTAATTGCAGTAAGATTGAAAATACAATAGATTTTGTTCGATTGACTGTAAGTCGATTGTTAATGAAATAATCATCAGTTTGCATATTTTTAAAAACAAATTTTGCTCCTGGTGACATAAAACATTTCTTTTCAAAGAAATCAAATGTATTATCATATGGAGAATGCGCCTTAATGAACAGACGTTCCTTATTGATGTCAAAGGTTTTGAGAGACTGGTAGGGAATTCCCTATCACTTCTTATTGGTGAATGCTTTCCCGGAACCATGGCTTACTTCCAATAGACTCGAGATAGTTGAAAACAGAGGACATCCTACTTCACAGTAATGTCATATTCTTGAAGCACCACTCTGGCAAGAACCACCCTCTGAATTGCCCACTTAAACCAGCATCCAAACGGCCTTTCTCAATTTCCTTTAGCCTTTTTATCAGCGGCTCTCACCGTAGAGCGTAAAGTGCAGTGTGAAATGATCCGTCAGTTAGCTCCTCTTTGCCCCTTGCGTCATTCCGATTGCCCTATTATCTACGCTGATTAAGTCAACGGAGGATATTAGTGCATGCGCCAATAATTCGCTAGCTGCCCACTAGGAGGACGTTACTCCCATAGACAATACAACCTTAGGTCCTATGGCCTTCCTGCGAGCAAGCGACGATTTTTTTTCTACTAATGTTTGCCTTATTCATTTTTCATTTATAATTCACCTTCCAAAGGTGCGTCAAACACCACGTCAGTCGATGACGCAGGCATACGTCAGAGAAATGACGCCTCGTGTGCGACGGGCTATATGTGAACGCGGTTTAGGGAAATGGATAAATCACAAGATGGTGAACCACAGGGAGCGGGGTTCAAATCTCAAGTACATCAACATTCCTACCACATCACGTCATTTTGCTTAGGTTATTCGATACTAGATATACTACTGGAACTGCCTTACGATCAGATGGTGACTGTTTTATTTTGGCATAGAAAAGGTTACTTTAAACAAAAATTGATATGATATTTATCCTATGTGAAAAATTTGACTCGATGCACATGAACAAAAAATTAAAAAATATATTTTATGTTAACAAAATATTTCTGGAAAGTGGAATGAAAAACAATATCATTTTGCAAAGCATTGAATCGATAAGTGATTCGAGGTAGAAACATATCAAATGCACATTTGCACAAGCACAAGCATCTATAGTTGTAAATCACATGTGCCATTGAATTTTGTTCTTGGTCGTAGGCTATCCTGACGATCCTGAATTGAGGTGCACTTCAGAAATGGATACCTATTTGAGGTCTTACTAAGTATTGCATGGCTACTTGACTCAGCTATGCAATACACATCGTTTATGAGCACTCCAGAATTTTACGGTCAAAATAAAACTGATACTTTCATCCCGTTATCTTGGCTTGCGTAGCCTTCGAACCCGGGTTGGAGAGACTTTCATTCTCTGAATAAAATTGTCACTGGTTAAGTTTGAAGTTTTAGCGCATGTAGAATAAAGCTCCTATTACTCCATACTACAACAGTGTGATAAGTTGGTTGCGATTATTCTCCTTCCATCCGCACTCAGATATAAACACAATTCCGATGGGAGGAGAAAATCACTTCGTCTGGAAGCCAGGCTAAGTCACGTGACTTTTTCTGGAGTCAAGATAACAATTCGGTGTATTAGATCAGACCATTCAATTTACTCTTCTTAATTTCATTTCCTCCGGGGGCGTACATCATATTTGAGATCGCTATATTTTTACAAAATCTACGTGGGTTGGAGCCCTAGTTTGTCTGTCTTCATGTTAGGCAATGGAAGAGAATTCTTTCTACAGTACAAATATATGGTTGCAGTGTGGTTTTTAGAACTATCTGTTTCGAAATTCACCTTAAATGAAATGTAATAATAATAATAATAATAATAATAATCTTTTAAAGTCCACTCCAAATTTTATTAATGTGGTTCTTTGAAAACGTAATACTTTGTAATACAAATTTCTTGGTTCTGTTGGACAAAGTACAATGAAATACAAACTCACATGATGTTATCTAACAAATACCATATTCACTTGATTTTACTATTCTCTTTTATAGTTATCTTTTGAGACTATGACTTAGTGATCAGTAAAGCAAAATGAGCATTGAAAAAAACAACTGCTACTACTACCACCACTACCACCACTACTACTACTACTACTACTGCTACTACTACCACTACTACTACTTCTGTTACTTCTACTACTACTGTTACTACTTCTTCTACTACTGCTACTACTTCTACTACTACTGCTTCTACTACTAGTACCACTACTACCACTACTACCACTACTAGTACCACTACTACCACTTCTAGTAATACTGCTGCTGCTACTTCTACTACTGCTACTACTTCTACTACTACTGCTTCTACTACAACTACTACTAGTACCACTACTACTACTACTACTACTACTACTACTACTACTACTACTACTACTACTAATACTTCTACTACTTCTACTTTTACTACAAACATCACCACCACCACTACTACTACTACCTCTACTTCTACTCTGAATTTACAGAGTTTAATCGATTATGATAACATCCCCTCCTATAAGGATTACTACTATTTTTCACTGCCTCTTATACTACAGTGTTTGCTCCTATTTCTACTGTTACACGACGGCCCAAAGGTTCACATAAGCAAAGTCAAAGTTGGAATAAATTAGCACACAAGCTTGCACCACATTCACCAGGCATTCGAGGCCTCAGAAAGTGCTTGCTTTACCCATCAACCTCTCACATAACCCCAAGTATATACACCACTACAATTCTACAATGTGCGCTTCACCATCACATGCACTTACCAAATTTACGGAGATTGCAGATCGTTCTTATCTGATCGTGTCCGGGTTTATCCGGGCCGAGTGCTCCGAGGTTACCGAGAGATGAAAAACAAAGCGGAACAAAGGAATATTTGAAAGCATGTCGCTTTTGAAGATCCGCCAACTACCGCCAAAAGGGAGAAAATGGAAAAGGCAACATTCTCGTTAGGGGTAAAGGAATGTGTCCTTAATGTTTGCTCTCCATTTGGGTTTTACATTTTCAAAGTATAAAGGGGGAGGCTAGATGCTCCGAAACTGCCTAAACGCAGTAAAAATAAGCAGCTGAATCCATACATTTTCATGTTGGCCTTTAATACCCCATTATTAAGAGGTCCAAAGCCCCCCCCCCCCCCCCAAAAAAAAAAAAAAAAAAAGAAACCCAAAGAGATCAACCAGGACGTGACATTGCTGGTTTGGAAAAACCACTAGATTTGTCAGGAGTGTATCAAAGATTAGATATATTGTATGATGACTAAATGTACAAACAAAATGAGATATTACACGAACATATATTCAAACGCGGAACCTTTTTGTCGAATCTTAACTTGACAGAGAAAGCTAAAAGATCTACGTCATACGTCATGTGCCCCTATCCTTCTTTACAGCATTGTACAATATTTACTGTTTTTAAAGATTATTTGGATTAGGGCTCATAAAACAAAGACGTTTTCAATTAAAATGGATTCTAAGGACCCAGTGAACCCATCAGCAAGACGAAATACAGTCCGAGATACATTTGTGTGTGTGTATTTTCTTTAATAGAAAATTGTAAATCTGAAAATTATATTTCCAACAAGAAACGCCAGATTCTATCAACGTTACAATATGTATTTTTTTATGGTATATACGTCAAATTGTGAAATAAACAGTTAATTGCACTTTCTTGCGAAAATACTCCATAGAATTTAATCAAGTATAGTAAAACCGTAGAAGGACGCTCAACGGCGAAAAATTATTCGACTGAACTGTATTTACTATTAGAGCTAGCAAATACCGTATTCAATAGCCACTTAATTGTGCATTGAGACGAATGAAATACTGCTAATAGACGAAGATACAACAGTATGATGGGCAGTTAGCCTTGTAAATGGTAGTGATGGAGATATCAATAAATCAGTTCCTCTAAGGAGACAACGAAAGAAGATTGGGGGCGAGCATTATAAGGGTTGCACTTGAACGAGGATCGGTGGGCAGAGAAAGATGAATAGAGAGAGAGAGAGAGAGAAAGAGAGAGAGAGAAAAAGAGAGAGAGGGAGAGAGTGAGAAAGAGAGAGAGAGAGAGAGAGAGAGAGAGGGGGGGGGGGAGGGAGATGGAGAGAGAGAGGGAGCAGAAAGAAACGGAGATATAGAGATAATGAAAGGAGTAAAGAATCGGAAGAGAAGGATAATCTTGAAGGAAAATGGCAAAATAAAGAAAAATCAGGAAGAAAGGATAACAGAGCAAGAGAAAGATTGTGTATTGGAGAGAGAGAGAGACAGAGAGAGAGAGAGAGAGGGAGAGAGAAGAGAAGAGAAGAGAAGAGAAGAGATAACCCCTAGGGGAGTGTGACTGTTATTTCGCACCTCGTCTGTCATTGCTGATTCTTTAGTGGTTCATAATTGATAACATGGCAGGTGCTTATTCAATAAAAGCTATCAGTGATCTAATGAATGCAAACCATTCGATTATCAAAGATGAAGGTCTAAAATGATCACCCCTCTAGGCCTGCGGTACGTGAGGAAAGATGACAGTGGTGGGTACAGGGAGTCTATTGAAGGGGAGATGCCATATTAAGCTCAAACTATTTTTCTGACAAATAAGCGCAAACAAACAAATAAACAGAGAGAAAGAGAGAGAAAATGAGAAATGGAGAGAGGGAGAGAGAGAGAGAGACTCCAAATATAAACCGAATGAAATACAAAATGTTTTAACATATTTTACACGGGTTTTCGAACGTTCCCTTTTAGGTCCAAATATGCTGCCGAGAAGGAGGAAGGGGGGGGGGGGAGGGTATGGGGGCACAGTTTCTTCTGAACCTAATGATAGGTGCCAGATTCAGATAGACCCAACATAATTATGAATGCATGGAGAAACGTCTAGTATTTAAATGTAAATCAAAGAAAACGTTAAGAACTATTAAAGATAAATGCAGTTATCTTTCGTATTATTTTATTTAAATATGGAAGAATAACGTAGGTGCACTGACTTTTGAAACGGATCTTGCTTGAATTACAAATATGAGAAGAAATAGTCTGAACCTTTGGTTTAGATGCGGCGTGTTTGTAGTCCCAATAGTCAATACACCTAATATGTGTGCAGTGCCTTTCTCTCCATGTGATATTTCAAAATAAATATGATTGACTCAATTTGTTTTCAATTGGATAATTCCAAAACCTCCGAAACCACATTTATCCTGCATGACTGCATAACGAACCACACCCAATAGCTTCTAGACCGTTTCTCAGTTTCACAATTGCAATATCATGACTTCGCTCTGTCATATAATAGATAAATCCATTGTCAATGTCCTGAAGACCTTTGGGGGTCAGGAGACTATTAGTTTGAGCTAGCAGCTTCTATACTCCGTTCAAGCCTTTATTGGCTGCTATTATAGACGCTATATTCGTAATGAGGTGATGTTTTGGAAACGTGCAATCACGCTAATTTGCCTGATTTCATTGCACCATCTGCCGCTGTTCTTCCCAAAACGACGACATTGATTTTCCATCTGGTCACGTGTGTATGTATATATATTAACGCTTGCTCAGGCTACTCGAACCGAACTCTTTCTAGCCCGATGTATACATACATATACTATGGCGTATTTGAAGGGAGCAAGAGGGACAGTGTGACACCTACTAGTCAATTATTTCTGACCTTCGTACTACCTCCTGCACTCAAAAACTAAAAGATTTATATCACCCTTATAAAGGGGACGAGGAGTGAACACGTTTTCAAAATGGTGGATTACCACTTTAAACATGCCGGATCCAAAACTATAAAGGTTGGATCTAGCACGTTGAATTGTAAATCTTACGTTTTGGAAAAGTGGTCACTGCTCGGCCCATTTAAATGGCGATTTATCACTTTAGCATATTAGCTTTCTTGCTCAAATATGTGGACTATGGATCGATGGCTCGGAAATTTGGCCCCTCCCCCCTCAAGCTAAAGTCCAGGTACGCTACTGCTTGCACATAATGCATGCGACATTATGCGCTGCCTTGTTAAAGCATTCTTACTATAAGGGGGACAGTGATTTATTAAGTACATCGATCTTTAAGTCAACGAGGTATACACTTCCATGCTAAAATTACCTCGACGGTATAATGTGTTCTGGACGCTGTATTATCTATAGGAATCATTACGAGTCCGCTGTATACATATACCTGGCACTTTAGTCATTCGCTCGTTGAATATATTCGTAACTTTAGACAGACACTGATCTATCAAGTATATCAATCTAATGGGCAATTTGGCATACTACTTAAGTTTCTCTTACACGATATGATTCCATAACAAAGATAAAATAATCATTTAGGCTGGGTGGAGATTACTGAATCCATTATTGAATCACGCTCTAGGTTTTTAGAAAAATGTTGTTGGTATATTGTTTCCAGACTGAAAATGACACTCTTAAAAAGGATCTGGCGCCGAGAAAATGTTTTCAGAGTTCGTCGCTCCTTATTACGAGACATTGATTCCCTCCCTCTTTCCTGTTAAGGAATTATGTAAAAGCATGTGCCTTTGTCTATTTACGTTATGCCCGTTGGACATGAAGCGTCATTTGCTGACGCACGAATACGTCTGTCATTGGCACGGTCTTTGGCGCACCATGTCAGTGTGTCATCTGACAAAAAGTAAATGCAAACTAAACAGTGCAAACATTGCATTAACTTACTGGTGTATCGGCCAATGGTCTAAACATGCTTGGATTAGCGCAAGGAATAACGCAATCGCACTGACGCTTCATGTCCAATGAGCATGCGACAACGTAATCAGTCAATGCTAGATGAAATCAACTGACTACAATCCATTTTAATTTTATAATGGTAGTAAATTGTATCTCAGTTTATAGCACCAGTACTCACATTGAAGTCATGTATCGCTTCATTAATTTCTTTATGGTCGTGTGGATATACGGTATGAACAATGTAGCTATAGAATGTTAATATGTAGCAAGAGAGAGAGAGAGAGAAAGAGATGATTAAAGAAATTAACAAGTACATCTACCTATAGCCAGATGTATACACAATTAATGTAACATAAGAACTTTCAAAGGATTATGACAAAAGAGAAAAAGAAGAAGGAGAAGAAAAAAAATGAAAGAGAGAGAGAGAGAAAGAGAGAGATCACCAACTAAATCTTCAACGATCCCACCTGCAGCATCTTACATAAATTACACAAATTAATTTTCAATAGTTTATGAAATAAGTAAATACGCATAGATTAAAGCTAATTCCCGAAATAATGTCAGCACATAGGGGAAACTATTTGTTACTAAATTAGTGCAGATATAAAAAGAATTTTTCTTTTTTTGTCATAGACATCTTATAAAGGAATTTCGGTGGGCTCGATTTTCTCTTGTTTTTAACACTACCCCCCACCCCCCACCCAAAAAAAAAAAATCAAAAAAAATCAGTGTTCTTTATAAAACTTGGCACAGCTCCATCCTTAATTTGGTTATCTTATAGTGTTCTTCGGGAGGGTAAATGCGTTACCAATCTTTCTACTTTTACGTCATAATACCATCTGGTTCATTTTTAGCATCACTTGGCTATTCGATGGAGAATATGGTGTAAAATTTTTATTAAAACAAAATAAAATTATTAATCAATTTTCAGTATGTTTGCTTTGACCTATTCTAAGCTTTAACGAGATGGTGCATCAGACAAGATTATTAAATCACCACCTCCACCACCACCACCAATGTCATCATCAGCATCAGCATCATCGTCATCTTCACCATCAGCATCATTATCATCATCATCTGCACCACCATGATTACCACCATCGCCTCCTCTACCACCACCACCACCACTACCACCACTACCACCACTACCACCACTACCACCACCACCACCACCACCACCACCATCATCACCACCACTAGAGCAACACAAACGATTATAATCAGTGTTTTTACTTGCAATAGTGCTGTTACGGATGATGATATACATAAAATGAATATACTTTATTGGATATTAAAATACAAACTGCTAGGCAGGCACGAGGGGGGGGGGGGGGGGTTGGGTGTTGGGGGTGGGGTCAATTCATTTTTCATCTCACTTCCTTACATCGTGTTTCGCGCTTTATAAAAAAAACATCTTCAAATTGGCAGCTCTATATTTGCCGTGTATCCGCCCGTCGATCATGATTGAATGAAAGCATTTCTCGGTATTTATCAAAGGAAATTCCTATCGATGGTATCTTCGAAGTCACAATCATAAAAACCCTGTCACGGATTCTCACCATTGACGTCATCGGCCGGTCTTCAGGTGTGTATATATACGCGGCTGATTTTCCTCAATAAGTGCCTTTTATTAAGGTGGGGTATGGTTTCAAGTATGTTCTAACAGATTGGAGTTCAAGGCGTAAATTGGTAGACAGTCCGATGGGACGGGTCCTTCATCGCCTCAGACAAATGTAATTGAATGCCTTATGGCGGTAACATTTCAAGATATGTTTTTCCTGTAACATACAGTTTATGCATATGTAATGTATGTACACTGTATTTTGATAAGGAATTCGATTTTTTTTTTAAAGAAGATAGAATCATTCATATTTAACACAAATCTTCTACGAAGAAATTAATGTATGCTTATCTATTTGAAATAACCATGACAACAACAGCCAAATGTTCACTTGTTTCGATGAATGCTTCTTTTGACTTTTGCTTTTTGATTGATTATTCAAGATCCGACGAAAATAGCTATAGAATGTTATTTTTTAATGTATAACTCATGTACCCTTTGGCACTATTGCTGCCAATCATGATTCTTTTAATCAATAATGAACTTGAGAGAAGTGTAAACCCTTTTATGGACAAGATTATTGGACGCATCCCATCATGTCCATAGAAGCTCTTGTACATTGCGCGTCGATGTGACCGATCGAATCATACGGATAATGATGTGGCTTCCAGACTGCTTGATCAATCTAAATTACATTTTACCCAATGCGCTCACGAAGCCCCGAATGTCAATAGGCCAATACGAAAAATCTGTTACCTTTGACTTTTGAATATCTATGATTATATCAATCTGTACTGAGCTCACATTCCCAATGGCTCTACGTAATACAAAGAGAAAAAAACTTACAGATTCGAGCGAGGGGTTGTCAGAAGATATTACCTCTGATATCTCCTAATTGTAACGGTGAAATTTCCCCTAGAAATGTCCCCGCTTCGAATGTGATCACTCACATCCGATTGGAGCTGACTATCATTTCTGGCATACCTCCGATAAAGAATAATTGGGGTAAAAATCATTCTTACCACATGACTGGGGAAGAGTCACAGACATTTCTCGTACCTCCCCCCCCCCCCCCGTGTTCAAGTCTCATGTCGTGATCACCAGCATACTCGTTGATGATGTCTATTGCAACTCTCATGCATTTTATGATTCCAATTTCTATTTTACAGCATACCTCACACTCAGTTATTCTCGACTTGCAGATTAATCTGGTGTCCATATTGAATTTTGATTACGATTTCATGGACGCTCTGTGACAGAGTGATAACATCTTTCTCTTTTTGCTCTATTATCTTGAGCGGTTGTGAGTCATGAATGTGATTGGGGTTGAAGGGGTGATCCGGATTAGCTCTGGATTTTGTTCTGTCAAAAGTACTGTACATGTACAAGATTAGAGTGTGTCGGGTGATGGGTTGAAGTTTGGGGAGTTTGGTTAAAGAAGGAAATAGAGCGGCGATTGTTGCAGGAACATGACTGTTGTCATGCCACCTTGGGAAGGGGGGGGGGGGTGGGAGGATGTATGAGACTATGGGATTAAGGGTTTGTTAAGTAGAACATCCCCCTTCTGAGTGTCCCCCTCTCCGAGACTCAAGATTGGTCCATACATCAGCCCCCACTTGTAATCGCTCGTTCGTCACTACCCTCCCGTTCTATTGAAAAGAATAAAAATTTAATAATACCACTTACACCGATAACGTTTTATTTGCCTATACTCCATGAGTATTAAAATAATGCTCTTTCCGACAGTGCTACAATTAACATTGCCCAGCATTGCCAGGTGCACAGTTAATATACCTGGGTGAGGAGAAACAATGGGTAAAACATCTGGTTCCATCAATGAAAGCACCTAGCAAGGATCGAACCCATGACCCCTCGTATAAGAGTCAAGAATCTTCAACACAGTGCCGAATACATCACAATATTATCACAGTGTCTTTGTTGTAAGTAGTAAAGAAATAGATATTTCACAATTTGATTATCGCAGTCCAGTGTTGGAGACATCCACGAATGATCATGCACTGGGGAGCGTGAACACAAATAGCAGAAAACCGGACCTGTAATTAAATACCACCTACCGACGATCTCTCAGGCCTCTCACGCGTTACTGATAAATAATCCGACTTCAACTCTGTCTACCGTCCTCATCAATTCTGTCCCGGTTCATTTCATCCGAAAGCTGTGAGAAATAATTGATAAACCATTCTTTCCTTACCCCACTCTTTTTAGAACACCATCACTACCTCTTCAATTTCCCTCGTTACACATTCTGTTTCTTGACTTCGTTCAGCTTCCGCTTTTAGTGTAGTTTCGGTAACTTTATTGAAAATTGAATATGTCGGACCTCCCTCCTATTTTCCACGACTCGTTGAATTTGCCACGCCTCGATAGGAACAAATGAGAAACCAATTTAATTATCACACGACTGATAAATGTCGCCCCGGCCCGGCCGTTACTGTGTCTTCTTCTTTTTTCATCCAGTCACAATCTTCCATTAATGCCTTTTGCCCATTTTTAGGAAGAATATGATCGCTCTTTGTTTTGTATTTTTTGAAAATGGAAATGATTCGTAATCGGCCTTGAGTGAATGCATGGAGCTGTACAAATAATAAGTGTAGTCAGTTTCGTCAGTGAAATTAATAATGGCTTCTGAAGTTTGCCTACTAGCATATCCTCATCCAATTGCACTACTCTATTTTATGGAAAAACTTTTTTCTCCAACCTTTTTAATATCAATGTCTGCATGCAAAGGGCATTTATATAACATTCATTTTATGTGGGGGTGGAAGAATCTACCGACGTGTTAGCTGACAAGCAAGTAGGAAAGGAGGTATGGATTCCTGTCTTTTGATCAGTGAAATTAATTACTTTGTATTGCACTAAGAGATATATAGGGATGTAGGTTGTATTCTTCCCCTAAATTGACGCTTCCATTGTTGTCCTTTTCATTTCCCAGTTATCATTTCATAGCATAATTTCATTTCATCAATTATTGCACGATTAAAACAAAACAAGATTTCCTTCCTTTCGCCTGCTTTGTTTTCAAATATATCTAAATAACTGCATAAATATATAAATGCATAATCGAATCGTTATGTACTATTAATGAGCATCATTTTGTAAATATAATTATGTAGGTACGACATATAGAAAAGGAGGATGTAAATTGTTATAAGTCTAAATTAAATCAAAGACTATTTCAAAAATCCTGGGCTACCTTGCATCCTACCACCCCTTTCCCTTGTAGCAATGAGGTCTTGGCGGGAAAATGACAAAATTATTAGTTTTGCTTGAATTCTCTTGAGCAGTCTGTTACGGTCAGAAAGCATGGCCGTGACCTTTCCAATAATGCCTTCCTGGCTCGATAATTTTGTTTGACATCTTTACCATCCTCTTTTTGTTTTGATAAAGAGTTATGTGTCCGTATCTAATTGCATTACATATTAAAAGCATCGTCTAAAATCAAGTCTTGGAGGGGAAAATGATCCTATGTTATTGTGGAACAATGGGCCCCGAGCAATCTGCACGGCGTAAAAATAACAACCCAGATATATATGGGGGAAATGAGATGCTAAGGGAAATTGAGGTTACTATGAGGGTGGGGGGGGGGGGGCGGAGAGAGTATTAGAGAGATGGATAGAAAAGTATGTGAGGGTTTGAGGAGAGGAGAAATAGAGATGAAAAGAGAGAAAGTGAGACGAAGAGACAGAGATAAGGAGAGATGAGAAGAGAGATAGAGAGAGAGGGGGGGGGGGGAGGAATATACAGAGAGAGAGATAGAGAGAAAGAGAGAGAGAGAGGGATAAGAAGAAGGGATGGGGAGAGGAAGAGAGAGAGAGAGAGAGACCTACACTTAGAGGCAACTGTCGACAGGGATTGGTAGAAACATGTTCTAATAAATTAAGCACGGTTGATATTTTGTGCAATCGTAGAAGTGAGAGTATAATTAACTCGAGCAATGGGGTGAGGTGTATATATTTTATTATCGTAGTCTAAATATTAACATTCGTCTTCATTACCATTGTCATATAATATTTCTCAGCCGATCGAAATGAATGACTCAATTCGAGTGTTGCAATACATAGTCATGTGATATTACATCGTATTTGCAGACAATAAGTGGCACCATGACACCTTACAAGTAAAATAAACAAGAATACTCACGCGATGGCACCTTTTGAAAAATAAAAACGATTTTAGCACGATTTTAAGGGAGTATGAATCATGAGAATGAGAGATAGGGAAAATAAAACGTGTAAACAAAATGGAGCCTGGGATGAAAAGAAAGTTTTATCTTTATACCAAGGTAGAAAGGTGACGCGGATGGTGTGTGAGAGAAAGAAAAAGACATCGAGAGATCGAGAACTTTTATATAGAGAAAACAAGTGAAAGAGTATATGAGAGAGAAAGAAATATAGAACGAGAGAACAAGTGGAAGAGTTGTTGAGAGAAAATGAGAATGACAGATAAAAGGAACGGTTAAGGAGGTGTGTGATAGATAAGGATATAGAGATCAAGTCAAAGATCGTATGAGAGAGAAAGAGAGAGAGAGGGAGAGAGCAAGTAAAAGAGTGTCGGTGTGTGAGAAAAGAAATCGAGAGAGAGAGCAAGTAGGAGAGTGTTTGTGTGTGAGAAAAGAGAGAGAGAGAGAGAGAGAGGAAGAGAGAAAGAGAGAGAGAGAGAGAGGACGAGTAGGGTGTAGAGAGATACTTGAAATGAGCAGAGGCAATCTCGACATTTGAAGAACACCTAGAATACAACGACACGCAGGTACACGGAGATGGCCAGGCAGGTCGAGAAGGAAAGATGAAACACACGAAATGGAACTCTCGCTTTGGCGCTCCAGGCAAATTGCACACCAAATACGTAACGACCATTTCAGCTACATGTGCATTTACAACGTGGGTACGTGTGGTTTGTCAGTCCTCATTATAAGGAACCGCTCACAGGTGAAATTTATATTACAAAGTCAGGCAACCATGTCTGTAGATAGATTTGTAAGCAAGTGCGATGTCGTTGAAAATGATTTGCTTTCATCAAATTGGTGACGATGCCCAGTTCAATTCAAGGGTGAAATCAAAATTTTCAATGGTATGTTTCATTTGTTTTTCCAATTAAAAGCTCAGGAACTTCGACTGAGTGGCCTTTAAGCTAAAGATCTATTTATAGCCCCTGTTTTGTCCCTTTGGAATACAAATAGGTATATACTTTAGAAAGATATAAATATTGTAGAAAAAACAACGCTTGAACAATGTTGTATTTTAGTTGATAGCATTTCATCATCTTTAGGTCATTTTTAACACAGACTTGAATTTTCCTCTTCACTTTGCTATATTTAAAACCTTGCAAAATTTATCCGACGTACGAAGGACTATAAACTTATCAGATTGATTTCTTATATTAAAAGACGCTATCGATTTTAGGATTCCCAATACAAAACGTGATGTGCACGTCAAGCTACACATGGAAAGAATAAGGTAATCTTTAGAAAGTGAGTGATACATACTCATTTTGAATAAGTTCCATTTCATGTGTCCAATCCACATTTGAACACACATTCGATGCATTCAGTATGTATTTGTGAAGTTGAAGATGGGGTGCTTTTGCTTTCTGCATTTTAATTACAAAAATGTCTTACTTAGTCTCGAAAGCAACCTCACATACTTACATTGGAATGTAAACATTATATCAAAGATAGTAACAAAAGATTTACGCAATTATTTTGTCTGCTCTCTTGTTCTCCGGGGAAAAGCGAATTCGGATTTTATTGTCAAGATAAAAGTAAGTAATGTGCAACGAACCACCCTCTCTTCCTCCCTTTGTTATAAACACGTATATTAAATTATTATTATTAAATTCTAACCTCTCATAATGCGGAATAAAGGAAAAAAAAGATATATCTAAACAAAAGGAGAATATTTGATTTGTATTTGTTTCGAGAGCCCAAGTAAAGTACAGTTATAGGACTAGGAAACTTACAAACGGGGAGAGATGTGGCCTCTGGCTCGTGAAAGACTTCTAAAAAGTGGACGTATAAAGTTGTTGACGTCTGAAATATTCTGCTGCGATTTAAATTTACTTCTCCTTACAAAAAGAAAAGCCGAACATTATCTGTATTCTTTACAAAAATAAAAACAAATTTCCACATCACTCTATGTTCTAGGGATGAAGCAACATTATAAAGCTCGTGGGTAGAACACAGTTGTCCCTCCATTTGTATAACCCTTCAACGTATTCTTTGCTCTCTAAACATAACTCGAGTTTTTTTGTCGTCATTTTACATATTTCAAAATACTTATGCAATATTTTTAGAGGATAAAGCAACACCATGATGGGACACCCCCCTGAAAGAACGAACGCAGTTGTCCTTCCATCTACATACCACCCCAAGCGTCTCCTTGGCTATAATGTCAAATCTCAAAGAAGATGTATATCTCCTCTTGGTCGTGATCTTGACTCTTATCCCGGAGAGGAGGTAGCTTACCGGATTACGATGTGGTGTCGAGGTTGTTAGTGGACCTTCAGGACAGATTTAGCTTTGGGGGGATATGTTTGACACACAGGAGTGACAAATTACCGCAAGTGGAAAGGCTTAAAGTGAAAGTTGAGTTCTGATCAAGTTGGAAAAAAAAAACAGATTTTTTTTTTTGCACTTTCCACAATTTTGTTATGTCAGCTTTTGAAGATTGATATTTGTGTTTTAGTTTTGAAGAACTGACTTACAAATAAGAAATGTCTCCTGAAAATAATAACTCTTCAAATTAAATGACCTCATTTTAGAAATATGACAAGCAAAAAATCTGTCCGGACTAAACTTTCATGTCACATGTTTGTGTAGTCCGATATATCCATGCTCGTGTGCAGTGTATGTGATTTTGAGATTTAACTTCTTTTATTCAGATCACTCCAAATCTCACAGTACCCATGAATTATTATATATTACATGGTCAACCTTTACAGTTTACTTCTGGACAATTTGTTTCACAGTGAAATCGCATGACAAGAAATCACCATGATATATAAAGAAAGTTGAGTACTTGTTGTGTTTGTTGAAATTAATGGCGTTTCAATCGTCGTTGGATGATTTTCGCCAGGCAATGTTAGAGGGCGTAGTTACTGGTCCTCTCTTGGTATTTTTGCTCTGTTGGATCGACTACTGAGTACTGATGACGTGGTTACATTTTGAAAAAACCAGATGCAACTGGAAAAGGTTGTTTATATAGTAGATAAGAGTTGATCTACAATGTGGGTTTTTTGGCATGATGTAAATGAAAAGAAGTTGAATCATTCTCACTGGAAATCAAATGTACTAAGCTAAATATATTGTACTACATACAAAACTGGAATAACACTTTGGTTCAAACTTTCAGTTATTTATTCTCACACTTCAAACATGAAAGTATTTCAAGAGCAATACCTTTCAGGGGACCTTTTATACTCTGATACTAGTTTCTTAAACTGATATACAAATGAGAAAGCTCAGAAAAAGGTTCTTCATTTTTACCAGACCTCAATCTTTTCTTCAAAGGTAATCTTGGATTCTAGTCATTGCGTTTCAAGGGATACTGACTAAAACTAACCCTGAATTGTGTTCAATACATTTTATTGGTTTTGTCAACAAGCAAAAAAGCGCGGAACAAAACACCAACACACAAAATGCTCAAACGGGACTATAACACATTCTCAAAAACTTATAAATATCAGTCCGCTATTAAAAAGGCAATATCAATGGCCTTTTCCTATACACGTATCGATATGCATGAACATTATATTGATAATGATATAATGTGGTCTTTCTATCGACAACTCTGAATTGCTTTTTAGTCCATTTCTTGAAAGTTTTGCGATCGTGTTATTAAGGGATCATACCTTTAAGAGAAAGGTTTTCGAGGATACATTGCTCCTGAAATAGAATTGTTTGTCCTTGCAAGGGAAATGTAGACTCAACGGTGAGGCAAACACAGGCTGAAGCGTGATTGGAGGAGCAAAGAGAGATAAGTCTAATCTAGAAGAATTTACTTCGAAGTGTATGATTACACCGCAAAAGTCATTAATATTCGTTTTTAGCTAGACATGTTTACGAGAGGAAGGCTGGAATACCAGGCAAACTGAGCAACCATCGTCAAAATATGTAACTTAAGGACAAGAAAGCGTTGAAAATAACCAACCAAACAAAATGAACAAGGGCCAAAAAAAAAACACCCAACCTAGTCTCCATTTCTTAGATGAGTCAAAGAATACAACTTTTATCAATCATATCTTTTTACTGCAACATAGTTCTTTTTACATTTTATATTGAGTGTTATTTACGTACATGTAGTAATTTTAAGGTGTCATTTATTGTGTTTCAAATTTTAAAATAGTCACAAAACACCTCCGCTTGTATTTATTCAATGTTGTATTGTTTACATTATATCTACTGTCAATGGAGCTTTATTAAGAGGCAGTTGATATTGTGTGCGTGTGAGTGTAAAAGTGTGCGTGTGAGTGAGGTGTGCGTGTGGGTATCGCGACGGCGTGCGTCCACCGACCTCTGGCCACTGTACACAAATATACGCCAAGGAGAATTATGCGTAGTCTGCAGACACAAACCTTTGTCAGTCGTATCGTATGGCAGAGTGTCTGAGCTATTAAGACTATGGAGATGCATTGAATTCCACAGGCCCTTTCCTACAGTTGTTGATGCTTTTGAATTGGCACGACCGGTAGGACTCTAGGAGAGGCTTCATTCAAGAGACAATATACACCTTCAAGACACAATTATTATAAAAACAGGGTCTGTGCTTCTAGACTACGCTCTGTGTGTATCCATCTCGGAGTGTGTAACGTACAAGCCCGATAACCTCCCAAACGAGTATATGCGACAAACCTCCCTCTGGCGGTATGCATAGTGTATCCTTTACATAACCCTCGCGTGCCGATGTATACCGGTGAGGCCATCTGGCGTTTTTATGGTGCCTGGTTTTTACATTGCACGTTACAAGATGAAACCACCTGCTTGGGCAGCGAAGACCGCCATCAGTTTTGGCTGGCGCGAAGTGAGTTGGATGTTAAACCACACGAGGTGGGAAAGGGAAGCTTTGGAAAGGGAGAAGAGTGGACGTGATATTATCTAAGCTATCGTTATAATATGTCGTAGAAATGGAAAACAAAAGATGATTAAACTTAATGAAATCGTAAACAAATAGTGCATTCAAGGAAAGTCCCGTAAAGGCAGGAAAAAGGAAGCTTCAGAAAGGGATCAGATTGGACATGCTTTTATCTAAGCCATCGTTATAATGTGTCGTAGAAATGGAAAACAAAAGATGATTTAACTTAATGAAATCGTATCGTAACAAACAGTGCATTCAAGTAAAGTCCCCTCTACCTTCCAACTTTGTCTCTCCCCCATTATCTCTATCAGTAAGTTAACCTTCGATTTTTTAAAAGTTCCAAGAAATACATATGATTCACCATGGGGTTCAAAGTTTATTGGTATGGCCCCATTTTTCAATGAATCGGGAAACAAGTGGTTAAAATAGGATTAAACAAAATGTAAACCAGTTGGCCCTCCTTCCCTTTCTTCCGGAATGATCCTGAATCGAATCGTAGAAAATGATTTTTTTACTGTGACATTCAATACTTATACAAATGAAAATGTACAATTACATCTAGCAATCCAGGCTAAAAACACGGTTTATTCGTCTTCTGTATTAACGATGGTTATCTTGGTATCCATTCTTTTTTTAATTATTTGTTTATTAAATTTTACTGACAGATTATTGTTATTGAGAAATAGCCTAGAGGATTGAAGAAAAAAAAGGTGCTCTGAATAGCTGAAGTCCAATCATTCTATCTCCTACAACTTTTACAGGTACTTTTTGCATTTGTAGAGACTAAGACAAAAATATGTATCCATTCAGTATGTTTTTAGTTTGATAATAAAGGATACGAAAAATGTCGGTTAATATAAAAAGGGAATCGTGCTTAATATACTTCTTCCTTTAATTCATCATTAATTGAATTAATTTGAGCTATTTTAATTCATGCTATTTATATTTGGATGTCGACATTCAGTTGTATATTTTGGGGCTATGACATGATGTTATTTGGATTAACCCACACATGTGATACTACCTTATTTGAACTTTATTTGGGTAACACATTTGCCTGATGAACTGCCGTCAAAACGAGCTCAGAAATAGACAGTATTGATTGACACGGCATATTTGGAAATGTATGGCTCTGTTTTGTGTATCAACATCTATGATGTCATCATGTAGCATCTATCCCTGTAAAAATCATACAAGTTGCTGACATTGATGGCATGGTATCGTGCCAGGGAGTGACGTATCCTCATCAATTGACAATCTTACCGATGCGGGCTGCCGCGTACCGCGTCTCGGCTAATGATGAGTGCAATGTGTCTCCCGCACGTCAGTGCGTCTGGCGGGGGCAAGGATTGTACATGCATGTAGGATAAGGTAAATACATCAAGGTCTTCTGATGATCTCTATCGGGGGCCCATGCATAATTGCTTATCCACAACATTCCTGTGTAAACTCACTTACACATCCTAATCAAGTATCAGACAAGAAACGATGATTCATTTCTAATTTCATCCAGCGTAAATCATAATTTTTTAGTTAAAAACACGGAAATTTAATAAGTGCCATACAGTATGTCAAGATTTTTCGGAATGACGTTGATCTGCATATCAATAGTCATCAAAAGATTATATGACGACACATGAGTCATTTCACAATAAAAAAAGACAAAAGAGCTATAGAATTAAACAAAGACAAAGGAGCTTTAGAATTAAACTAAACAGAAAGTTTTTAGCCACCTGGGTGAATTTACAATGCTTTGTAAAGCACACATACGAGAGAAGCTTTTTATGTGCCATTGCAGTTTCCAAACAAATTGCAGAATAAGCACGAAAGGAACAGTATCAGGAGTAGATGTAAAGCTATTAGCGTTTGAATGCATTTATCAATCAAAAAAACTTTCCTTTGATCCTCTTACTTCTTAAATATTCATTTGATTAGCTCATGAACTAAGCTGATCACCTCATGAAATCTAGAATCTAAGCAAACCAATTTCCCTTTACTTACAATAATTTGGTGTATCTTGTGTAGATATGAACGTATAATTGTTTAAAACCCCTAAATGATATAATTTTTTTTCTGATCAGCCATTTCAGGCCATAAAATTGCTTGATTAGGGCTACTCCGTATACCCCTTAATTCTATCTTGGAATTTGAGGTTCATGAAATATGAATCGCAGCTATCGGGGGAAGATATGAAGCTATTGCTGGGCTAGCGCCATGAGCGTTCTTGGACGGTGTGTGCGCTCTTGAAGTTTACACTATTATTATTATCATAATACATATAAAAATAACCCAAATCAAATCTAACCATCAACACATTTACTTGATTAATCCGCAAATACCTTAACTGGATTAAATATTGTCTTTTACTTTTCATTTAAAAAAAAGACATTTTATAAGTGTATCATAATAATGTAATAGAAATAGTGGTGGTTATTTTACCTGACAGCTAAGAAAGCAATAAATGCTTGTTAGTAAGCAACCAGAAGACCGACGGCTTAAGGTCCTCTCAGAGGGTCCTGGTAAATGAGGATTAATGCCTTACCAAAGGGCACTAGCGCATCGACTTGGTTTCGAACCCGGGTCACCGGATAACGAGACCACTGCTCTACTGACTGAGCTATCGCGCCTTCTCAAATAAGGAGACTGAGACTGATAACCACATACTCTTCATCGCATGCGACTATTCGTGTGTATAATTTTTAAATCAGTTAAAGATATTGTATTTTGAGCATATATATTAACATATAATGTTAAGAATAAACTTTTCATAAATTGGGACCCAATTTCATTGGTAAATCCTTATGAAACTGTTATTTTGAGAATGGACGAAATGCTTAACGTTATCTGCTTATCACAAGAACTTTCGTAACCAACTGCCTGTGCACCTCTATCTTCTCAGAAAATTTACTTTTGTACCATTCCATTTAAAAAATATTGCAGTTGAAATGCTAAACTATAAGCGCACCATTTCACACAATAGGACTATAGAGCCATATAACTCTACAACCAATGAATAGCTACGAATGCAAAATGAAAATATTAAACAAGTTCTCGTGAACTCTATCTCATGTCCACATGTATTTTGCTTAAAAGGCTACAAACTAGGCCATGCCTGATAACTGGATTCCACACAGTAATCAGTGGAAGGAGTTTAGCTTTTTCCAATGTGTCTGTACTATCTCTTGGCCTTTATGTTGAAGGTTGACCCAGCCAGGAAACTTCTCAAGTCTGACTTACAGATTAAATATAAGTCATAAAACCAGACATTTGGCCAAACAATATTCTCGTTAAGGATTACGTCACCCTATACTTTGGCGGGAGTTGTTTGGATCCCATCCTCCACATTCCAGGTTGACATTTACCCATCGAGCGAACCATCTGGGATCGGTATACAGACATGTCATGTTCGTACATCACGCTTGGTAAATACATCTTCGGGGGCTCGCGAAACAAGGGAAAAGTTAAAGAATGCAAGAGCGATTAAATATGGCCAGGATCTTGCGAAGAGTAGCAAAGGGTGACATATCGTCGCCATCACATGGGATTAATATGGAAAAAGAAGTAAAGACAGTGTTCTATGAAGATGGTGCTTTCCTTACTTATCCCTTATATATCTCTTATCATCCCTTATGTATCTCTTATTTTTTGTAATACTCTGTATGTATTGTATATGTTTTTTTTCCGGAATTTCGAGGAAAAAGTGATGGGAGTGAGTAAAGAAAAGTTTATTCTTAAACCTAGCCATTGTATTTGTACATTAATTCAAATTTTCAAAATACTCAACAAGAATTTTACACGCCTTTCTTTTAAAGGACAAAACAACCACACAATGATGTCATTTTTCCTCTTTAAATCCGGCCATCTCGGGACCGATGATTGAATATGTCAATCTCTTCTGGAGGAATTAATCCCTTTCTCCCACTAAAATGCCTTTTCTATCACAGAAATCATAAAGCAATGCAATTTTCGATAATCCTATATCAATACGACGACAAGAGGGATTCGGGACAAGCGGCTCCCCTAGTATTAGGTTGTCTTACAGTATTTGTGGTTTCCGCGAGAAGATTTGCAGTTTGAGGAATGATTCGTCATCAAATAGTCAGATTGTTTGAGGCATGCCAAATCTACTATGTCCATTTCAATGCTACGTGTAGAAATGCACATTGTTCGTGATGTCAAAGAGTCTTGTTTTGCTCATGATATTTCCTCGAACACTTGCGTGGTATGATAATATTAAATGCCAAAGCACCAACGTATATTACACATTCAGTTAATAATTGTAATTTGCCTAAGTTACTTAAATTATCATTTAAATGTTAAAATGAAGATTGAGTATCGATGCACATCAACGTGTTTAAGGGGATTGTTCTTGCGTTTTGATAATAAAAACAACAGACGTTAAGGGCCGTAAAACAAAAAAATACAAAAAGACAAATTTGATACAAGTATTTCATAAGGTCACTGCAGTTTTCAAAATATTTTCGATCGCTTGAAGGTTTGGGGACAAGTTTTCTGTCTCCCCCCTCTCTCTCTCTCTCCCTCTCCACTCTCTTTCCCTCTTTATCCTTAGATACAGAGTGGGACATATTGTTTCGACTGCTGTCGCTAACCAAAAAAAAAGAGAGGATTTTGTGAAAGAGAAGAGAGAAAGGAAGTTTAATGGGAATGTAATGACGATATCTAGACATGATAGTCCTGAAAAGATTGTATCCTAATACTTCCTTATATTCGACACATTCCTATTTCCGATGAACGCCTGAGGGCGGTGTAACGTATTCCTTAAAGTGTCCCTTTATAGAGGGTATGTGCACATTGCCGCCAATCTCCCATTTAAAGATCAGTTTCGTGTGCGTAGATTGACGCAGTATATACAAGAACTGGAGTAAAGATTGTTCAGGAATATGTTATAATATGTGTCCTTGTAGATTCACAACTATCATTTAAAGATCACGTCTCCCAAACAGTTCTCAAAGCAAATCGAGTACTTGGAGTTATCCGTAAGATATTTATGTACCTAAATACTGACACTATGCCGTTTTTGTTTAAATGCTACATTAGGCCCATATTAGAATACGGACAGGCCGCATGGTCCCCGTACAGACTAGGAGAACAGAGGATGTTGGAAAGCATTCAAAGACGTGCAACAAAGATTATTCCTGGCCTTAGAAATTTATCTTACCAGGAGCGCTTGACCAAACTCCAATTACCAACTCTTGTTCACAGGCGTAGAAGAGGGGGGGGGGGGGGGGGGGGGTGGGGGCATGATCGAGGTGTACAAGTACTTGAATGGCTTGTACAATGTGCAAGAGATTCCCTTTAAGTTGAGTACAGAAGATAGAACTCGAGGTCACTCTAGAAAACTGGAAAAGAAATATTCAAGACTAGATATCAGAAAATACTTTTTTAGCAATAGAGTCGTGGAGCTGTGGAACAGTCTCCCAGAAAACGTTGTGGCAGCTGGGTCAGTCAACTCATTCAAGAATAGACTGGATAGTCACTGGTCAAAGAATGCTAGCCTTCTGTATGAGCCGGTCTAGGTGTTGTCTGTTGTTTCATGTTTTACACAACCTCCTCCCTCCACAAATCGCAGTTACCTGGAAGAATCCTGGATCGATGAACAGGCTTAGACCTACAACATCGTGTATTAAAGTAAAAGTAAAGTAAAGTATAATATATTAAGTCTCATGTGAACAGGTATCGATATGTACGCATGTGATTCCTGGTTCTGTTGCCTTTACCCCCTACCTGTGTAAAACAAAAACATGAGCCTTTACTACCATGTTTATTTGTCTTCAGCTTTTACACACTATTTAACATTTAGAAAGGTGTAAACCTTATGTACAGAACTGCACCCAGAGTATAACATGTCGCATCAAGAAAACTGAGATACTGAAAAAAGGGTATTTCATTCTGTATATAAAAAGATACACAAAAATATCCAGGAAGCAGGAAGGAAATTGAGATGTTATGAAGAACGAAGTGATATCTAATGCTACGGTCACAAGGGTTCGTACGAACGATAATTTCGTACGAATCTTCCTGATTTCCATTGTCTTCCCGAATTTCCATTGTCTGAAAATCGTTCGTACGGCGTTCGTAGCAGTTCGTTAAGGCATTTGTGACCGAGGCTATAACAGTTGAATGTTTTTTAGTAGACGTGGTATAAGAAATATTATTCGTTGGTGATATGCATTTGACCACTCTTTAAACCGGCTACCAGCACAGAAAAATAACATCACGATTATGAGGACGACAACTTCTTCCGTACCATGTTTACATTACAATGAGCAATCTGGGAGGTCTTTACATTAAAGATACTCGGAAATACCACACAGAATGAAAGTTACTTTCCAACATTGAACGGTTGATTTTCAAAGCCTTAAAATACATGTCATAATTGTATGAAGGTTCATGGATGTCAAAACTGGGTAAACTCGGGTGACTATTAACTATGATATGAATTACAGTCTGCATTCTTTATCTCGAATTCACTTGTGACCTTGACTCTCTCAATGACAAATAAACATGTGTAATTTATCATTAGGAAAATGAATACATATGGATTCAACTTACAGTTTGAGTTGGTTGACTAAATGCAGGGAATCGGGGACGGCCTCAATGTCGGTCCCATGGTGATCTTTATACTCCATGGAACTTAGACTTGCAGCGCAAAATGCCATGCTTTTAAAACTTCAACTTTCATTCACCTGCAATCCATAGGTCCTGCCTGTATTACTTATGTGCAGACAATTACACTAAGCTGCTAGGTAAGGTAAACCACCCACTACAGATATACATCACCTGTTGGAGTTATGTAGAGTACAGGGGAGCCTGACTACCCAATGCATTCAACCAAATTCCTTAATTTACATACAATTAAAGCGGGTAGCATTGAGGGGAAAGGTTGAACCCTAACAATGGATAACAATAACATGCCGTTATGTATTTGAATGCAAAGAAAGAAATAGGTGATTGCTAATCAAGCATTTTCTTTAAATATACCACGTTTCATGTACTACCATTGTATTTTCTAAAATGTTTTGTAAACGTAGTCAGACACACTATCTCATTTGTCTTAAACTGGAGATATCTGGAAGAGCCTCGACTTTTGTTTCATTTTACATTTGAGCACCTTTTCCATTTTGTATATCCTAAATACGTTAATATTCTGTATGTTATATGCATATTATCCGCACATAAACAATCGAGGAGGAAGCTCGTTGCGAAATGGAATCCTGTACCTCCCGACATTCGATGAGTTCTGTATAAACCTAGATGGAGGTCAATTGCGTGCAATCGCATGAAATACATTGCTCAGATATTGAAATGTCATCCAAGTGCACTCGTCTAACTTTTCTTGTTTTTGCTTCCCCTCTCTCTCTCTCTTTTTCTCTTCCTCACTCTCTTTTTCTTTTTCTCCTTTTTCTCCTTTTCCTCCTCCTCCTTTTCCTCCCCCTCCTCCTCCTTCTTTTTCCTCTTCTTCTTCTGCTTCTTCTCCTTCTTCTTCTTCTTCTTCTTCTTCTTCTCCTCCTCCTCCTCCCTCTTCAACTTCTCCTCCTCCTCCTTCTCCTTCTTCTTTTTTTTCTTCTACTTCTTCACCTCCTCCTCCCTCTTCTCCTTCTCCTCCTCCTTCTTCTCCTTCTTCTTCTTCTTCTTCTCCTCCTCCTCCACCCTCTTCTCCTCCTCCTCCTCCTCCTCCTCCTCCTCCTCCTCCTCTCCTCCTCCTTCTCCTCCTCCTCCTTCTTCTCCTCCTCCCCCTCCTCCTCCTCCTCCTCCTCCTCCTCCTCCTCCTCCGCCTCCCTCTCCTCCTCCTCCTCCTCCTCGTCCTCCCTCTCCTCCTCCTCCTCCTCCTCCTTCTTGTCATTCTTTTAGATGAAACCCAGAGCATGGACCCTTTGGCAGTAATGGTTCATATTCACGGTGATACGTACGATGAAGGATCGGCTAATATGTATGACGGCAGCATCTTGGCAAGCTACGGCGGGGTGATAGTGATAACAGTAAATTACCGCCTGGGAATTTTAGGTAAGATAAACTTTGGAACCGAAGCGTGGCACCAGGGCATATCATCGGGGATGTATATATGTTTAGAATGTTTAGTTTTCGAGCATCACTGGAGTCTCTCAGTTCATTGAAAGACATGACTTCTCTAGCATGTCTTGTCTGATAAGTCGTAAAAATAGGAATGTCAAGCCAAACCAGGGGTGGTGGATGAAAGGGGGCACCACCCCCTTTTTTGTACGAATTGGTTTCTATTCTAGTTCTAAGACTTTCGAGAAATCAAGTGCAACCTTATCGTATTGCATATTAAGAAGCCATGTTCAATAAGTCATTGTAATACTCCCACATTGTACTAGGTGACGGACAAACCGATGAAACTGCCCTAGTATGATTTCTCGAAAGTCTTCGTAATCGTGTTTGCTTCTCACTATTTAAGGGTGTGTGTGGGGGGGGGGGGGGGAGTACACATTTTATATGCAAGTTCAGAAAAAAGGAAAGTGCAGCCAAGCCAGATGTGATTGGGGGGGGGGGGGCACGCTCCCCTATTTTTTCAAAGACGAAAGTGCCCCTATTTTGATGAAAAAGTGTCAATTTTTACTGTTACTAAGTCGCCCCTTCTCAGTGGGAGAGGGGATTAGTTGTTCGCGGTTTTTACGAGACAGGGCCCAGATTAGTAAAGCTAATACAGCATTTGCAAAAATGGAATACTTCCTCCAGCACCTCTTCAATCCATATTTTCCAGGTTTTCTGAGCACGGCCGATTCAGCAGCGAGGGGGAACTATGGCCTCATGGATCAGATAGCAGCCATTAAGTGGATTCATCAGAATATTGGCGTGTTTGGCGGGGACCCCAACCAAATTACCCTATTTGGTGTCGGAAGCGGGGCGGCTTGCAGCGGACTACTCATGTTTTCGAATCACACAAAAGGTAATAGTTTGTGGTAAAGGGTCTTCGTGGAATACGTCGATGCGATTCCACGTCATGTAAAAGTGATTTTTGTTAGAAAGGGTTACTAATTATAATTTCATTTAACACAAATTTACAAGATTGAAATGTCAAAAATCAAGACTGGTTTTATCTTGGTCCCCTCCAATTAAGATACCAATTTTTTGTTCATGTCCCAAATTTTAGGCTTTTCATTTTATGATCATTTGTAATATTCAACTTGGTATTTGAACCTAGGTTTTGTTTGGAAAAGTTGCCAGCAATCAAGTTGGTGATGCTTTACAAAGTCTGCTTTTAAAATGTGTATTCATTTAATGTATCATGGCCTATCGCAGATCTTGCAGATTTTGCAATTTTTCATTAAAATAATTATAATCGTTATAGGACATGCTAGCTGTTTATGACGTATAATATTTGTTTGGGTTTGTTTTATTTGTCCCTACTATATCTCTTCTCATAACAATCAAATAAACCAAATGTTGTATGAGATAAAATATTGTGATATAAGTAAAATGTTGGTATATTTAATTATTCTGTTATAGGTAAAGGTAATTTTCCAAACGTAATACATTTATGACTTTGGGTATATCGTTGTGAGAGCCCCCCCCCCCCCCCCCATTTATTTTCTCCAAACACCAGGGGGGCGGGGGTATTGTAACATTCTTTGCTCCTGAATGCGGGTGCATTATTCTTAAAGGGACTTTGTAACATGGTTCAGATGAGAGATAGTGGTGCTAAGGTAGTGACTTCAATGCTAGATGTACAATTAAAGATAATCTGAAAATTTGAGTGAAAACGGATCATTATTCATGGTACAAATTGGGAAAAACTGATCTGATCGATTCCTTAATTCTCCCAACTAATTATTCTACTTCTATTCTGCTACTTGTCAAAGCCTGTTCAGCATCAAGGCAAGGACAATTTAATTACATTTTAGGTGAATGTTAATCGTCACAAAGCAATAAAATGGCCCTACATTCCATTCCAGACGGTTAAGTGTTGACAGATTTTTATAGCCTGTTTTATGTATTTTTCTCATGGAAAAACGGTTGGGAAAATTCAAAAATGGTTGGGAGAATTTACTGTTAATCACTGGTAGAGGGTGCCTCACATCGACGCCTTCAAAGAAAACCATAGATATTTGTTTGTTTGTTTGTTTTATTTCCGTATAAAAGACATCATGCATTCAGTAATATAATAACAAATAGAATAATGAATAACAAGATAAAATAAACGGCTGGATAGCCCAGATATCTTTGAGGTTTGAGAATTTGTTCAGGATTTTTTGCATGTCAGAGGGTTAGTATAGTAGAAGGAATATAGTAAGTAACATTTTATACAAAAATTAAGCAATTTTTGTCATCAACCTTCAACAATGTTACCGAGTCACTTTAAATGATGTATGAGAATGTTAACATAAAGGAAAAGTCATCTGTATATCTAATAGCTATAATGGGAAGGATTGGGGTAGCACCTTGGTCTCCTCGATCCACGTAGGTGCTATAAAAGTCAATTGCTTGTATACAAACCGACAAATAATAGTCCAATCCTCAATAAACATCCCTTCTGGGACGAGCGAAGACATCAATACGAACTCATCCTTGTTGCCATCGGAACGTCACATCTGTCATGTTGACCAGCATTACCAAATCTACAAATCTTTCATTTACGACATTTATCGTTGATGACGTCAAAGTATGACAAGGAACACTTAAAAAAAATATTGGGAAAAAAATTTGTTTGGCAAAACATTACCAAATTGGGCACAGGCTTCACCAAAGGTTGCTTGGATAAATACTAATTTAAATAGTTTACCTTCCTGTTAGGCCAGTTATGAACCAACTTGTGTTTTTTTTTACAGTGAAGTGCACACAACTTTTTGATTTGTGTATACATTTTAATAATGAAACAACCTTTTTCGTTCAGTTCTTATTCAATTAATCTTTTTACATAGGTCATGAAATGCACATGTAAACAAAGAAGAGAGGTCTAAAACCAAATAAAGCGAAATCTCAAAAGCGAAGTAAATAAAATCTTTGTGTAGTTTATGGCATACAAGAGACATTGTTGTGTAATCTGGGGCCTGGGGCACATTTTAACTCCGACAATATCACCACGTGTTCGATTATCTCGATCCTAATCCCGAATTTCAAATTTAATCCTAATCTTGATCCCATTGTTAATTTTGAGATGCAAATATACACCACCCTAAATTTTCCTACTATTTACCTCTCTCTTTCTTGGTAACGCATCATGCATGTACTATGTATACACATAATTTTATAGTTGATATGATTTGAATTTATTTACCGATATAAAAATAACATAAATAACAACATGAGTAGTCCTAAATGGTACATATGGGATAGCCCTGGTCAGCAGTGTCATTTTAGAAAACATTTTCTGTCGAGGGGTCCGAATATAAATGTATATATGAACATTTTCTAGTTCTGCTTGATTCTTATATACTCTTAATGATACTACAATAGGTCTTATTGCTGGCGTGATAGCAGAGAGTGGATCCGCCAATGCTCCGTGGGCGCTGTCTCGTGAACCAGCCCGCTTCGCGAAGCTCTTAGCTGAACACGTCGGCTGCGAGGCCGAAACCAACCTCCAAATGGTCGAATGTCTGCGAGGTCTCCCCTACAGCGACCTGATCAATCTCGACTTCCAGTCTCCGCTCTACATGTTCGCTTTCGCTCCAGTTGTCGACGAGGACGTCATAGCCGCCGATCCCAGTATCATGTGGGGACAGCTGATTGCGGGCGAGCGCGACATCGGACGAGATGACTTTGCGTACCTGAGCGGGATCGTAAGAAACGAAGCATTCTCGTACATCGCGGAGGAAACCGATGTCGTGGGGCGGATGGAGCTGGAAGTTTTTGACGACATTCTCGATGGGTTCGTGCAGAACAACTTTGGAGGCAACATGAAAGCAAGGTATGGTCTATTTGTCATAGAAAATGTTTTTTAAAATTAAAAAACAACGATCCAAAACTTGACCATAAAGGAAGAAGAAGATGAAGAAGCAAAAGAAGAAGAACAACACCAAAAACAACAACAAGATGATGATGATGAAGAAAAAGACGATGAAGAAGGAGAAGAAGAAGAAGAAAAAAAAAAGAAGAAGAAAAAGGAGGAGGAGAAGAAGAAGAATAACAACAAGATCACCATGATTAAAGAAAAAGAAGACAAACCAAAAGTTCATAAGAAAAGTTCATTTCCCAAAGTGAATTGTACAAGTCAGATCTGTTGAAGTCCATTTTCCTTTGATAAGTGGGGACCGTAATTTATTAAAGTAAGAATTATTGCAGTGCACTAATTCATGAAATTCTTACGTACTTCACATAAGACATAGAACGCCATAATTTCACTCACTCACTTAACCTACTCGTATCGTAACACAATTCCTCACCTTTCTTTGTCGGTGATCTAATTCATTGTAACTGTGCCCTGTTGATTCACGTTGGAAGTGTCCATATTTGTCACAACATTATCACGTGACCATCGCACGATTCTTGTAAACTGTTACCACTAATCTTGAACCCTCTTCGATGCTGTCCTTCATTCATAACACATATAATTGCATGGGTAAATGGCATGGTTGACTATTGTGTAACTTGATTGGATCGTCTATTTCTACGTCTACCATCGTTTAACCAAGGTGGTTGTTCAGTGGGTCATATGTGGGTTTGCCCGTGGTTCCTGTTACATGTATAATGGCTGCGCGCACGAGGCGTCAATTTCTATTGCGTCATTATTTACGCTGATTATGGACTCGCAAGGCAGTAAGTGCACGCTCCAGTAATTCAAGGCAGTGTTAGCGCCGTTCATTTAGCGTTCACTTTTTGTATGATACCACCATCACATAGTGCGTCAAAGGCCACTCCATTTGCTGACGCAATCCTATGTCAGCGACTTGGTTACCTGCGCCAGTGAAGCCAACGAAATAAAATACTACATGCGCCAGTAAATCAACGCAGTGTTTGCATTGTTAATTTTGCATTCACTCTTTGTACGATGTCATTCTCATATGGTGCGCCAAAGACCGCTTTAGTCGCTGACGCAGTCTAACGACAGTGACTGTCCCGGCATTTGACGGCTCATGTGACAGAGGTTTCGTTCATAAAGTGGATACAACATGCACCGTGTACAGATTAGTTAATTTACTGATGTCGTATGGGCTAATTTAATTCGATTGCTTAATTAGCGCAGGTGTAAACGTAATCGAAATGGCGCCTCGTTTGCAATGGGCTTAACGTTCCTCTCAGTTTTGGAATTGACGTACTCCTAATGCATGGGTGATGGGTTCTTGAGGTACTTTGTCTAATTATCTATTGGTGCATGACTTGTACGACCATCCCAACTCCCGTATACTAACATGGCACTTTGTCCTCCCCTTCTCCTCTCCCTTTTTGGATTCTCCACCTCGTTTCCTCCATCATGCCTGCTCTTCTGTCTATCTTTGTATCTCTGGCCTTGTTCTTTATTGGCATATCTCTCTTTCCCCTTCTCTTTTTCTTTCCCACATGATCGTCTGTTTATCTGGCCCTCTGTCTCTCGTCCTCACACCCCCTTCATCATGCTTACTCTTCTCTCTATCTATGCGTCTCTGGGCCTCGTTCTTGGGATACTCCTCTCCCTCTCTACACCCTTACCATTTATTATTTCTATCTCGCTCTCTCTTTCTCTCATTCTTATGTTTACCTTCACGATGCCTGCATGTCTTTCTGTCTTCTCTCCGGATTCGCTTCTCTTTATACCCTCAATTTCTTCCCGTCTATATTCATCTCTTTCTTTTTAACCCTTCTCATGCCAACTTGATCTTTCCTTCTTTCCTGTCCCCTATCTATATCCATCTTTCTTGTTCATCTCCGGTTTCGGTCTCACTATCCGCATCTCTTTCCTATCTTCCGCTGTTTTCCATCTTCACACCTCGCGTCCTCTTCGAGGTCCTTTCTATCCTTCTATTTTTCGTTATCCATCTTCTATTTACCCCCCCTCCCCCCCCCCCCCGTATTCGTGCGGCAATAATTGGGTTGCATCTTTGCCAGTAGCGTCATTCGTGATGTCATCTACTACGAATACATGGACTGGGGAGGCGGCGAAGGCAACGCTTTTACACTCAAGGACAGTCTCCAGGACATACTGACGGACCACCAATGGGTGGCGCCCTGCATTAGTTCACTCAAGATGGCAGACGAGGCGGGCATTGATGCCTGGCTCTACATGTTCCCACATAGACCCAGACGAAGCATCTATCCACGATGGGCAGGTTAGAATATAATTATAGGCTAAGCTGCAGAATACCTCACAAAGCTATAATTATGATCAGGGTTAGGGTTAAGGTCAGGGTCACAGTCGAATTCAGGATGAGGTTCGGGGTCAGGGTCATGGTTAGGTTAAGGCTTGAAGTTGGAGTTAGGGTTAGGGTCAGGGTCATGGTTAGGGCTAGGGTCGGGTTTATGATGAGGGTAAGGGTCAGGGTTAGGGTTGGGGTTAGCGTGATGGTAAATATTAGGGTTAGAGTGAGGGTCAGGGTCAGGCCCTCTGGTATTGCTTATCTTAGGAATAATTGTGTGCTGGGGTATTCTGCAATTGCTAACCCCAGAACATTGCGAACACACGTGATCATTTGAATATGAATGCTTTAAACGACGTTGTGAGTATTTTATTGAAGATAGCATCATGTCATCATTTTTTGTTTATGTTGCAGTTATTATACCTAGTTACAATAATAAATCAAATCTTTTTTGGAACATTCTTTTAATAGAAATTACTTACTTCATTTGTTCAATCGTTCTTTGCAACTGTAGGTGCGGTGCATTTAGAAGAAGTCCCTTATGTTTTCGGAGCTCCTGTATCCAATATGTCGGTCGGGATCTTTACCGAGTCATACTCGTCAGCTGAGGCTGCGCTATCTCTGGCAACCATGAACTACTGGACTAACTTTGCCAAATCCGGGTGCGTATTGAGAAATGTTACTATTTTGATACCTCCTGCACACGAGGCGTTATTTTCATCGCGTCTGCCCCGGCTCTTTTAAAGGCTGCACAGTTCGCTAAAGCAGTCCTGAGTGTGGCAAGTGTGCAAAAGACATGAGGGCTATTGGACACCGGTCGCCATTTCATAGACACAGGTCTTTGAAGTCCGAAGTGTGTCTGCGAAACTCACAATATATAAGTTACATCGAAATCTGGTGCATGAACTACACTTTCTTGTATAATACAATGCAAATAATGCCCCCCACCCGGGAAGACCATTATGATTATTTTTTAGATGGAAAAAGTCGAGCTGTATATCACAGAAATATGAGAGATGTCAAAAAATTTACGTCGGGAAGGGAATGTTAGACCTATCTAAACGAACAAAAAAAAAAAAAAAATTTCCTTCTCACAAAACTTTCCAACTAACACTAATATGTAATGTTGAGAGAAAAAACAGTCTGAAAAGTTCAGGTCAGATTTACAAAATCATCTGGACGTTCATAATTAAAGGGATAGTTGAGTTCTGTTGCAGAGGGCGCTACAAAAAATAACTTTTTTGTGAGATAATGAAAAACTGAGTGTCAAATTTGAAAGAGCATAGTATTTAAAGTTCAAAATCATCTTTGTTTGATCAAAATCGGTTCAGAGACGGCTGAAATATAACGATTTCTAATACTTGTGTACCACCACAAATATAGGATATTAAGAAAAATTTGAAAAAACCGTTGAAAAAAAAACACGAAATAACGCCTTTTACGTCGTATTTCAGCCAATGCCGTTGTTGTTTTTTTGTTGGCATTTTCGTGTTGCTTATATTACGCACAACCAGCCGGCCCATGTATTGTTATTTTTAATTAAATAATTAACTAACAGTCACCGTGTTTTTTGGAAAGTGGAACTGAATTGGTATGCTCGTATTGGCTAAATTTCACACATTTTGGGGTCTACCTTCAGATTACCTTCATAGCAATTTTAGGTTCTAAAAGGGCACTAGAAATGTCATAGATAAGAATAAGAGCAATAACCATGCACTTTGAAGGCATTTGTGGTCTGAAAACAGAACTCAACTATCCCTTTAAGTAATGTTAATGTCAATTCATGTTGATCTTTGATATCCACAGAAATCCAAACAGTCCGAGGCCTCAAAGCTCAACGGATATCCATCGAAACTTCGTCGTCGAGTTCAACTTTGAGACCATGGAAGACTGGCCCCGTTACACCGTCGGCAGACAACAAATGATCTACCTCGCCTCCAACCCGAAAGCAAAGGATTTCTACCGCGTCCATAAGATAAGTCTTTGGGAACAGCTTGTTCCCAGAATTGAGCAAAAGTTTGCTTTCGAACCGACAGTTAACAACAATCCGTTTCTTCCCGGACCACAGATCAGCAATCCGGGAGGCGGACAAGTGACACAATCCTTGACTTCGGCGATGATGCCAGTAACCTCGGCTATTTCGCCAATGACCGATCCGTTTGAGACAGATATTGATAACCGAGTACCAGGCGCGGATAATATAACTCCGTCAGGCACCGAATCGAACGCGTTGGAAACGGATAAACAGGAAAAGAAAGGTTTCTTAGTGGAACTTAGTATGGTGATCGCTATTGGCGGTTTTCTTCTCCTCCTTAATCTGATTATTCTCGGGGCCATATATTACTTGCGTGACAAGAGAAAAGTTGAGAAGCGGTTGGCCCAGAAGTATTTGACCTCTCAGACGGAGGAGAAGAAGCGCACCAGTTTGCATCCACAAACCACACCGGATAGCGGTATCGGCATACCAGTTGCACTGAACCTTAACCAACAATCCGGTCATCACGGAAGTAACCAGCGTTACGTCACACCATCGGTGCCGTCACGTGCTGGCACGAGCGATCATAACCATGGCAACGGCGGGAATCGGGACTATTCTTCGCTGAAATACAATCGTTCGCCACAACACTTTGGCGCCATCAGGAGGAACTCAGCCGGGGAAGTGGAGTTTGAAGTATAGTTGTGATGACATTTCGGTAGTCCTTGTGACGATGTTTTTTACGCAAGCAGATTGCAAAGTTGACAATTGTGGATCTGCAGGAGAGTAGTGTACGCAGCAGAGATTGAGGTGAAGAGCAGGGGCAGGGCACGCATGCTGTTACCCCAGGACCACCTTAAATATTATGTAAAGGACCAAATAACAACTGATGCAGAATGCTTTTAGAAGAGGGGGTGTGCCGCAATCTGAGTAAAGTGCCCTTCATCGCGGCCGCAGAGTGAGGGCGCTCGAGCTCCCTGAGACACCCTTACTTTTTGCGGACCCACATTCTTAATTGCGTCATCGATATAAAAGAAAATGAACAGATTTGGAAAAGAGATGTCGTGAGTGGTCGTGTGAAATAAACAGAGAGAGAGAGAGAGAGAAGGAGAGAGAGAGAGAGTTGGTTATAGGGGAGAAAGGATGAAACAACGAGGCTTCGAGAATAAAGTCAATATCGTCAGAGTAAAAGGAAGATTTGAACTATATAATATGACGAAAACGCACAAATCCTTCGTTAAAAAATTCTTTGAACATACTTATCAGTTAAGTTTTTTTAAAAATAAATTATCAATATTAAGATATTAACTGAATTATCCCTCTATGAAGGATAGAAGGTCAAGATGCTCCTTGCATGCACCTCAAATTGAACTAAATTTTATATCGGCATTGTCAAAACGTTGCATCTTGGGCCACAGTTGAAGAATGACCAGGTCACAAAACTATGGTTGTCATCCAAACATCTTAATCTTCAGTGAAGCAAAACTATGCCAATTATCAGGAGTATAATTTAGCCATATTTCTGGTAAAAAAATCGGGAGAAGACTCCTTTAAAAAAATAGATTTCCGACATGGACGTCCATTAATTTTTGTTTTCAAATTGCGTCCGAATTCTTTTAATTAGAATACACAAGGACTCATCGCGCTTGAATTGATATACTGCGTAATAGCAGTTGGAAACAAAATGGAGTTCAAGTTAATGGTTGTCGTAATTATTATACTTAGGGTCTCTGGTCTAAAGTGAGTCGTTGGCTTAGAATAAATAAATACGGATCCATCTCCCGCCTAGTTGCTCGTGTTATTGAATCAAGAATCGTCGACAAACTGGATCAAAAGAGCAAATGAGTAAGACCAAGAAAGATTATATTCAAATGAAAGGTAAACATTTGTACCGAGCAGAATTTGCTCAAAATCTTCCAAGTGAATTTTCTACTTGTGCATTGTCAATCCCTTATACAACATTTAATCAATTTACCTTTTGTTGGTAGTTATTATTAAACATATTATTCATGAGATTTGGTTTTTTCCATTTTAGGCGGTGGAATCTTATTTAATTGTTTAATTATATATGATTCAATGTATATTTAGTTGTATGATACTCACATAATGTTGTATATTTTTGTTACATTGTACAAGTCACTTATTATCATTTCTCTGTAGTTTTTTTTTACAGTGTTATTATTTGAATTAGATACTTATTTTCGATAGTTGATCAATATAAGAAGACATTAGGACTGAAGCAACAACTCTACTCTATTAATTTGTTCATCGTGGATGTACCATGCAAGGGACTCTGACATCAAACCAGTTTCAGAGTCTTTGATTAGGAGAGTTTGGCCAACCCAGTTCAAAGTGGGCTTAACATGGCGAACAGCCCATTGTTGGGCAGGCACAAAACATAAACCAATTTGGCCAAACTCTTGTCTATAGATGGCTCTGAGAAGCTTCGCTGAACAGAGCCATCTACGTTGAACCAATGTGTAGCCACCTTGCAAATAATAACATGAATAATAAACGCATGATTCTAAGATCAACATTAGTGTGACTGCTATGGAACAGGGCGCCATCTATATGATTTCCTACCCAGTATTCATGTACATGTATTATTTAGAATTACACATGTTATCATTAGCGTTAGAATAGTCATTATCAAATATTAGTTAATGCCTTCCTGGCACGTTATAAGTGCTGAATGTTTATAAATATTATAATAAATTTCGGGGGAATGTAATCCCCCCGTCAATTTAGCGTAATCCTTTTTAGTGTGCAATATAAATATATCGTGACCAAAAGTACATACCAAAAGGATGTCTTGATTTGCAAATGTTTTTTATGCTCATTTACCGAGTCATCTTTTGATTTTATTCACTGTAATATGTGTAAATTGCGGAGAATGTGAAAAAGGCCGAATTATCATTTTGGGGTTGATTCTGATGATGTATAAGAGATTCAATGCAGAGGGAAAAAATACTATGATGTTTATTGGACCAGTTTAATAATCGGCGTATTCAATCTATTCAATTGATTGCATATCTTTGATATGAGTTAGTTGTTTCTATCAAGTCGAATGCTTGCCTGAGGCTTGCCTGACAAACAAGATACTAATGTATCGAAAATAATATCGCTAGTGGTATTCGTTTGTCTCGCAATGTATGGTCAACAAGGGATCTAAAAGATCACGACGATAATAATGGATGGAAGATGAATTACATCAACAGAGAGACTAACATGTAAGCTTATCTTTAGTTCTGTTACTTGAATTGCTTTTCGAGAGGATTTTACTGATGTTTCAGTCCTGAATATTATAAGCAAAGTATTAGTAAACCTACAAAATCCTTCCTAGTTGAATCATGTCTCTTAAAAGTATAACTCCCATATGTATTCTGAAATAGGTATGTGTTCGGCACTTTTAGCTTGACAATTTTCTTGTTAATATATGTTATACCAAAATCATCACATGACCGGAAACATCGTACATCCCACACCGCGCCAGTCACTGACGTTGTCTCGTAAGGACCAACATAATTCTATGTCTATGTCAATTAATCTTAAGTAATTTTAGTTACATTATTCAAACGTGTGTTATTTTGATTTTGCTGATTTCTTGTTTTTTTAATAATATTTCACAAAATGTACTTAATTAGCAATTAGAGTGAGCAGGCGAGTGAGGTGCGATTGAATTTCTCGCCATTCTGTAAACACGTGGTCTCGATAGATAAATACACTATTCAGGATCAGAAATGTGTTTATGCTGGATCTGAAATTCTTATTCTAAAGGAAATACAAAGATTTTGAATGTTTTCGTGAAAGGTTTAGTATCATCTTTCTTACTACTAACTAGCGCGAGTTCTCTACGTTTATATACGTTGATATATTAAACAGAAAGCAATGTTTTCGTAATGAATTCGTTGTTATATATTCATAGCATAACATGAACTTGGTGAGATCTGGAGTCAAATTGAAACGAGTTTAACATGGTCAGTGATTATGTTAGTATTCTCCAATTATTTCTGTACTGAAGCGTTGTGATAAATTTCTATTATTTTATTTATTAATCTTAGTATATAAACATAAACAAAAATCACAAACAAATGGCAATCCACTCATGAAATCAATTCTCGCTACCCCAAATAGCGATTCTGCCGAGATCCGGGGAAAATCCTGAAAACGCGCATTGCATTATGGGATAGCTTTTCGACATTACAGCTTCCTGTGCAGGCGCTATATTACTAGGCGCGATAGCGTATGCACCGAATATGTCGTCTGCTCGGTCTTGTTTTTTTTCGCAAATATTTCAACGTTTATTTGAACATTTTCATTCATTGTTTTTTGCGTCTTTTGACATCAGTGACGATGGTTTTCTTTTGTGAGGCTGCACAGTGCTGGGCTCATGATTCCAAGCGTAAGAACCCTGAAAAATGGGGGTGGATGAAGGCCGTGACTTGGGATGGGACTCTATACCGGAAGTTGTAGTGACGACCCGAGAGAGTGAAAATTACCTCGTCTCGCGAATTTCGAGATTTTCGTACCTATTTAGGGTAGCGAGAATTAGCTAGACTGTTAAAAAAAAATATATATATACATAAAGTGAATTTTATATTTCATACATCATATTAATGGGACAAGTCGCTTTATTGACATTACAATGGATGTAAACAGTATAAACGTTTTCACTTTACTGTAATCAACGTCAACATTTTTTTTAGAATACAAAAGCAAAAAAGAGCGTTACCATGGCTTTCGATTTAAAGGCTTTCAGCAAGATCTATCATCAGTAAATCATGTTTTGGTAAAGTGAAGGAGTTGTACTGTGAAGCATGAATAATGCCCCTGCACACGAGGTGAAAATTTTCTACTGCAAATTACGCCAACCGCATTGTGTAAAATATACAATTCATGAGACAATAAGCAATAACCGCGCCTGGAGCATTATTTAGATATAACGCGGTCAACCGCGGCGGTTTGTTTGACGTTGACGTGGATGTCATATACTTCACATATTTTCTGTATCGTTTAACACAGAGCTCAGTTAATACGCATATAACCTTTTTATCGCTCAACTGCCATTCATTTACATGATATTTAATTGTTTGTTTAAAAAATGACGCGGCTTACCGCTGCATATTTGAACGAGCCCTTACTTGACACGCACATGTTCTATGTACATTGTGGAGAGTGCGAGATCAGTTTTTCCGTCAAAAGTTGCTTTTGGACCAATTAATGCACAACTGAGCGGTAAGCCAGCGTCTCCAGGACCGATTATCTGCATCTACATGCCCGGATGCAGTGGCGGATCCAGGGGGGGGGGGGGAGGGGGGGGGGGGGGGGGGCCGGGCCGGGGGGCCCGAGCCCCCCCCCCTTGAGAAAAAAATCATGTAAAATCACGCGATTTTTACCTTTTTTGGGGGGTTGTGCCCCCCCCCCTGGCGCTCAAGGGGGGGGGGGGGGGGGGAGGGGGTGCAAATTTGAAAATTTTTCGAAGACCAAAAAAAAAAATGTGCTCACTACCCCCCTCCCCCCACTGAGCGACTTTTCGGCTGGCTGAGTCGTTGCAATTTTTTTTTGGACTCCCCCCCCCCCAAAAAAAAAATGTCCGCTTACCCCCCCCCCCCCCCCCCCCCCACTGAGCGACTTTTCGGCCGGCGCGATTTTCAAATTTTCGGGAGCAAAAAAAAAAAAAAGTTGGGCCCCCTCCCCTAAGAAATCCTGGATCCGCGCCTGCCCGGATGTCCTTGACTATCCCAATAAGGGAGTTTCCAGATACAATCTGCGCATGGGCAGATAAAGGTCATTTGTACCAAAAAGGTAAAACCCACCAGAGATGAATACTGGATATGCGCTCAAGAAAGTTATGTTACATTATTCATTTATGCACCAACGGTACATTCTATGAAACGCAGGTGGAAGTATTCTTTTCGAGAGGGCAAACAAAAGGTATTCATGAAGCACATCTAGGACTTTGGCAGTTATTATTCTAAGATGCTCAAAGTGGGGTCATTTGTACCATGTGCTATCTGTAAACTCCCTTATTATAATAACACCTCGTGTGAAGTGGACTTACTTTTTACTACACTGTACAATTATACAATACCGTCACACATTTTCTTATGTATGTACATGTAGTTGATTCATACAAAAGACGACAATAGACCGGATTACTAATGCACTCACATTTATGGATGTTTCTTTCCTGGGTACTTAGTGACGAGTTGTTCCATTAATCTGTTATTAGGGACTTTTAGATTTGCACAACGACAACGTGGATTGCTACGATCGACGTCCTTTCAATGCACTGCCTTGAATGGACGTCACACGTATCAGTCCACGAAAATCTAAAAGTCCCTATTAATGAATGAACTACAGTACATGAGTTCCAGTCTGCATACATTACTTGTTGCTATGTTGGCAAGCCTCGGGCAAGCATAAAAAGTATGCGTAAAATCTGAATATGTTAGCAACCCTGTCTATTGCCTGTTATTGATATACATTGCCGAGCAATACATGTGTGTTTGAGATTTGTATTTGTATGAAGTATTTAAACATGATTATGTATGCATTGAATTATTAATAAATTATTACAATTGTTAATAAAGCTACAGTTTGTACGAGTCTTGTGTAGACTGGATGTGTATACAAATTAAGATTTTATTTTAAAATAAGTTCTATCGTAAGTTAGTTGTGAAGAAAAGAATCTTCTTGAAGCTGTTAACAAGATCCCATAATGCTACCCATAAAGACCCCTCTTTGACACATGTCGAGGCAAACTGCGGCGGTTGTTGTTCTTTAAAAAAAAAAAAAAGTGTAATTCGTTTCAAATTGCTGTATCTTAGAGCTCAGTGAATATGTGTAGGACCTTTGTTGCCACTTAATAGGGACTTTTATATTGAGTGGACGAGAACGGCGTGAACGTCCACTGATCATGCGTGTCCATGGCAAGCCGTTTTTCCTATTTATTCCTATTTCTTGATATCAAGAATTCAATTCTTGATAATTATGAAGAAATGAATTTTTGTTGTGAAGCAATGGTGATTCTTGATATCAAGAAATAGGAATAAATGTTAAAGCGGCTTGCCATAGACACGCATGACCAGCGGACGTTCACGCCGTTCACGCCGTTCTCGTCCACTCAATCTAAGTTCTTATTTACACGTTTTATAAAAAAAATCCGCAGCAATTTACCTCTCCGTATGTGAACAAGCCTTAATTATGATCCCCTCTCTAAAAATGTCCACATTTAAACTAGCGCTTTTCAAAATTTACATTTTCATTACGTTTATTGTAAATATTTTCTTTCACACTCTATCAAACCAAGGAGTTTTAAAAGATGGAGGCCCAACTGGCAACAAATTATTCCAAGCAGCTGCCGTTTTCTATGGTTGCACAATGGAATCTTCTGGTGTGCTGTTACCTTTGATGTCCGAGGTTCGAAGCCGCCAATATCATTGGAAAGCTTGAGTAGTGAATTTTTTCCTTAATATTTCACTATTTATTTGAACTAACAAGGGGAAAATCGAACAAATGATAAAATAAAAATACAAAAGCCTACTTGTGTCAAGAAATTTGCTTACATTGTATGATATCAGCTGTAATTTGTGAGAAATAGTAAAATTTTACAGTCCTAAAACCTGCAATTTGACACTTTTCCTACTACTCCCGGCTCACGAAAATAAAAAGTGAATTTGTTCATGTACAATTCTTTGTGATGTTATATGTCAGATTAGTGCCCACACATGCCCACGGTCGAGTAATTTTGATTAATATTTTAGGAAATTTTGCTCCATTTCATTTCGCTAGCCTGTAAAGGTAAAGCACTGTGTGATGCTCGTATTATCAGACGAGTGGTATAGAAAAGGATGTAAAGATGAAAAGGAAGAAAAAAAAACCTGTACTTATTACATATCAGCTATAAACATAATCAAACAATTCAGTTAATGTAGTGGTTTAAGAAAGACCCTTCCGAATGTATACAAAAAGAGCACTGATGGAAATAAACATAACGATTAACAATCATACTGTCATTGTAAAAAGAAAAGACACCTCGTAAACCAAAATCATACGACACATGAAGCCTATGCTAGCATGTATCTTACACGCTCGCAAATAAATCGAATCCCCCCTAAAGAAATCGAATGCCCAAGCAGGCTCATCTGGCCTACTATGTTAAAGGGATAGTTGAGTTCTGTTGCAGATGGCGCTACACAAATTTTGTTTGTTTGTGTGAGATAATGAAAAACTGAGTGTCAAATTTAAAAGAACATACAATTTAAATGACAAAATCCTCTTTGTTTGATCAACCTCGGTTCAGAGAGGGCTGAAATATCCATAAATATTACCTTCATAGCAATTTTCGGTCCTAAAAGGGCACTACAAATGTCATAAATAAAAATAAGAGCAATAACCATGCACTTTGAAGGTATTATTGAAAACAAATTATATTATTATGGTATTCGTGGAGTAACTTTAAAATTGTTTGAAAGTTATTTAGAAAATATAACAAAACTTGTACAAATAAATAAAGATAAGTTTATTACCGAAAAACTTAGTTGTGGAGTGCCTCAAGGATCCATCCTTGGACCTCATTCACTTATTATTTATGTTAATGACATGTTAAATATTTCTGATAAATTGAAGTTTATTTTCTTTGCTGATGACACAAGTGTTTTTATGTCTCATTCTGAGTGTCGGGTTTTACAAAATGTTTTCAAGCAAGACATTTTGAAACTTTCTAATTGTTTTTTATATAATAAATTGGTTTTAAATTATAATAAAACTAAGTATATGGTTTTTACAAATAAAAATATTGACTTTAACAACATTCCTTTACGAGTAAATGATCATAAATTTGATCGTGTAGATAATCTGAAGTTTTTAGGTATTGTAATTAATCATAAATTGAAGTGGCATAAGCATATAAATGTGGTGTGTAAAAAAATAGCAAAAAATATTGGTATTTTATATAAAGTTCATTTTTATCCCTTAAATATTCTGAAAATGTTGTATCATACTTTAATAACTGTATAGTTGCAGGGGCAAATTTTAATAAAAATGATATGTTAAGGTCACTTAAGCTACAAAAGAAAGCAATACGCATTCTAACTCGTTCCCAATATTATGCTCACTGTAATCCTTTATTTTGTAAACTTGGAATTTTGAATTTAATCGTTATGCTTAATTTTTATATTGCAGTTTTCATGTTTTATTAATGATAATTTGCTTCTTTTTAATCAACATGTTTTAACTCGAATTGTGATGTGCATAATTTTAATACTAGAAATGCCCTAAAGAGGGGAGGGGGTAAGTAGCACTAATTTGTATTTCTTTCAAATTCGTGAGAAAATATTTAGCGCCGAATCAGCCAGCCGGCGGGGGGGGGGGGGGGGGGGGGGGGGGCGTTCTTTTCGAATTTATTTTATCGTCCTTGCATGTATGTTATGATTCATATATTTTATATTCGGTAAATAAAATTAAAATAAAACAAAGTAAATCAATCAATCATCCGCGACGTCCTTCACACCTTAAAGGGATCGTTTAACAATGTTAAATCTGAGATACACGGCCCTACGTGTTATCAGTGTCTGTGATATGGTGTAATATTGAAGCACTAAAAAAATTGCGCTTCAAAATGATCAAGAAGTGCCTCAAAAAAGTAAAAATCTTTGAGTGACCGGTTGTACCATACTCGTTTTCCCCTATAGACTGTAGTGTTATGAAAACCGTCAGGCGAACGGTTTTCAAAATTTGTAATTCCAATCATAAATATCTTGATAATCAGACAGGCGATCGGCTTGTAATAGTCATGGGGTTCCTGAATGACCTAAAGGTTTATAATTACCATTGCATCATGAGCTAAATCCAGAATTTTGTTTCAGAATCTGAGACAAAGTTACCGAATCCCTTTAAAGGGACTTGGTAACATAAATTCAATGCTAGATGTACAACTCAAGATAATTTGAAATTTTTCGTGAAAACAAAAGTTTATTAACGACAAAAATTGAGAAAAACTGATCTGATCGATTCCTTAATTCTCCCAACAATATTATTACAACTTAAAGGTAAAGACCAGTAATGGTCATGCGATTGCATTGTGAAAGAAACGTTGTGGAATCGATTAGAAAAGGTTGATCATCTAGCATCTAGCATCTGCAAGGTTCTGGAATCATCAAAATGTTAAGAAATTTGGCCCATTCTTCGTAAAGTTACAAGCACTATACACAGAAAGATGTATATGGGACTACCCTATATCTCTCACACGACCATGAGAGAAACAAATTTACCAAATATATGAATTAGTAGGCGGTTTCCCGGCAATTTTTTTATCATCATGTATTAGTCAAAACATATTCTTTCACATGATTGGTAATGAGAGCTTCTATTTCATTTTTTGAAATTGGGGCGTTTCCAATACTGGTCTTTACCTTTATTTACATTTTAGGTGAATGTAAATCGTCACAAAGCAATGAATTGGCTCTTTATACCATTCCAGACATTTAAGTGTCGAAAGATTTTTAAAAGACTGTCTTATGTCCTGTTTTGATGGAAAAACGGTTGGCAAAGTTCAAAAATGGTTGGGAGAATTTACTGTTACAGGGTGTTGACCATCGACGCCTTCAAAGAAAACCATAATCTTCTTTGTGGATTAAGAACTTTTTCTGGATAAAAGTTTTTGCATGTTAGAGGGTTAGTACAGTAGAAGTTATATAATAAGTAACCTTTCATACAAAACTTGGCAGTTTTTGTTATGAACAATGTTACCGAGTCACTTTAAATGGTGGAAAAACCCAAATACTCGATAATATAAACAGCTGGATGGGAGCCCTTTGTTACTAGCGGAAGGCCATTAATCGTGTGTGGGCAAACATTGGAAGAAAAACACAGCAAATAAAAAAAGAGCAAACCACATGTGTATTTCATTGTTTGTCGCTGACAAAATTAGTACTCAATCTTTGTTCATGTCGCATTTCAATCAAAATTTCTTCTCGACATTACACGTTCATGACGTTGACTTCATTAGACCGACAAGGGAGTATCAATCGTGGAATTCGCCTTTGTTTAATTTATCTTTCTAATAAGAATGTGCACATCACCTTTTATACGGAGAATGGACCAGAATGACCACAGGTAATGCTATGGTCACATTACCCAAAAGTAGCCTGCTCGGCGGCCGAGCGGCGAGTCTTTAACCAATTCTGCCCGGCAGCTGCCCGGCCACCGAGCGGCGGCCGCCCAGGCACCGCTCGTTTTTAGGGCATCGCTCGGTCGCCGCTGAAGTTTTAGCGCGGAGTTAAAATTTGGGCGGCGCCTGCTCACTTTGCACTCGCCGCCCAAAATACGCTCGGTGCCTGGGCGGTCGCCGCCCGGGCACCGACCTAATCGCTGGGCGATGCCTAAATTCCAGCAGCGACCGAGCAGGCTACTGATCGGTCGGTCGCTGCTCTGAATTGTGACCATAGCTTAATGTAAACATTTCTTGGTACTTTTCACATTAAAAACTAAGTTATTTGATGTTAACGATTGAATGATTGTCTACTAAATGTACAATCAGTGGCTTCTCTTCGGGGGGGGGGGGGGGGGGGGGGTAAGCATCCGAAGGGGAGCAATACGCGAGGGTATGGGTGCAATTTTTTTTTCTCTGCAGGGTTTGATATGCGACAGTTTGCTAAAGATCAGTCATTCAGTAAAAGCATTGATACAGGACAAGTGAAAATGTGATCATTACACCAAATTCTGTTATTTTGTGTTTAAACTTACTTTTGAAAATGTAACGTACAATCTTTTTTCAGAATATCTAAGAGCAATGACTGGCACGTGGAATATTGCTGGATATAGTCAGACAGGAACTACGTGGAGTGACATCAGCGGACAAAGATAATTTGTTGAACAATTACCTCAGCTATTTCGAGAAACTCTGTTTAAGAACAAGTGCTCGGAGATAAATTGGAGACGACTGAAATATTTTCATCAACAACAATAAACAATGATGATCAATTAAGAGAAAGGTGTGACCTGGCCCAGTTTCGAGAAGCATCTGACATCTTTTTCTTCAACTTGATTAGTATAGTTCACCATCTGGTGTATTCTCACACTGGTTTGACGGGCCTAGTACAGTGGTATTTAAAAAGACTTTTGTGTGCAGCTATAAGAACAATATCACCTTCTACAGGAGTTACATATTCTGTACCTCCTCCTTGAAGAAGTTTGAAGAGGTTCGGTTGACAAGGTCTCCTGGCATCGAGTTCCGGTCTTACAGAGGCAGGGAAGAGTGAACTTTCAGATGAATGATATTCATGACGATGATAATAACATGAGTCACTTGCTGTGTTCTGATAAGAAATTCAACTGCCAAGCAGAACGTCAATATAATATCTGACTGATTTTGTACGTGTTGACAAGAGAAATAATCAACACCGAGTTTTGGTGTAGGAAGAATAACACTATATCTTATATATTCTCGATAGCCGCCTAGATATTTAAACAGAAAGTTTAAACCCTGCCTAAGCTACCGAGTGTGAGTATGTCCACTTATCATTGCCGATGAAATAAAGTAATTAATGTAACTACATCACTTAATTTGGAAATATAGTCATTACTCAAGAGTACTATAAAATAGTTTTGTTCTTGTTGGATTATTTCCTTATCTTTCATTTTTCACACTTGTACTGACACTTTTATCCAAAATGTTGAATGTTTCAGGAGTTCTTTTTAGAATGAGCACTTTCATCTTTATTCTCACTTCAGTTAAAATCGTCAAGGGTGACATCAGTAGAGAGAGTGCTTTGTACGGAGAAGAAAAACAACTTAATTTCATATACCCTTGTAACAGTTCAAAGGTCACTTTGCAGCATGATCTCGCACTTCCTTTTTACAATTCTGCCAATCGAAAATCAATGCCATTGCCTGAAAATCATAAGATCGTGGTTCATAATGACAATAGAAGCGATAACTGTTCCATCAGAATGCTATTCACTCCTGTCCTAAGATATGATAAAGGTACATATATTCTCATTGTATATGCTGGTGATGGAAATTACCTCCAGAACACCAAAGTTGCCTTGAGAGTTGATTATCCACCGGGTAAGGCGTCTTGCGGGTGGGGAGAGGAGAATGTTGCTGATGACTGGCGTTCACTAGAATGCACAGCCGTGTCTGGTAGTTTGTCTGGGGAAATCATGTGCTATCAGAATAAAATAAGGGTACCCGCACAGGTTATTCCCAGGGTGAATGACATAATTCTAAAGGAGATCATGTGGGTGAGGTATTCTCAGCCTGCATTTTGTTGCGCTATTGTTGTAGGACAATCTGTAATTGATAGATGCAAATGCACAGACTACACATGGGATCCCTATAGCAACCTCATAGAGCCCTGTCCTGTTGCCATGGTTACAACACACCAAAAAGTTTCAACATCTTCCCAAAGTCCCACTTCCATTCCAAGTAAAGTAGTAGGCCTATCACAAAAGACAAATAAGAATCGCATGTCAAATGCGGGATTACACGTGATTTATTCGTGTGTCACTGGAATCTTAGTAACAATTATCATCGGTCTCTGTATCGCTCTCAGAGTGTCTAATCGTAAGGCTAACCAAGTCAAAAAATATGGGAGAGTAACGTACTCTCAACCGCATCATTTACATGTAAATACAGATGGCAAGAGTGAGAAAATCATTTAAATGTAGCCTTGGCAATACTCTCATTCAAATCGAATTTAAGTTTTCAATATTAATCTAATTGTTACTCTTTCATTTTCCTACAAAGCTATTGTACAATGACATCACAGCTGCAATGTCTGCTGTAGTATGGTTTTTTCCCCTGTCCTTCAGCTCTCTACGGTTCTGTAGACAAGGCTCGTTCAGATTTGACGAGATAAACTGCCGCGTGTTTTATTTAACGTGTAAATGCAACAAAGGTCCTTTGCGCAAGTATAATTATGGTCCTGCGACTCCTGCGCGTATTTAATTAGAATCAGAAAGTGAGGTGTAATACACTTCGTCATCATTAAAAAAATTGCCGCGGTCTTATCCGAACGGCATGAGCTGAATTTTCCAATCTCTATGCCTAAAATGTCGGAAAAACAGTACTGACGGTTGACAGGGTTGATATTTTTCATATTCCTCAGTTCGTCATTCGGCAATTGGTATAATTTCATAGCCTTTTTCTCTATTCTTTCAGCAAATCCTCTTTTGTTATGATTAGGGGCTATTAAACGTACTGTTATGCTTTTAAGGTCGTCGAAGGGAGTATCTAGTTAGGATGGTGTTTTAGGAATTTATTCACGTTTGAGTGAAGAATCCGGGAGCTATGGGTTTTTCTTTCGAGGGCAGTGAATGTCAACTTTGAGTCTTAAATATGATTGAGACTCATAATTAGCGTTACAGTTTAAATTTCGGTGTATTTTTGTAGACCGTGTTAATATCAATTTAGTGGCTCTAAAGGGGAACTCAACTTTAAGGCGAAATAACGAAAATAACGTCCGGACTTTTTGAAAAAAGCAGGAGGCAGGGCATTACTATTTTCTATTTTGCATTTTTTTGATTTTTTTTCTAAGATGGCTGCCATGCTAATTATAGCTGGCCAAGGTTTTTTATTCACAGATATTGTGCAATGTGAGTATACTGATGCAATGTATGACAAAACTATTGATGTGTATCACTTTATAAGCTATTTAAACATAATTTATATCACAGGCTTTTTTCCTGAATAGTAAATAGTAAGAAAAGAAAAGGAGGCGGCTGCCAAAAAGGAGGCGGGCGGGGAAGAGAAAAACTTCATTTTTATTATTCGGCCTAATAGAAAACTACTTTTTTCATAAAGTAGAAAATCAAAGAATCCGACCGGTTAAATTCGAAAAGGAAATTAGATAGAACATAGGAAACTTATGATTTGTTTAAAGTTGTAAAGACTAGACGTATGGGCGCTTCAAATTGGCTTTTAAGTAATGCCACTGTGGTGTAGTGTCGGACAAATTTCCCATTGCTCCAAGAGAAACAAATCACTACTGTGTAAATATTTCAAAATCTAAGAAAAAAAAGAGCGATGATCTCATTCTTTTGACAACATCAAGGGAAAAGGACATTGACACTGTCAAGTTATGTATGATAATGACAATCGGTTCTCATCAGAGTATTATGTATGGCACTGCTAAAATGATCATATTCTTGAACTTGGAACAGCCTAATTTCATAGAAAACCGTTGTGTACATGCATAGGAGGAGGGGGGGGGGGGGGGTGGAGTTAAAGCAAGCTGCTAATCATTTTCTCCATTGGATTGTAGGCCTACTTATTATAGTTATTGCCATTTCTGTAATGTATGCAATGATTGGGTAATCATTTCTGAAACTTCCAAACTATCGGAAATTTGGAACGACCACTTGCTCACGCTGCTAGATAAATTTTAATATGAATAGTAGTGAAAATGTGTTGTATATAATAAATGAATTTTGTTTTGTCGAATATATTTCAGTTAAAATAGTGTAATTGATTGACAAATATATACATTTTGGTGATTGTAGAATGGCCTACCAACAAATTGTTTGTAAATGGGTCGTAGATTTTATTCCAACTTTGTCATCATGCACCATCAATTTTGTTTTTGTTTTTGTAATGAATGTATGAAATGAAGTAAAATGTCAATAAATGCAAATAATATTGTGCATACAGAGAGTTAACCTGTATACGAGTTTCTGTGCTGATTTTTCGTACACTTGGACTAAGTCTTGTACCGGTTACACGTCGTTTTTTCCCCAAAGGTTCATCCGAATGTTTCCAATTGTAACTAATACGATTGCAACTATTTTCGGGAAAAAAAACCTCAAGGGCGATTTAAATACCTTTTGTATATCGCATAGAAAGCACGTTTGGATTATAATAGGTTACTCACAAGGCCATTGACATTGCCAGCCTGAGATGGATTTTCTCGAAAGAGGTTCTGATCGTGTTATTATAATCAAAGTGAAATAGTGCTCGTAATTTCGAAAATGACATAGAACCTCTTACTTTAAAAAAAAAATTATTTACTACTGCTACTAACTGCATTGGATTATATTGATCTCAACAATCAGCGTTCAAAACGCCCCTTGTGGGCATCGGGCCTGAAGACTGTCTAAGGGTGTGCGTTATATCTCCATAGAGAACTAATACAAAAACCGCGACCAGGGGCGGATCCAGGGTGGAGGGCCCCGGGCCCCCACCCCTGGCCCCAAATATAGGTTTAAACAAAAGATGATTATTTGTTGGTTTTTTTTGCTCAAGGGGAGGGGAGGGAGGTTTTGATTAAAAAAGAAATAGTGCTCCAAACCGTCACCCCCGTTGAGCAACAACAATTGAGTGCTCAGTACCCCCCCCCCGCTCATTCGCCGCTAAATATTTTCTTACGAATTGTACCCCCGTCCTCGCTGCCAGCTGGATCCGCCCCTGACCGCGACGGCCTTTACACCTTAATGGTGGAAAAACCCAAATACCCGATAATATAGACAGCTGGGAGGGAGCCCTTTGTTCGATCCTTTGTGCGTGTTCATGGGAAGAAAACACATCAATAAAAAATATTTAAAAAAAGCAAACCACAATCATGTGTATTTCATTGTCGCTGACAAAAAATGAGTACACTTATTTGATCATGTCGCATTTCAATCTAAATTTCTTCTCGACATTACACGTTAATGATGTTGACTCCATCAGACGGACAAGGGAGTATCAATCGTGGAATTCGCCTTCTTTAATTAATCTTTCTAAGTAGAATTTGCACATCAACTTTTGTACGAAGAGTGGACCAGAATGACCACAGGTAAGGTAAAAATTCCTTGGTACTTTTCACATTAAAAGCTAAATTATTTGATGTTAACGATATTGTATGCTTGTCTACTAAGTGTACACTCAGTGGCGTCCCTTCCTTCCGGGGGGGGGGGTATACATCCGTTGGGGCGCAAGACGCTAGCCGGGGTATAGGAGTGCAAAAGAGAGGAAGAGGAATGAAATAAAAGGGAATAAAAAAATATAAAAATCCCTCGCATAAATTATGATGATTCGGCATCTCATAAATGTGAGGTCAATAAAAGAAGAAGTAAGCGTTTAAAGGGTTCAACATTCCTCTTTTCACAGTCCTTTTTTCTTCAATGCTAATCTTAATTATTAATTAATGATGCATGTTCCGGTTTTGTAATGTTATGATCAAATTACTTTGTGCTATGCTAACTAAATTGCTCGGGTGAATACGCATTTTGACTAAACATTTTAACCGGGTGACTATGGGTATAGGTGCTAATGTCTTATTTCGTATACAAATGTCCTTATTTCATTGTGTTTTAAATTCTCCCCTCTAAATTACGTCTTTCTCTTCTGCTACGGTTTTTCATCTACATTACTTATTTTTCCAGGAACCTATATTATACAAGCACTACTTTTCAATTGGTTCCTCACATTCTACCTAATCTATTATATGAATAGAGAATCATTGAGATGTGCTCATTTATAGTACAATTGTATTGTATAATTTTTTATTTTATATGTATGTCTATTTTTGCTGTAAAATGTAGAACAATAAAAACTTGAGAAAAAAAAAACTTGAAACATTTCAAGAAAGATTCACTCTCCGTTGCTCTAAGTCTAAGTCATCAGCCTATCTTTAAATTTTTGCGCTCCCAAAAATGTACAGGATGTTATAAAATGGCATTTGTTAAGGTTGAAATTTTGAAAAGAAAAGTAACTTTCGGTCACTTAGATAAATCTTTCGAGAGAGATTTCGCTATTTTTGAACCCCACATAGGTGGATAAGATGGAAAAGCATTAATCCAGAACCAGTAAAATAAGATCATTTCATCACGTGCTATAATTTTGAGTTCTATCTGATTAGTAAAATGTTTAATTATCTTTTTTCAGAAGACGGGCACAATAAATATTCATGGATATATCGAGACGGGAACAACATGTAGTGACATCTGCGGACAAAGATATTTTTGTTGAACAATTTCGTCCGTTATTTTGGGAAACTCGGTTTAAGAACAAGTGCCTGGAGATAGATCGGGTACGACTGGAATATTTTCATCAACAGCAATAAACAGTGAAGATCAATTAAGAGAAAGGTGAGACCAGACTCGGCTTCGAAGGGCATCGGATAGTTACAAATCATCACCTGGTGTATTCTCACACTGGTTTGGCGGGCCTTGTGCAGTGTAATATAAAAAGACTATTGTATGCAGCTAACAAAACATAATAACATACTACCGCTGAAGTGAAGTAAATACTGTTACTTTATGATTTAATTTGGAAAAATAGTAATTACCAAGGAGTTAACTGCACAGCAAAACAGTTTGTTATTGTTGTATAATTTCTATATCCTTTACTTGCCACACTTATACTGACGTTTTTACCCAAAATGCTGAAGTTTTCAGGAGTTCTGTTAAACATTAGCACTTTCATCTTCATTCTCAGATCAGTTACAATAACCAAGGGTAATATCATAAGAGTGAGTGCTATGGAAGGGGAAGAGATACAACTTAATTTCAGTTACCCTTGTAACAGTTCAAAGGTCACGTTGCAGCGTGGAAGAGGTGATCCTTTTTACGATTCTGCCATTCCAGAATCAAAGGCATTGCCTGGAAATGAAAAGCACAGAGTTCATAATGAAATTACAAGAGATAATTGTTTCATCAGAATGCTGTTTAATCCTGTCTCTAGGTATGATAGGGGCATTTTTAAACTCTTTGCATATGCCGGTGATGGAAAACTCCTTCAAGACACAAGAGTTGGTTTAAGAGTTGATTATCCACCGGGTAAGGCGTCTTGCAAGTGGGGAACAGAGAATGTTGCTGATGACAGGCGCTCTTTACAATGCACAGCCCAGCCTGGTAGTTTGGTTGGAGAAATCATTTGCTATCAGAATGGAATATGGGTGCCGCCTGAACATTTACCGAGGGATGGCGTCAATTCTCTAAAGGAGATCATTTGGACGAGGTATTCTCAGCCTGCATTTTGTTGCGCTGTTGCTGTTGTTGTTGGACAATCTATTGATCAATGCAAATGCAAAGACTACACATGGGATCCCTATAACAACCTCACAGACCCCTGTCAAGAAGCTTCAACTTCTATTCCAAGCAAAGAAGTAACACAGAAGACAAAGAAGAATCACAGGTCAAATCTGATTTATTGGGGTATCATTGGAATCTTAGTAGAACTAATCATCGGTATCTGTATTGCTCTCAGAGTGTCTAATCGTAAAGCTAACCAGGTCAAGACAAATGGGAGAACAGCATACTCTCGATTGAATCATGTATATGTACATACAGATGACAAGAGTGAGAAAATCATTTAGATGTAGACTTCGCAATACTCTCAAACAAATCGAATTTAAGTTTTCAATATTAAGTTAATTGTTACTCTTTCATTTTCCTACAAAGCTTTTATATTTTGACATCACCACTGCAATATTTGCAGTAATATGGTACTTACTTACCCCTGTCCTTCAGCTCTCTACGGTTCTGTAGATCATGGAAAATTCGACCTTGATAACAAACTACTCTAGAGAAGGGCAGACAATTAGAGAAGTAGATGGATGACAGGTTAAATTCGAAAAATCTAAAGGTATGATTTTGTAAATGTTGTAATCATTATTAGCTGGATAGATAATGTCTCTAACCGTAGTAAAGTCAACTTTTAATCTTAAATGTTGGTCTAGACTCAACATTAGCGTTTTGTGCTGGGGATGACGTTGGTATCGAAGCAAAGTGGTGACTTTTATAAACTGAATGTATATTATTATATATATATACCTCTCTTTAGTATGTTAAATAGATCTAGTCATCGGATTGGTCGAAATTGGAGTCGTGATTTTATCCATACCCACATAACGGTCAATAGTTCATGAGAAAGATGCCCGTTGCCCCGGTATATTTAGGTCAACAATGTTCTGTTATCATTTTCAGTTCTTCAGTATTTTGTTTTGTTTATCTTTAATACAATCTTATGACATTGCTTTATGTTATTATTGAAATCAAATTTACTTTATATATATATATGTATAAATAATTATGTTCATATTGAAACGGAAATAAATACATCGAATTAAATCAGAATATCCTCGACCAATGATGTGTTTTTTCATTAAATACTTGACCTTAGTTACGTTCTGATAATGCGACTAACGCGAGAGAAACTATTTTTTGAAAAATCAGTTCAAGGGCTATTTTATTATTCTTTTGTATATCCCAAGTTTCATGTTCAAAGTATTTAATGCGTGTATGTTGCCTCTTTTTCAATTAACAAGCAGTCAACGTGGCCATGCTAATCGTGTGGCAAAAGTGGAATGTTAAAAAAAATATCTACTGTTTGCAACTAGAAGGGCATTACATTTTCTGGCTCTAAACAGACGAAATAGACAAAGAGAGTGAGAGAAAGAAAATACAAAGATGATACGAAAACCTACTAGCCTTGTTCACTCGCATAGCATCCAATCCCATGTGGCAACAGTGCACCCCCTCCGCCCCCCCCCCCCCCCTCAGTGGCTATATTTAAGCCACATCACTTACCAAGAACGTTGTATGAATAAAGGATAAACTGAACCAAGCATAAGATTGCAGGCAAACAACCAGAGGGCGTTTTAGTTTATGGTAAGCAAATAGACATCTATCATCTTGGATGAATAAGGAGAAGAAAGAGCAGGGAAAGGGGATCAAGAAGAATGTGGAAATGAAAGAGAAGTAGAGGAACATGAGGAAGACGAAAGGAGAAGAAAAGAAGATGGAGATGAGCGTAGAGGAGAAGAAGTAAGAGAAGAATAAAATGCTTAAGAAGAAGAAGAGGAGGCCGGAGGATGAAAAATATGATGAAGTGGCCTTCCAAATTGAAATGCGCGGAGCGTATCACATTATGCGCCCAAAAGTATTGAGCGCGCGCTACCATAATGATACCTTATGGATACCTTAAGGATACTTATGGATAAATCCTCGATGAGATATCACCGTTTTGATTTTTTTTTCCTCAAATCACTGAGGGAAAGGAGAGCAGCCTTGAAGTAGTAAACCACCTTGTAAGTACGAATTATTTTATTTCATTATAATGAAAGTTGCTAGATCTTATGCAGGCTACGCTAACTAGCGTCACTTTATCGTTTTGTGATGGGGGGCGAGGGCATGGTGTCCGGACAAATTATTAACAAACATAAAGACTTCTCTTTTACACTCAGATTTAACAGAAAGTAGTCTACCTATCAAATAGCAACAATCATCATGAAATATTGCTTTTAAACTTCCTCAAATCGCTGTTTTAAATCAACGGTCTGATACACAACCTGTCTGGACACACCACGTTTCGGTTTAAAGATCTTTACAAGCTAGAGTGGACCTAGAACTAGACTAGATCTAGATCTAGATCTATGTCAGTTTCAGCAGGTTAAAACAAAAAATCATGCTAGATCTAGGCCTATTTTACCTCTGCCCGTGCGGGGCAGGCAACTTGAGTTTCCATTAAGACGTTGCTTACAATCTAAATAAAACCAATTTCCAAATTAAGCTCCATTAAAAGCTCTTCTTCCGTTCTGAAAATGATGTCAAACTCAAAGGCCGTTAGAAAAAAGATGATAATAGAGCTACTTCCCACACTGTTATGTTTTGTTTCCATGTTGACCTTAAACAAACCGTTAAGGTTTCCCAACCAAAAGAACTGACTCTAACAATTAATTGTTATGCAGGTAGCGGATAAATATCCCGCCCTAAAATCTGAAACGCAAACAGTGTCGCCTCTTGGAGAAGAAAATAATTGGTCGTTAGCACCATTTGACGTTCATACAATGGCGGCTAATTGAGATGGTGCACTTCATATCAGGTCGATGGGTTCCAATGTAGACCGGAGTCGATCGGTTTCGAATGGATATCATTACCGAGTCATATGCCTGTTTATGCATTTATCCTTATGCCGACATTGATCCTGATCGAATAGACCTATAGAAGATACCTTGATGATTGGTTGTGAATTTTATAACTAGAACTTCGGTGTTTTGAAAGGGGGACAGTTGGTGAGTTACGAGTTTGGTAAGTTTTCAGTCATAACAATACGTCATCAAGTTTGTTTTTATCCTTCCCCCTTTTCCCAATCTGAACTCTGTATTCAGGGGCGTGTTGGCCACGGGCTGCTCAATATTTTGACTTGAGGGACGGTAAGTTTAAGGTCTGAGGGCCGTTTAATGTGAGATTGGCCGGTTCGTAACGAATTTCCCAAACCGAATTCCAATCCCATTCCACCTTTTTCTAAGTTATAAAGGGTGACGATTTGAAATCATAAAAAGTTCGTGGCCTCTCTTAGAAAACGCAAGTCATTTTAGAAATGAGTTAATGAGATTTGACGGATTCGAAATTATTAATATTTTCGATAATTTTTTATGCAAGTCATTTTAGAAATGTGTTAATGAGATTTGACGGATTCGAAATTATTAATATTTTCGATAATTTTTGATGCATGACAGGCTTATTTTTGTCTCCAAATTATTGAATAATTATGTCTTCTTGTATGAATGTGTCTATTTCAATAAATATCCATACCATGTAAATGCCACAAATTGCCATCTCTGAACGGACAATAAAAATGAGCCTTATTAACCCTATAAAATGGTTCCAGGATCACGCCTTCATTGAAATCTTAGCTCAGCAGGGGCGTAGACAACGGGGGGGATGAGGGGGATGCATCCCCCCCCACCTCACAAGGTGGGGGGGGGGGGGGGGGGGTGGCATGTACAATCATCCCCCCCCCCCAGGTTTTGGGGAATGATATTTGCTTACTTAATAAGTCATAATGATGATAATAATAGTAATAATAATAATGATAACAATTATAATATTAATAATAATAATAATTATGATGATGATAATAATAATCCTCATCATTATTGTAATTGTGTTTATTGTTATTAGCCGCATTCACACGGTGAAAGCCAATTCAGACGGTAAAAAAAAGAAAATCTTACAAGTATTTTGTGGTTATCTTGTGGTTTGGAAACCACAAGATAACCACAAGATTAAACAGGCGCGGATCTACGGGGGGGGGGGTTTAGGGGGTTTAAAACCCCCCTTGGGCGGCCCAAAAAACAAAAAAAAAAAAAAAAGGAAAAAAAAAAGAAAAAAAAGAAAGAAAAAAGAACGCACGCTGGAGAGAAACCCTTTCAAGTGCAAATATTGTGAGAAGATATTCAACTCATCTGGTAACTTAACCAAACACATGATAACTCTGGATATAACTGTGTATTTAACTGTTACTTGATTTAAAAAGACGTTATCATGCACTGCTTTTTATGGTCTCCATTGTGTTAATATAGATGCCAGGAAAACAGATCACTTACGGGGTTCAAATAAACACCCCGAAAAAAATCGGCTCGCCGCTTTGCGGCTCGTGGACGATGCTCCGCATCGTCATTATTTTGGTCAACCCCCCCCTTAGCAAAAAGCTAGATCCGCCCCTGAGTCATCCCCCCCAGGTGTACGAACCTGTCTACGCCACTGTAGCTCAGCGTTTTTAAAAATACATTTCAAGTACACTGTTGCCCGTTAAGTTGGAAAAAAATTCTTACTGCTTTCATGAAGTGATTGTGGCATTATTCTTGATAGAGAAATACCGAGAAACAGTATACTTTATCTATCAAGAATAAATTATATTGTCAAAATCATGTCATGAAAAAGTAAGACAAAATTATTCCAACTTTATGGGCAAAAGTGTAGGTCATTCTGTAAACAGAAATTTATCAACGAACATGATCCACTTGATCTAGTCTACGCAGCAAAACAATAATGAAACCTTCAATCTGCACTGAATATTGATTTATCGTTCCTTATCAAAAGCGCGCATTTTGTCAATACATGTCGTAACTTTTTTTTGGAGCTCAAATATCGATTGCGATCTTGACTGCGGTTATCGATCATTGGACATGAGTAATCCGTCTGTTCCATTAAGTGTTTCGTTCAATTAAAGGCATGTTATGCTTGACTAGTGCATAACAGGAAAATGTTATTATGATATCATGGGCACTCTGAAGAAGGCGTATCGAAGTGCACCGAGTGATATATTAATTTCATGTCGTTATCTACTTTGACTTCGGACTTTGGATAATAGGTCTACTTAGGCCTATATGCTCTTATCAAAGCCGACAGATCATAGATATAATTTTTGCTTTGTTAATAATACATATTTTTGTGTTTCTCCCTTGGTCAAACACCAGCCACACTGAATCTGATGGGACTTTTGTCTGTGGAGCCTTGTGTAGATCCTTTAAAGGTAAGTCATCTCGGCCTCGATTTTGACCCTTTTTGTTAAATATGGTCCATGCATCGATGTGTTGTGTGGAACACAGACTGTTTCATTAACAAGTTCACATTCTAATACTATCTCGAGGCCTTTATTCAAAACATATACTTTGTTTCACGATCGTCACATTTCACAATAAAGAATAATCATTATTCAAATCATCCTTGTTTTTTCAAAGCGCACGGCTAGATAGTGGACTTACGTGTTTCAGAGCTTTCGAAGACCCATCCATTCTGTCACTCTGTACTTAAAGGTGGTAATAAACTTACCAAACATATATATTTCTAACCAAAACTGAAATTAACATTATCAAAATGGTGATAATAGTTACGTTTATGGCGCTCCTGTCCACCAGGTAAAAAAGTCCAGGCGCCCCAATAATCCCAGCTCTCGCTGGACTACCGATTTCGGTTTTCACACACCATATTTGACATTTATTACTACCAGGAAGATTGTCTTGCCGAAGGTCAATATATAGTGACGTGGAGGGGTTCGAACCCAGGACCTTCCCACCTTCGACTGTGACACCTCTTTTCGACATCAACAAAATCTTCTCAAAGTTGAGCTTTATTATAAATCATGTTCAAATTGTTGTCTTCGTATTTTCTTATTCCTGTATAGATTTAACCTTACGATGGAACTTTAAGAGATGTGAAAAGAAAAGCGGGAAAAACGACTGGATTTTGACCGACAATATGCAGGGCCGCTACGGTTATGTGTTGTCTGAACCCGCCGTTATCTTGGGGAAGGGCCGACACTGTGTCGTGAAACTTGCAACGTCGACGCGTTACCAAACTCCGCGCAAAGTCGCCATCAAAATCAATTTGCCGTCACGGTCGTCTGCTCGGGAATCCGAGATACTCTTCCAACTCACCCATGAGAACGTCGTGGAGATCTTCGACTACTTCGTCTTCCAGGATCACTCGTATATCGTCCTCGCGCTGGCTGAAAACGGTGACATGCGGAACTTCGTCCGGCAACGGGGTCGCCTGGGCGAGGCTTTGGCGCTGAAGATGTGCGAACAGATTTTCGAGGGCGTAGCCTACCTGCACGATACTGCTTCTGTTGCGCACTGCGATTTAAAATGCGAGAATGTGCTCGTCGATGAGCGCGAAGATGTGAAAATTGCCGATTTTGGACTCGCGGTAGAAATCGCGGTTGGTTCGGATGGAACATCTCAACCACGCAGAACTTCAAATTCACGGAACCATGGTGACAGTCAGAATGGAGTCCCCGACTCCTGCTCTAGCAGGGCTGAAAGCATTTCGCCTATCCCGCAGGGAATCGCGTCGTTAGGCGGTTCTCCCGCGTACGCGGCTCCCGAGGTCTTGGACTCCCTCGTCACAGACTTACGCGCGGCCGATGTCTGGTCAGCCGGGGTCATCACATTCTTCATCCTCACCACCTACCTGCCATTCGGTTGCTATGGAAACAAGAACATCCGGGAAGCAATGAACAGACCTCTCCGCTGGCCGCGACCTCTAAAACAAGTTAAGAAATCGGATCGAACATTCGTGCAATCTGCGTTGGTTTTGAAGCCGAGTGAGCGACCGACCGCACGAGCTCTTCTTGAAAGACTTCAAAGGATGCAGTCCTCAACGTCATAACAACTCACTTCTTTAACAACGAAGTCAATATAGATATTATGTGGTACTGTGATAGTAAATTGTCAATGATGGGGCTTCCTAGTTCAGAGAACAAGGGTTTTGCTAAGCAATTTTGAGTTGTCGGCGGTGGGGGAGAATTTCTATTTTGTACTCTCTGCAAAATATAGACGAGCCCCTATCCTACATTTAATATGTTAGTAAATTATTTATACTGGATTGTGTGATTGGACAAATGCATGTTGTGAAGGGATCAAAACAAAGAAACCCAACACATTTGTCTTTTAACACAATCATAGTTGATGTACACGTTTCCATATGTTGCTAAATATATATCACTTGATTATATTTTCATCATTATATTGTGCACAAGAAAATGGTAAAGATTATATTTTTTTCCCGTTTGACTTTTTGTGTATTCAAATATATTTTGTTATGCACCTGCAGAAAAACTGACAACCTAAAGTGAAACCTAATCCATTGTATTCAATATCAGTGGCTATAAACAAGTGGATAAAGGAATGTCGTGATTATATTCTAATATATTAACTCAAACCAATTATAACATACACTGTAAATCTGTATTTTTAATAATTTACTTCTTTCCGTAATGTTTTCCTTCTGTGAGAATATCAATTTTGATTATTTTGTTACAAATGATAACAGATTAAAAATTGAGCTTTTGTCTACCCAGACTTAAACGATTGACTGTTGCTTTGGTCACTTTCATCTTTGATTTATTCTTTGGTTAGATAATTACAGAACCCATCAATTAGTCCTTAGCACACTGTACAATCCGAATGCATCCAAATTCAGAAGGCTGGGCAGGGTTTCACAAACCCATCACAAGTACAAGTTCAAGTTTACCGACATTCAATACATTTACATACCGGTATATTTTGATGGATTTTGGCAAACTTGTTCTATTATGATTTTGTGAGACGCTACTCCAGTTGCTCTATTTTTAAAAAGAGAGCAATAACAGCGGTATCATTACATGTGGGAGTGTCGTGGGAGTGTCGTGGTAGAGTGGTTTAGGGTGCTTGACTGTAGGACTGTAGATGCGAAGGTCGAGGGTTCAAATCCCGACACGGCACTAATATCCTTTGGCAAGATATTAACCTATACACTTGCTACTCTCCACCCAGGTATTAAAATGGGAACCCGGTAGGATGCAACCGTCATTGTTGGTCAAACAGTTTTGAGCGTCAAGTAACGCCTGGCTGGAATGCTCCCTAGGGAGTGGATACAATGGGTGCATGGGCAAGCACTGAATCCAATGACCGGGGTAATAGTATATCTGTAAAGCGCTTAGAGACGTCCAAGATGTATGAAGTGCTATATAAAAGCTGAATATTATTATGTAAATTCAGACATGTTTACTCCATCTGCTTGAAGTTCATAAAACAGTCATAAAAAATAGTAAAATTAGGACTCCAGTATCAAAGAAGGGCTAGAAGACCATAACTGGTAATAATTGGGCTTTTTCTGAAAGAAAAGGTTGATGCACATTGGAATTTGATTGAAATGACAAAATGGAACCCGATCCAAGACAATTATCATACTTCTATTTTCACATCTCTCAACTGCACTTTCTTCCTTAATTGGAACACAGCTGTACCATAAAGGGTGATGTTACACATTCATATTTTTGTTTGCTGTCAAGGCCCTTTCATATTTCTTTTTCTAAATATATGTCGCACCTTAGGAAGTAGACATGAAAAGACACAACCAAACTTTGACACTAGATAGATAGTTGATAGAATTTAATCGATAGGTTGGTACTCTACAAGAAAAAGTTACAAAAGCGTGAATTCATTTTTTTTTCTCAATTTCTACATTGTACATCAAAATATGCCACTACACCTTTTTAATCATGAAAAATAGTAAGTAATTAATAATCAAGAAGTAATTTTACAGTGCAATGTGCATGTGATGAACTCACAGCAACCTTTTTATCACGTAAGTTCAAACTTATTGCAAAACATAAGTAACAAAATTATACAAAGCAACCCAATACACTTCTCGCTGAAACCTCTCTTCATTTTATAGATATTAAACATGGCTTATCATTAGCTGTTCCTTTTTGCATCTTCAAAGCTCATGTTTTCAACCATACTTCATTTCTGCAGAGAGAATTCCTCCAGTTTCAATTACGACAAAACAATGAAATTCTAAGTCTCCTCGGTCTCACGGAATCCAAACAAATTCACACTGAATGTTCACAGCTTTTATTATACCGGTATGACATTTTGCCAGGTGTAGTCCCAGATGTGTATTTCCATGTCTGTGCTTTTCAGTGAGTGAACTTTTCTTCATGCATTCATCACTCTGCATACTACTGGTGCTTGGCAAAACAAAGCAGCGGTGAACAAATTCAGTTACTGTATCTTCCTGTTTGTTGTTGCATAACCACTCCTCGAAATTACCTCTGTATTCTGATTCAAATTATGTTTCCACATATTCTTTTCCTATTTTGTTACAATAAACAGAACAATATCAATGTTTTGTTCTATTTACGATTGTAAGGTCACAATGTGCATGCCACATCTGCTCTCATAGTTTTCTATTCCATCCTGAACTGTTACATAATTAGAGCATTCTTAAGAAAATCATTTAACATAAATAGAAAAAAAGGTGACTGTTGAAACGCTTCTTCAGCCGTTAACACTAATGCTATCTTGTGTGTATGGGTTCATGTGTAAATATGAAATACAATGAAATGTGAATTCATAATGAAAAACTTTATGAAAACATGAAATTATGTAAACCAATATCATTCTAAGTTGATAACTAGAATTACTTATACTAAGCATGACAAGATTTCTTATGGATAATACTTCCTTACAATTTCTGAAAAACCACCAACATAATTCCAACAAAAAAATTTAGAATACAGCATAGAAGCACAGCCCTCCTCCTCCATTCGCACACCTCTTACCATGATCATACAACACAATCCCCATAAACCAAAACCAAAAAAGAAATCAAAAACATGACAATTTTAGGTTACGTCTTAAAAAGAAACCTAAAAACCATTGGAGACTTGCATCAGCCTACTTTCACAAAATATTTCAAGCAACATCAATGGTAACAGGTAAAGGGCCCTGTATCATAAAATTCATTATCAGGTTAAAGGTTACAATAACTGTTATAAGCTACTGAAATCAATGGATTTGATTGGTCGATTGCGAACTTGTTACAGAAACACGAGTGATAATGTGTTTTGTGAAACAGGGCCCAGCTTTTCACAAGTATCACATGGCTTGTTACAGCTTCAATATCTCCAGCTTTACTTACCGGTACATCAATCTTCCAAAATATACAGACAATAAGGTTTACGAATCTTAGTCCAAATCAAAATTACACAAAGCTTAAAATCTGACAGATTCTGAGGATATATTCTTGAATCCCTCTACTACTCTTACAAAAGCAATAATGTTATCAATGCTAGGTTAACAAATATCTACATGGAATTAGACTGTAGAAGGCATTAAGAAAATATATACCTATGCATCTGGGCATAATTTTTTCATTTTATTGCAGGATTCCAATTGTTTACTCTGGGTCTGTCCTTGTCTCATAAAACAAGCAAAGATAAGTGTTCTACTAAAATAGTTGGCATTTGATTGGCTGTGAACAAATTTTTGTTATCTAAATGAGACACTAGTTATAATTGATGAAATGTTTTGTTGCCCTTTTTCAAAGATTACTTCCACCTGTGTATCATGGAGTGCACTGTGTGTGCATAAATGAAAAATGATTACCGGTACATAACTTTCATGAGCACGTATCCAGTATTTTGTCTACGTGTATTTCACAATTTGGTCTGCAAAGAACTTTATCTGCTCATGCTCAAAGTATATTTCCTAAAACAGACAGAGAAGATCATTATCAATTCATTTTGAAAGAGCGTTAGCTTTAGTTCCAAAGACAATGAAGTGTACTTTTCTAGTTTAAAATATTATCTCAAACGTCCACCAGAAAATAATGTATGTAAATGTACGATTCATCATTTATTTCCTAAATAGGTGATAGAGTGGAATAAATAAAAAACAGTTTTATGCTTCATGCAATGAAATAATCAATAAACCATCTTTTACTGTATACACAATAAATTGCTGAAACACACAAGAAAATTTACAAACATTCAAGCCTCGTTCAGGTTTAATATGACGCGGCAAAACCTGTGTTCAACTCGTATCCTGCCATAAGGCCACATGCACGCCACCGTTATAGTGCTTTGTACACGCGAGCGCGCTATCGATTGGAGACTTAATTCACGCGAGCGAGCCACAGCTGAACTGCTTTATGCATGCATGCTCGCATTTGTAATAGCAGTTATTGTTCATGCTCATTGTCGTGTCCTGAGTGCTTCCCACGCGCTATTGATCGCACCATCAGATTATCTTGAAATAAACTTGGCACAAGGGGGATTTGTGGCTTGGCACAATGGAGATTAGCCCTGATGCTGTAAAGTGTAATACGGTTCATATTTCTGTATCTTATAACAAAGAGCTAACTCCTGTGTTGCAAGCAGTTGCCATTCATAACACATTGCAACGGTTAACCGCGTCATATCTGAACGAGCCTTTAGGTATCGAAAGACCTTTCCACACTCACTTTCCATGAAGTCTGATGCTATCTTTGAAATAACATGGAAAACAGATAAACTACATGTATATTTTATAAACACACATTTGCAGATTTAAGGAATTTCCATTAAAATGAGCAAATGAAATCATAGAAAAAATTGCAAAATAGCAAAGACTTTAATATCAAGGCCCTTTATCATATTTACAATACGTTTAAGATGCAGGATAGAGTATTATCAATCGATGGGAAAAATTGTCTCTGAGTGGTTAAAAAAACAACAACAAACAACGACAAAAAAACACACAAATATTAGTTATAAAAGCATGTGATGTGATATCATAATGGGAATTTGTTCTATACTTCAACAAAATGGTGTGATACCATTGGGTATTGTTTGTTTGTTGTGAAATAAAATTTCCAATTTAATCTTTTGATTTAGCTTACATTTATTATTTATGCTTAACGATCCCAATTTTTTCTATTATCGAGGAGATTTCATGTTCTGGATGTGGAATTTATGAAAAGTCAAAAATACTTGAATTTTTGCTTGTGAATACATTTTATTTTAAGGCCACAAATGGCTCTCCATAATGTTCAAGTCCAACTAAGAGTTAAGTTCGACTTAGGATCTTTGTGAAACACCCCCCTGGCTTCATTATCAAGAGCTAGGGAATTTCAAAAAATGAAGGGAGAAGCAGCATTTTGTAGAGGTCTTCAGAACTTCTAAGCTCTTAACATGCTACAAATAATGTTACTTACTAAAATTAGGGAGATTATCTATATGCAAATCACAAGGCACTGCACTAATGATGAATAACGAAATGCTTGAGAAAAGCCGCAAGCACCTTTTGTCACTACTTATTTCTTAGTATAAGAGGCAATGGCCTGGAGGGTGTTTCACAAAGCATTTCATCAATGACAAATGACAAAAATCAGTGACAAATCTGTTGATAACCTATCAGAAGCAAGGATTTCAGTAGCTTTTAACAACAACTGTCATTTGTCACTGATGACAAGTTTTGTGAAACGCCCCCCTGATCTTGACTATCCCACTGTTCATTTATATCAAAAGAATGATTCTCATCTTAATTCTTGCCCCCCAAAAAGATTTTTGCTGTCAAATAATTCATAGTAACATAAATTTAATTTCTAGAAAATATGTAAAAACAACTGAATATATTTTCGGCAGATGTTTGAAGGAAAAACCTCAGGAAATGAGCAACGTCATAGTTCTGACTTCTGCCTTTCGAAGTGCTTTCATGATTCGCCATCATGCCGTTCATTGGTCACACTCTACAACATACTTTGATAAAAATTTCAAACTTATTGAAAAACCTTCCAGTGTATTTACATATTCCAAATAGTTCAAATAATATGGAACAAATATTAAAAGTGGTTAAATCCTGTATATATATATTCACAAGCCCTTACGTTTCCTCTTTGCTTACGATGATTGGGGGAAGTCCCTCTTCTGGGGGAAAGTCCCAATTTGTTGCCTCATCAATCGACCTTGACTGAGCCATAGATCTTGGTGACAAACCAGAAGCAAGCAAAGAATCCCATGGTACCTGCAAAGTGAAAACATAAAAGGAAAGAATTGTACAGATTGTGGCACAGTCCTATTAACAAATTGAAGGGCTAATACAACAATGATAGCAAAATGTCAAGTCAAGTCAAACTAATAACCGTACAATTAATCAACCCAACCCGACTCCTCTATGGTTCTAGCGCCCCCTTTAGGTCAATGTGTTACCCAAATCAGCGTACCACTACAATATGTATAAAATTGAAGGGGGGGGGGGGTGTGTTGTTGTGAGGATTGAGGCTTTAGGGGCAGGGGGTATAGTATCACTGTAGACAGGTGGCCTTTCTAGAGAGGTTGGCACTGTAGAGAGTTTTGAACTGTTACACTTACCACTGAAGAGGAAGAAGAGGATAACCATGATGACTGTGTATCCAAAGTAGAGGACAGTGCTGGCCCAGCCGTGCAGGGTCAGTTTGGAGGCAAAGTAGTGAATGCAGTAGATGAAGAAGTAGATGGCGGTGAAACCGCTCGTCATAAAGGAGCGCCACCACCAGTGATAGTCCTGGAACAAAACAAAAAAAAGGCATCAAACATTTAAATGCAGATAGGTGACATTGAACTTAGCTTACTGAATCATTCTGATCATACTGATTATTCCTAATGTACCCTTTAAAAAAAAACTAGTTTGCTGGCAAAGACTCCAATTTGGCACACTAACACAATTCCATAAAGCACGGCCCCTCGCCTAACTCTTTGAGTCTCCGGCTGTGACAGCTGCAGCTACTGTACATGGCCTACAGAGGGCAGTAGACAATAATGTCTTTACCCATTGCCCAAGGGAACTGGGTGCTCCCTATGTCAAACTTATAGGAAACAAGATAATTTCATAGTCAAGTAGTTAATAGACATACATGTACAGTCCTGACACTCTGTTAATGTTAAACATCTTGACTGACATTGGTTGTGCCTGCAAACTACTTTTTTACATTTACATGCTCTATTCATAAAACTTGTTATTAATAAAAAGATACAACAGCTGTTATAAGCTACTAAAATCACGGCATTTGATTGGCTGAGAGCCAATTTTTTTCATAAAAATTTAGCACTTGCTATTGATGACAGGTTACATGAAACAGGGCCCTGACTTCACTATCTGAAAAATATGTAACTCATTGGCTACAGTTGACTGTAATTACTCAATACACACACAAGTCGCCACTGAACATTTTCCTCCCATTGGTCCTGCAACAGCTCCAAAGTTATCATCACAGAAACGAAACTACTCATAATATGTCCATAAATGGAGACAAAAAGAGAGAAAGAGGGAAAGAGAGAGAGAGAGAGAGAGAAGAGAGGGAGAAAGAGAGACTTCTTACCTCGGCACATAAATGGAAATAGCAGAGGAGAATGGTTGCTTCAGAGCAAGTGATGACCAAGATGATAGCCACCAAGAACAGGAAACCAAACATGTAATAGAACTGGTGGGACCTGGTAAAAGAAAACAATCAAATAAAGTCAAATAATCGCATTATGGGTCCAGAGTTTTAATTAGACTTATAAATAACTTTCTAATTTTTGTTCTTCATTATGACTGTTGTTGGGTATATCGGGCATTCTTTATGACAGATAAGCCTGCATTAGAATTGTTGTTTTTGTTGTTTTAATCAAAAATTATCTGAATAAGATATTTCATTACTCTGTATGTATTTAAGCATATTAACTGTACCAACCACATTATTCACTAGTTTTTCAGTACTGTTACTACTAAAAACAATAATAAAACAGATAATCATGAAATCCCTTAAAACGCTCATCATCTAAATCCTCCATACAGAGCAAAAACGTTCAATCCATGTTGCCATGGTAATGGATAACTTACCAGATGCTATTTAGGATGAAGAAAAGCTGGATGAAGATGCATCCAAAGGGCAGGATACCACCCATTATGATACCTGGGAAGGGGCGGGTGTAGAAAGACTGCTCGGGGATCTGACGAGGGATCTGATTGGTGCGTACAGGGAACTCGATGGGCTGTCAACAAATACAAAGGGTTCATATTTAGAATGTCATGAATGGCTAGAAGTACATGCACACACTTACGATTTCATCTTGGTCCTTTCATCTCTGGGATGGCTAACAGAGTGCTAAAAGGGATGGCTGCAGAACTGTGTTCGTACCACAGGTGGTTGAGGATGAAGAAGATACACAAATTTATGAATAAACCATGATAGGGTGAATCACTTACCCTCTTCTTGAAGCAAAAGCCAAAAAGAAACTGATTAATTTTTCGTATAAGTATTATTATTAAGACCAGGAGGTATAGCGTAAGTAGCAAAAGAAAAGAGTCTTTCTAAAACTATGATCACTGACACGCTTCTTGAAGCCAAAGCTAAAGAGGCACTGATTAAGACCAGGAGGTAGAGCGTAAGAAGCAATGCGGCAAAAGATGGCTACCTCCTAAGGAAAAGAGTCTTTCTAAAACTATGATTACTGACCCGCTTCTTGAAGCCAAAGCCTAAGAGGCACTGATTAAGACCAGGAGGAAGAGCGTAAGAAGCAATGCGGCAAAAGATGGCTACCTCCTAAGGAAAAGAGTCCTTCTAAAACTATGATCACTGACCCGCTTCTTGAAGCCAAAGCCAAAGAGGCACTGATTAAGATCAGGAGGAAGAGCGTAAGAAGCAATGCGGCAAAAGATGGCTACCTCCTAAGGAAAAGAGTCCTTCTAAAACTATGATCACTGACCCTCTTCTTGAAGCCAAAGCCAAAGAGGCACTGATTAAGATCAGGAGGTAGAGCGTAAGAAGCAATGCGGCAAGAAATGGCTACCTCCTAAGGAAAAGAGTCTTTCTAAAACTATGATCACTGACCCTCTTCTTGAAGCCAAAGCCAAAGAGGCACTGATTAAGATCAGGAGGTAGAGCGTAAGAAGCAATGCAGCAAAAGATGGCTACCTCCTAAGGAAAAGAGTCTTTCTAAAACTATGATCACTGACCCTCTTCTTGAAGCCAAAGCCAAAGAGGCACTGATTAAGATCAGGAGGTAGAGCGTAAGAAGCAATGCGGCAAGAAATGGCTACCTCCTAAGGAAAAGAGTCTTTCTAAAACTATGATCACTGACCCTCTTCTTGAAGCCAAAGCCAAAGAGGCACTGATTAAGATCAGGAGGTAGAGCGTAAGAAGCAATGCAGCAAAAGATGGCTACCTCCTAAGGAAAAGAGTCTTTCTAAAACTACGATCACTTACCCGCTTCTTGAAGCCGAAGTAGGCACTGATTAAGACCAGGAGGTCGAGCGTAAAAAGCAATGCGGCAAGAAATGGCTACCTCCTAAGGAAAAGAGTCTTTCTAAAACTATGATCACTGACCCTCTTCTTGAAGCCAAAGCCAAAGAGGCACTGATTAAGACCAGGCGGTTGAGCGTAAAAAGCAATGCGGCAAGAAATGGCTACCTCCTAAGGAAAAGAGTCTTTCTAAAACTATGATCACTGACCCTCTTCTTGAAGCCAAAGCCAAAGAGGCACTGATTAAGATCAGGAGGTAGAGCGTAAGAAGCAATGCGGCAAAAGATGGCTACCTCCTAAGGAAAAGAGTCTTTCTAAAACTATGATCACTTACCCGCTTCTTGAAGCCGAAGTATGCACCGATGAAGACCAAGGGGGTGGAGACAAAGAACCAGAGAGCTAAGACGGCCACCAAGGTGCTGAAGGGGATGGCTGCAGAGCTGTGCTCATACCACAAGATGAGATTGAGGATAAAGAAGATACCGAAGATGATGCCTGGGATGAGGAAACTGGTAGAGAGGACGTTGGACTTCCAGCGCTCACCACCAAATGCTGTAAAATAAGAAATTAATAAATGATAAGAGGTGCGGAATGACATGGCTATCTATCTGGCTGGAAATGCTAGTATTATATAGTTTTAATTAATGAGCAAGTTCACACTTTGAGCTTTTGCTTCTTTCCTTGTATTTCATTTTTTCTCTTGTTTTATTGTTTTTGTCCAATTGTTATTATCAATCTTGCATACCAGTTGGTTTTACCAATTTACCCTAAAAAGATACCTAGAATTACTGGACTGGCATAAATTCTGTACAAAATCAAGCCTGAAAAAAAAATATGTACAGAGAAATGACTAGGCCTAAAACCCAGGGAAACCTTGAAAAGAGGCATTCCTGTAAACTGAAAAGAGGGCAGAAGGAACTTACTCTTGTCTATTCTAGTTGCTCTAACAGTTATTATCAATCTGAACTTGGGGATAACTGTTGGTTTTACTCATTTAGCATGAAAAGATACCTGGAAATATTGTAGCTACACATCATTCTGTACAATATCAAGACAGAAAAGTGGCATCCTTGTGAACTCCACAGAGAGCAGAAGTCACTTACTCTTGTATATTCTGGAGGAGACGTATCCAGCAATGAATCCCAACAGGACATAGAGAACCATGACACAGGTCATCAGAGAACCACGGTTGGCAGGAGACAAGAATCCAAGACAAGCGAAACCTTGAGGACAAATAAAAAAATAAATAATGAAAATACCATATAAGAGAAAAGTGGTGGACTTGACTTGAAGAACAGCTTACATTCATATTCATCAAAGGTGAACCCAAAGGAACCTTTTTCTAGTCATTGTTCTTGAAAGTAATCAAATCAAAGTGATGTCAAAATACTATCTGATGACAGATTCCTATAGGCCTACCTGTTTTTATCAATCAAAAACCTGGATACAGTTATCCCAAGAATTGTCTTACCAGAACTTCTGCAAATTTTTAAGCACAGCTCCTTTGACAATAAGTCTTTCTCTACTTGCACAAACTTTGTGCCATTACTCGACATGAAAACTTTCAAAGCTGAACCACTGGCAAGATTTTTAATGAAAGCTGCTGGTTTTGCAGTATCACAGTAAGTATACAGTTAAACACATCTTGATGGCCACCTCTCTAGAAAGTCCTCAATGTCTTCCTTGAGGAATAAATATGATGTAAGGGTCTGTCTAGAAGAACCACCTCTCTACTTAGAAGCCCACTGTTTTTGTATCTCACGGGTGGCCTTCGCAGACAGTGAAGCGTTTTTTTTAAATAACAAGAGCTACTAAAATTCTGACTTACATTTGATTGGCCATAAGTAGATTTGTCGTAAACCTAACGCCATGAGTGTCCCTGGACGGTGTGTGCGCTCTATAAGTTTACACTATTATTATTATTATTATCTGAGGCAGTTGTTCTTAACTCTTATCATGCCACAGGGCTAATCCCCATTGTGTCAGGCCCCAAATCCCCCCGTGCCAAGTTTATTTTGAGATAATCTGATTAACGCGATGGTTCTATGAATAGCGCGTGCAGAACACACAGCACATTACAATGAGCATGAACAATAACTGCTATTACGAATGCGTGCAAGCATGCAAAAGGCAGCGAAGCAATGGCTTGCTCGCATGTACAAAGCACTTTAACGGTAGCGTGCGCATAGCATGGCAGGCTATGAGTTAATAACGAGTTTTATGAAACAGGGGCCTGACTTACCAAGTGTGATGAAGGACATGATGACAATCTGGGCCCCGGTTCCTAGGAAGATGGAGAGGAGCATACCGCTTCTTGGTGGCCTGAAGACATCACCATGGACAAGCTTCCAGCCAAACTCTTCCTGGGCCTCTTCCTACAGGGACAGAATATATAATAATAATAATAATACTCCGTTTTTATTTATATAGCGCTCATTACAATTACTAAGCACTTCCAAACTTGGAGATTATTACCACGGCTTTAGCTGTGCTGCCATTAAGGCGCTCTAGCATTTCAAAGAATTAATTCCTGCCAGGTACCCATTTACATCACCTGGGTTGAGTGTGGCAAATGTAGATCAATGACTTGCCAAAGGACATATGATAAAGACTCGTTCATGGACAGTAAAGCACAAGGGATCGAAGGGGTTTGAGTCCCTGCCGCAGCTTTAACTTCCTTTGTGAAGATTAATCAACATTTGCAACACTCGACCCACATGTAGGTACCTGGGGGGGTGTTTCACAAAGATCCTAAGTTGAACTTATCTCTAAGCTAGACTTTAAAATTATGAAAGCCATTAGCACCTTTGAAAATATTTTGTAAAAGTTATTTTAAAAGGCATAAACTGTTGATTCAAATCATTCATATTTTCTATTATCATGGGATATTTCATGTTCTTGATGTGGAATTTATTAAAAGTCTAAAATACTTGAATTTTTGCTTTTGAATATATTTTATTTTAAGGCTACAAATGGCGCTCCATAAATGTTAAGTCTAACTTAGAGTTAAGTTTGACTTAGGATCTTTGTGAAACACCCCCCTGGTGAGATTAATACCTTGCATGCACCGAGCACAAAAACTGTGGGAACTACATGTAGAGTCGGATAATGATATCCAAAGTCATTTGGAAGCGCATACAGATGTTACATCATTATGTTATTTGAGCTATACAAGAACGGAATAGCATTATTATCATTCATGTTGTAAGCGTACTACGATTCGCATTTCTGTATCTTATAACAGAGTGAGTATGTTTACACATGAAGGATTTTTATTGCATGCAGTTACATTTTCCCATCCACACATACCTTTGCTTGAAAAACAAAAGATGCATTGGTTTCCTGCATCACGTGTGGAGAAGTGTTAGGACTCATAGGCTCGTAATCCTCTGTGTGGACTAAGTTTAGTTAGTGCAACTTTGTTTAACCAAGTTCATAAATACTTGGTTCCACTTCATTTGTTCCACTTGGTTTAGTCATTCATGGAGTCCTGAGTGTCAAACCCTTTATTCTGTACCAATTACTTTTATTCTGTTACAAAATGATTCAATGAAATACATCTTGTCATGAAATGAAAATGAAAAATTAATTCCACAATTGCATGATTTTAGTTTACTTTGTTCCAGATTAAACAGTAATGGGGACTTTTAGATTTGCGTGGACTGATACGTGTGACGTCCATTTAAGGCAGTGCATTTAAAGGACGTCGATCGTAGCAATCCACGTTGTCGTTCGGCAAATCTAAAAGTCCCTATTATTTCCATTTGCAGCCTTCAAATGGAGATGTCAGGACAGAAATTAATATTTAGCCTGAAAATTGACATCATGGTCTGTTATGTATGGGACACATTTCATCTTGGACATGCCTAAATTTAACGATTCAACCAAACTTACCAGATCCTGTTGATTGTATCGAGAGATATCCTTGTGCAGTGTCCTCAGCATGATCATCGCTACCATACCAGACAAGAACAGGACGATCACCAGGGAGTTCATAATACTGTAATGTGGAAGAGACAGAATGGTTTAAACGAATGGTACTGGGAAGATGTCTTTGAGCAGTGTCCTCTGCATGATTATGGCTACTAAACCAGATGGGAACAGGACAATAACCAGAGAGTTCATAATATTGTCAGGTATGAAATACAGAATGGTTTAAACAAATGGTACTGGGAAGATGTCTTTGAGCAGTGTCCTCTGCACGATTATGGCTACTAAACCAGATGGGAACAGAGCAATCACCAGGGAGTCCATAATATTGTCAGGTATGAAATACAGAATGGTTTAAACAAACGGTACAGGAAGATGTCTTTGAGCAGTGTCCTCTGCATGATTATGGCTACTAAACCAGATGGGAACAGAACAATCATCAGGGATTTTAAATATATATAATACTTTTATTTGGATGAAACATAAGAATCCCTACAAACACTACTGGGGAAAGGTATTAGCAATCCCATTATGCACAAATGTAAAGTTTCTCTTATTCACTTGATAATGCTCACTTCCGTAACCAAGGAAAATGGAGTGGCATGTAAAGATGCGTTCAGAAAGCAAAACTATGCATCGTTATCTTACCTGAACCATTGGATGTTGGTGTGTGGCATGGACTCTAGGATGTAATCCCAACGTGATGCCCAACGCACCTGTTTGTTTGGCTGCATAAAAGCAAGAGAAAAGGATTCTGATGAGTTCTACATACATGTAGTAAGAAATTAACTGTAAATAAGCATTAAAGTCTCTAATTGGCAACACGGTGTGAAATATAAATTTAATATTTTGTGTACAAATTGGCAATTTTGGGGGGGATCGATTTTGCATACATTGGTTCATTTAATAAACATTTTTTTTTCTCCAAACTATGAAGGAGTGGAATATAGGATTGATTGTTGCAATTTGAGGAGGGAAAAGTGATTAATTTAGAAATTAAGAAAACTCGAACTTGCTTTGGGATAAGGAGAATGAAGAAAATAAAGAATAATATAAACCCCGGCAACCGGACCCCAGGTGGGACTAGGGTTTGTGTGGGCCTTATTCTATGCGGGCATGCATAGGTGCACCAACCAGTCTACTTGTTGCTTGAAAGCGTACAATAAACTTCCAATATTTTGTAATTTTCCAATAATATCTTGAAAGCAGTATAGCGACATGGAGCCCCTAACATACAGGGAAAGAGTTTTGTTGGTGATAAGTACACTTTAATGAGATGGTTGAGTTCTGGAAAGGATGGGGGAAAAAAAGAATGACATTTTCATTCTTGTAAATTTGCGACCGACACAAAACTCTTGAAATCTGCGGTCGGCTTTAAAAAAAAAATGTTAACCGTTTTTTAGAAAAAAAATGTATTAATGCAGACAAAAAAGAGAAATATCAGCCCAAAGAGGGAGTAAAAAAAAAAAAAAAAAAAAACGACCGACTAATGTTTTGGCACCTAAAAGGCAATACAACATCATTCTATTTTAGGCCTAATGTGAGTATGGAAGAGTATCATAGACAAAGTAATCCCTGAAAAGGATGGCTCCTCAAATGCCCTCATATTCGAAATATGACAAGTAACAGCTAAAGGTTGAGGACCACAGCTTTCATGCCACCTTTTTGTGTAGTCCCATATACACATTTCTTTGTACGGTGCATGCTAGACGGATCCAATTTCTTATCATTTTGATGAATCCGAAATCTCAAAGTATACACCAATAACTATATGCTACATGATCAACCTTTCCAATCGCTTCCACTCAGTTTCTTTCACATTGCTATTGCATAACCAAAGTGTTATCTTGCAAGAAATCCAATTGGGGTACTTACCACAAAGCCTACAGAGTAGGAATACGTGATGTCCAGGTCTTTGTTCAAGTCAGATTTTTGGAGTGACAACGGCTCGTAATTCGCGCTATGAGGGAAGACGCACTCGTCTGGCGTCTTGTGTTTCATACTGGTGAGAGAAAAGGCACAACAATTTGTATAACAAGCTACAAAATGCTTTGAGCAATTAAAACACATTCTGTAAATGGATTTCACCATATACAGGTAAATAAATGATGCCTTTCCACTTGCAATTATTGTGGAAAATTGGACAGAAATGCGCAGAATATTTAAATATAACGGTTAACCTAATAGTCCTTTATCAAAATAAACACGATGATGATACTGGATGTCTTCAGTCAGCCATTACATGAAATGGAACTTGATGAGCAAACAATAAGATAATCTTTGACAAATCTAATATTTTCCGAACATGAAAGCCATTTACTATTAACCATTTATAAATTGACGATTTCAGTATGGGCAGTCAGGCACACACTTGATGCTCATAATAATAACAATGTGGTCATATATACATTGTAGACAGGGTAATGTCAGCGGTATGAAAATTTTACTCTTTCAAGGCCCCTGAAATCATATCATTAACCCGACTTTTGCCTGGCTACCATGATAAGGTGCTCAAGCATTCAAGGAGTATGTGTAACTTTAACATTGTATGTATGATAAAAGTCCACTGCTGCTAACTACTTTCTGTACTATCAGTTGATCAAAGCTGTTAAAGAGCCAAAGTCTTGCCAAAGGACACTGGGGTCGTAGGAGGGATTTGAACCCTGTGCTTACCTGAGTGGTTCAAGCTTGGCAGAAACAAGACGGTTGATGCCGTCTTCAAGGGGATGGTAGGCGATGGTGATGTTGATATGGTTGAAGACGTAGTAGTGTTGTGCCTCCTCGTAATGGGCCTGGTAACGGAATAAGGAAAGGGCACACATGTGCGCATGTAATAGGAATGATTACAATACTAGAAATGCTGAAGATTAAGATTGAGATGAAGGAGAAGGAAAAAAAATCTTTAAAAAAAGAAAAGGAAGAGAAGAAAAGAAAAGAAGGGTAGGAAGAACATGAAGAGTAGGAAAAAGAGGATCAGGAAGAAGAATAAGAAGAATATGAGGAAAAAGAATTAAAATAAGAGGAAGAAGAGAGGAGGAAGAAGAAGAGAGGAGGAGGAAGAAGAAGTAAGAAGAAGGAAGAGAAGGAAGAAGAAGAAGAAGAAGAAGAAGAGGTGAAAGTAAGAAGAAGAAGATGAAGAAGATGAAGAAGAAGAAGAAGAAGAAGAAGAAGAAGAAGAAGAAGAAAACATGTTACATACAGAGAAAAGAAAGGAAGAGAAGACTTACATCAATGACACAAGCGTCCTTGCGGTTGCCATCTTTATCAACATAACATCCAATGGGAAAACCTGGAGAGCAATATTTTGAGCCACCCTGTACCTCATAACACCACGTTACTGGCATGTTGTCAATAATCCTGTAAAGGTGAATAGAACAGAAATGAGTATTAAAAAAAAAACAATTAAAAATAACTGTCTGTACATGTATCTCACCTTGTGTAGCTACATGTACATGCATACTAAAACAAGGCAAATTTAAAAATTCCATGTGCTAGCACTATTAAACATCCTCTTTAAACATTTATCAAATCTGGTTGGTAAATTAGAAAAATATTTCCTTGACCCAATCTTTTTCTTCTGCAAACATGCCTCAACTATGGGCACTACTACAAATGGACAAGGTCCATGCCCCAATTTTATCAGAAGCATTTTCTTTGCTAACATTGATCAACAGGTCATTGTCTATTATTTAAGTCAAATGTACACAGAATTCTGTTCAACTTGCCAATAGGGAAGGTCAAATTTCAATTCAGTTTTGCTATTATGATTGCTTCATAGTGTGGGCAAGTGGTCTTGTGTATAATACTCTACATACATGTATACTGTACATGATGCTATCACTATATGTCAGTTTGGATGAATGTGAATATCACAATCACATATCACATATCAGTAGAAACGTGCCCTGAAAATGAACTCAATTGAAATACGATAGGAAATAGCTGAAAAGCATGGAAACAACATTCAGTCCTGATGTAGTTCCATACTTAAGTCCCTTGTAATACGCATGTCTAAGTGCATTACATGTGATTTCCATCAAGAATGACTCCATTTCTTTATTTGTTGATCATTTAAAAAAGTTTCTTTCACAATTTAATCGTTCGACCAGTGCTTAATTCTATCTATATTGGAAAACTTACCAGTGGTGTTGGTAGTTCAGCTGAATGCCTCGAAGCAAGAAATTGAGCTTCTGCTTCATCGCAGTCTTCTCTGCCTCTTCACCTCCAGCCTTGTAGTTCTTTGTGCAGACCTTCTTACACGTGTTGTTGTGACCAAAGGTGAAGTTATATGGTGAGGAGGTGATACGCTCCCCAAAGACCACCTGACCCAGGTTCTCCGATGGGGAGTACTCTTGCTTGGTCTGGCAGAAGTCGTATCTGAAAATGACAATATTGTGCAGCACAAATATAAACTTGGGACACATCAAACAAAAAAGGTTTTGCAATTTGCATTAAGTGTGAATTCACACAAGTGTGGAGTTGTACAACGCATGCTCTGCCTTCAATATCCTACACTACTGGTACATGTTCTTGAACGACCATCAAAGGTTCTCCAGAACTACTGTAGAGTGTAGAGGCTACTGTTGCTTGATCTGGCAGAAGCTAAATGTATACTTTAAGGGGGGGGGGGGGGGGCTTCAAAAAATATCAATTAATATATGATGTTTTTGGTGATTGACCCCCTCTTAAAAGTTAAATGATAATTTATATTGGTCAGTACGTGTGAATATAGATGTATTTACATGTAGTTGTTGCACTTTAAAAGAAAGGGGAGAACAGAACATGAAGTACAGTTTTAATTATCAGAACAATCCCATCACATCTTCTATCTCAATTTTGCAGCTCAATTATAATATTTTCTTCTCCAAGTGGGAGTGTCGTGGCCGAGTGGTTTAAGGCGCTTGACTGGAGATGCGAAAGTTGAAGGTTTGAACCCCGACACAGCACTAATATCCTTTGGCAATTTTATTAACCTGCACTTGCTACTCTCCACCCAGGCGTTAAATGGGTACCAGGTAGGATGCGACCGTCATTGTTGGTCAAACAGTTTTCGAGCATCGTGTGCGGGCAAGCACTGAATACAATGACAGGGGCAATAGCTATCTGTAAAGCGCTTAGAGACAATGTATTAAGGGCTATATAAAAGCGGAATATTATTATTATTATTATTATTAATAATAATGTGTACAGTAGGTGTATCTACTAGTCTACATGTAGGTGTGACTACATGTACATGAACATGTACATGTGCATGTATACCAGTATTTTGTTTTTGCTTAAGAAAAGAGAGAACAGTAGTAAAACTAAATAAAAAAAATCCAATCACATACATGTAGATCTATTACAATTTGTTTTTCAAAGGTGTTATAAAGGTGCGTCTAGGTACATGTATGACTACAGTGTTCATGTATTTGTTTGTTGTGCTGAAGAAAAGAGAGAATAGTAGTCATAATTATCACAACAATCCCATCCATACATGTACATGTATTAAGCATGTATTAACACAATTTTGCAGTTGACTTTAATACAATATTTGTTTGTAAATACTGCAGTAGTGTTGTAACATCACGGATATTTCCAATTCTGTTAAACCGCTAGTCAAAACCAGACGTTTTTTGGTTAAACGATTAAAAATAAAAAGTAAATCAACAAAATAAAAAAAATAAAAAAATGAAAAAATTGTTGATATGATTGATTGATTGATTTTATTTTTTCCATTTCGTACATCAATTGTTAGCACAATAAAAACATAGTTGACAAAGTAAGTTAAAAATAAATGGCATCAGTGAAGTATTGTATTTCAAGGCCGGGAATTTAGTTTTACGAGCCAACTTCTCAATCTACAATCTTGCAATTGACTGTTATCGTGTAGATTGTTGCTCTGCAATTCAACATTCAACAGTCAGGGCTGACTTATGATGACTAAATGTCGGCAAAACTTGATTTATTACCTTTATAAACAAAGTGAAAACAAGTCAGTATTCAAAGCATGCCTGACAGTAAAGTCTCTGTTTTTGTTCAGTGATTTTGTTTCTAATTATGTACATTTTGGATTTTACAAAAAGAAAAAAAAAAAGAAAAAAAAAAAAAACCTAAATAAATTATTTTTAAAAAAAAAACGGCAAAACAAAACCTTCCAATTGAAAACGGATAGTGCCATGGACGGTCGGATAGCGGACGGTTAAACGTTTGATAACAGCCACAGTAAATAGCCACCAAATAGCCAATCCTCCATGCACAGTGATTTGGTACATTTCTTTGTGCAGCTTTTTATATTCTAAATGAAATATGACTCTTGCATGTACATGTTCATGTAATACAGTATGATGTCTATACAGTGCCGAGTATCTTGCACTGGGCCAGTTTTCAATTGAATACTATATGTCAGAAAGATGTCGTGGTCCAGTGGTTTAAGCACTTGACTTGAAATTCAAAGGTCGTGGTTCGATTCCCTGACACGGAAATAATGTCCTTTGGCAAGGCATCAATCTTCATTTGCCACACTCAACCCAGGTGAGGTCAATGGGTACCTGGCAGGAATTAATTCCTTGAAATTCTGGAGCGCTGTAATGGCTGCTAGGCTAAAGCCGAGGTAATGATTAGTGCGCCTCGGAATAGAATTTCTAGATAGACAGCGCTATAGAAATACCTATCATTATTATTAAAATTATCTACATTTACATCGTAACTCAGTTTTGTGGGCTTTGATAAAATACTCTGCCAACTTCGGTATTCAGTTGAAGCTTTTGGCCAAGTGTTTTTGTTTATAAAACCATTTAGAAGTTTAAGACAGCTCCCTAACAGACAATAATTATACAGGCCTTGATTGTTTTTCATACTTAGTCATCACAAGCTGCGAACAACAATTTAATGTCAGGGCTTAAATTAATCCAAGGCCACCAAGGTCATGGCCGTGGATGCCCTTTTGATTGGCCTCAATGCCCCTCTCATTGGCCTTGGAGATTTTTTGTGCCCTTTCCAATTCTTCATATTTGTGCTGTAATACATGTGCCCTACAGAAAAGTGGCCTTGCCCTAAAAATATTGAAATTTAAGGCCTGTAATGTTAATTGTGCATTATTTTTGATGGATTATACATGTACATGTATGTATTGTCACAATGCTTAATTGATCAGTAAGTATTTTGCCTTAAAGTCAGCATGCTAGAGTAAAATGCTAAGATGTACATGAAAATGCGATGAGTTAAGACATTACACTTAGCCAACAGTTACATGTACGTAAAACACTGGCTTAATACATGTAGGTGTTGTACTGAATCTAATACCACTCGTGATGTCTAACTGACTTGCTGCAATAACCCTCTAAAAATGACCATTTGAGTCACCTCTTGCCCATAGTTTCAACCAGACCCTCTCAAGACAGTGTATATTTGTATACTAGTAAAAGGGTACCTGTACAATGTAGAAAACCTGCCCACATAAATCAACATACCTACATGTACATGTAAGCTACTTCATTTACTGGGTAAATATGTCAATACAAAATCATATGTACCTGACTGTGTGAGCAATAAGGTTTACTGGTTCATTGAGATTAAGTGGGCATACACAAATGCATTTTTAACTACAGGTGTAGTTTGTTTACAAATACAATAATGGGCAAGTGGAATCACATGTATCCATAGCAACCCACAGCACCAAAGCACATCCATACTAACCTGTCATATTCATAAGGGATGACATTTTCCACAGAGTCTAACCGGTTGACAAACAGATTGATGTCACTCTAAAAAGAAAAGAAATGGAAGAAATAATGATAATAGGATTTTACTTCATTAATTATCTGTTTGATGCACTTTTCTTCTTCTACATTTTCAATTGTACATACCGGTAATAGGTTGGATATTAAAGCCCCACTGTCCTACTTGTAGCTACTTGCTCCCTCTATATAGAAAACTTCCCCAATCGGTGCCTGTTGATCCCCCATGATCCTCTTTTTCTTATGTTAGTTGAGAGCTGAGTTAATGAGATAGCCACCTGTCAGTGACCTTGCTGTGTGGTCTAATCCCTTCTGGCCAAGTAGTATGACGGTCTTTAACAGTTGAATGCCGGTATTATAGCAAACAGGAGGGTTGATAAAATAAGCAAGTTTGATACATGTACATAACAGTTACTGTGACAACTAAATTATACCCTTACTAAGTTTTATAACATTTTAATGTACATGTAGGTACCCTGAGAATATCACCTACCGGTACATGTATCAAAGTTTACATCTAAAAGTATTCAACAATGACCCTGATTCAACTACCGGTAGTCCACCTTTCATTCTCGAGTAACAAAAAGCACAAACTACAGTGTACATCAAATTTACAAGGGGTATGATTAATTCAGTTGTTATAATACATGTACAAATAGGCCTGTAACCGGTCATCCGATCTGGGGCCGATCTTGAGCCGATCAGGTGAGATTGGATAATAATTTCCGATCGCCAATTTTTTTCAAGTTGTTGGCTATCAAATGGTGCAAAAAATGCATACCGGTAGCTGGGATTATTTTGTCATTTGGAGTTGTTGTAGACCATGTTTGTTGATATTTAGTGCCTTTTCATTTATTTATTCATTTATTTATTAGTCTGTTTTTAGTAGGGTGGCTCCATCAGTAGTTAAATACTGTTTTCCGTGGAGGCCCTACAACATAAATACAAAATTTACAAACATATTGATGTAAACAATCCAAATCGAAACAAAATGAATTCAGTTACAACATTTTCGAACAAAAGAAAAGAAACAAAAATTAATGATTTAAATTATTATAACGCCAAAACAAAAGGGTAAATGAAGAATTTGATGGTGCATTTCTTAAAAAATTAGGTAAACTATTCCAAAAAGCCGCACCATCAAATGAAAAACTTTGTTTTCCCATCTGGGTTTTTATTTTGGGTAAAATTAATCCTGCATTCATGACTTTGAAATTAATAATATTGGTCTGAGAGAAGAGGCAAAACATGCGGGCCACCATGTTGGATTATAATGCATGCAGCACATACAATTGCATACCATACCGACGCGACGGTGGGGTGCATTCGCGCTCGTGTGTTCAGTTACAGAGCTATCAAGTGTCACGCATTAGGGGTGACGTCACGCATTTTGAGGGTTTGAAAATGCTCTCACGCACGATGTGCGCGCTAGATTTCGAAAAAATGCTATACATGTACCTTACATGTATACTTGTTATACCCTCGCGCGCCGATTCATGAAAATGTCACGCATTGCTGATCTTTGAACTTGGCGTCTCGATCTGCAGTTAGCGACTGTAAAGATTACAGCCGCTAACTGAACACACCTGCGCGCCCGCACCCCACCGTTAGTACGGTATGCAATTGTATTGTGCTGCAGTTTGCCGTGAATCCTGTGAGAAAGTGCATATTATAACTTCTTTTTTTTTAGGAAAAATACTCCGAAAAAGGTAAGAAAATTGACACAAAACAGGTAACAAACATAGATAGTCTATTGACTTTTAAATCATGACCTTTATTTGGACATTTGATGCATAGATCTAGATCTATTTACTTAAGTCAAGGGTCAAATTTTGGCTAGACTTCTTAACTAGGGTCTAGCGCCAATTCTTTTGTAACAATATTAACGAGTAACATACCTGGGCTGGCTAATTACAACTTTTTTTACAAGATCTATTTTTGTCCTGAAAATCAAAATAATTATAAATCTCAACTCAGACAAATTAGCAGTAGACTAGACTTTTTCTAGTCTTGATTCTACAACGTTACTGTTATTGTTAGATGACCTAGATCTAAGTAGACTCTAGGCCTAAGTAGACTGTAATATATCACTTTTACTATCACTATCAGTCATGTCCTTCATAATCACCTTGCAAAATGAAGGGTCTTCTTCGTGGGCTTTCTGAACTTCCGGAGTGCAAAAGCTAACCGGCGCAAGTCCTGGCAAATAAAATGCTTCAACATGGGAAGCCAGAATGAAGCAGCATACCAGTAAGATTGATAATATTTTTCTCGTCATGGTGATATATTTATGATTTCAAAATTCCGAAAGAGAAGCCGCAAATCTGCTTCACAACGTCAGTGTCCACTGCGGAAGCCACGTTGACAATAAATACAAGACAGTTAGTCAGATCTGCATCTGCGCCGTAATTATTCGCTCAAACGTAACATTGTGCAAACATCTAGCTGTGTATGTAAAGATACGGGCGATACATACTAGCTAGCTTCATTGAGCGGCCTGCGTGCCCTAGACAGATCGTCCGCGTGACATTTCGTATATGTATAGTCACGGGATCGAGTTGTCATTGGCGGACACTGAACTATAATTTCTATATAAATTATAAGGCAAATAATATAGGCCTATAGTCTTTTATAGATCTAGATCTTTAAAAAAAAACATGATATTGTAGATTTAGCAGTGGGGTAAGCTTGTGAAGCGGACGACTTAGCTCGATAAGCAACATTTAATGGATTTGATGATATCACAATTTAATGTTACAAAATGTCCACTCACATATAGGGATAGCTATATAGGCCATGCACTGTTTAATTAAAAAAAAAACATAGTTATTGATCCCCAATAAAAAAAAAAAGGAATATACAACAGCTGTTGTTACCTATCTTAAAGGGAAGCAAGCAAGCAACAACGTACACACACAAAAAAAGGAAAGAAAAGCCATCATATTTGTGTGTTCCTTATACACCGTGACAGAAATTCCCTCAGACAAGCAAATTTAATTGGGGAGTAAAATTAGCTGCAAGGGCACAATAAGAGGGGGTGGGCATTTTTTGTCTCATATGTGCCAGAGTTGGTATGGTCGAGGAGGCACATATGCCCCCCCCCCTCCCCTGGCTCCTCCAACGATTCCCCCTCTCCTCTAGATGGTACGTGCCATGCAGGCAGGCCGGGGGGGGGGGGCTTTGGGTGTCCTCAATTTTTTTTTGTGTTTTGCAGGAACCCCCCCCCCTCAAAAAAAATGTGCTCTATATAATAAATAATAAGTCTGGAAACTTGATTTCAATATTTCAAACGTGTCATCAATACATTATACACAAAAATGTATGCAGTTGACACAGATCAAGTCACTTGTCAATGAAATAAGATAGTCTCTCCTCTATACAAAATCTAGTCCTTACTTGGACATGGGCAAATTCTTGGAGAGTAAAAAATAAAACAATTCTCCGATTTTGAAATTTGAAAAAATGATGTTACAATTTGATAAAATTTAACCAAAAAAAATAATCCAAAAAACAATGCATTTTCAAATGTAGAATTGTGATGTAAACTAATCTCAATTCCTGAAATTGGTATACAAATGTAGATTATTATAATTATATGACTCTAAACTCATGATGGGCCACGGTCCTTTTAAGATATTATTTTACAAAATACTATTTTGGTGTTGTTAAAAAAGCCGCTTTTTTGGATGCCCCCTCCGATTTAGTGGTGACCGCTAAAAAAAAAAAAAAAAAAAAAATCTGCAATTTTGTGTATCATTATTCGAATAAACAAGGCGTGCTTTTAGTTTGTGAAGTAATTGCAACCAAAAATCCCTTTTCTGAGTTTGGCCTTCCGCTTACATTTAAAACATGCAACTTCTGAGAATATATTTAAGAAAATAAAATGATTTTACAAGTTATTTCAGGGTGAGTGTACGCTGCTTAATAACAAGAACTGAAGAAATATAAAAAACTTTTGTTTTGCAATCTCTCAGGAACAGATAAATTTAGGGGATTTCGTTTTCATTTTTTATAACAAAATAATTTATTCAGTTTCATCACACTCTATAATTACAAAATAATGAATTGATTGAAGTAAGCACTTAAGTTATTTACATTGGATGGTAACAAATTGTTTTCCTTTACCATATCCATATTATACAGTAGGCTTGCGGGTGCACCATGTGTGTGAGAGAGAGAGAGGGTTGAGGAGTCCTGAAAAGGACTCTGACTCAGTAATCTTTCTTCAAGTTCAAGTTCAAGTTTATTTGTCTTTCTTCCAACATAAAAGTAATACAATTTAACAAATGTATAACATGCAAAGTATATAAGAGGAACACTTATAAGAATCAAGTTCACACAATGCATTTACATGAGAAAACAAAAGAAGAAAAGACGAGGAGACCTAATTAAAGCTTAGCTTGTAGAGGTCAGGTCCCTCAAAAACAATAACATAAACAACAAGAACAGCCTGGTTATATAATAGATTAATACAAGAAATGTTCGTCAAAGGCGCTAAAGCTAGTACTAAAACAAATAACTATAAACAATAACCATATGATTATACACATGGTTTAACTGAGTAATAAAAAAGGGTGGGGAGAAGAGACTATGTACAAAAGGGGGAGATAAGAGTGATAATAATGTGGGATATAGAAATGAAGAGAGGGGGCGGGAGTGGGAAAGAGAGGGAGAGCTCGAGTGGGGGGGGGGGGAGAAAGAAAAAAAAATACTTTCACTGTAAACTGAAAGCTCGCTACAGGCGAGAAAGGAAAGAAAAAGGAAAAGGTAAGTCGGCAGTTGCTATACAGTAGTAAATTGGGGAATGGATTAAGTTCAAATATAAATCACGACACTACAGATTAAGAAACAACTAAGTAATTATTCAATAAGTACAATTTCAGTTTACGTTTGAAGACAGATATACTGACAGAATGGCTAATGCTTGAGTCAAGAGTGTTCCAAAACCTTGGTCCAGTGCAAACTAACGTGTTGAGAGTAAACTTTGTCCTTGCATGGGGTAAGTGGAATGCAGAAGCACCTCTTGTGGCATAATTGTGAATTTGATTGTTTCTCTTGAAAATCTTGGCTAATGCCAGTGGCAGTACACCTGAGTTGAGATCATACATTAAGGAACCCAATTGCATATAATAAATATCTTGTACCTTTAAAATCCTATGATGATAAAAAAGAGGATTTGTATGAGCACGAAAGTCAGCATTACAGATTGTTCTTATTACCCTCTTTTGAGCCAAGAATATTTTATCTAATTGTGTTATTAGAGATTTGCCCCAAGCAAGCACACCATAATTAATATAAGGTAGAATTAAAGTTGAATACAAGATAAGTAATATGCTTTTAGGAAGAGTAGACTTCAACCTACGAATTACACCAGTATTCCTTGATAATATTTTGCATAGATTATTTACATGAGTTTTCCACTTCAATTGTTCGTCGATATAAAGACCTAAAAATTTAGTTGATGTTACCCTGTCTATCAGAACACCGTTGAACATAATGTCACCGGGCAACATCTTGAGCGAATTGCTATATATCATATAATTGGTTTTTGTAAGATTAAGAGACAGTTTATTAGCATGAATCCATGAGGTAATATTGCGCAACTCTGAGTTAACTGTTTGCACAAGAACTTGTGCATCTTTGTGTGAAAAAAATATGCTTGAATCATCTGCAAACAAAATAAAGGATAATACATCAGAAGAATATTGAAAATCATTTATATAAAGAATAAATAAAAGAGGACCAAGAAGTGATCCCTGTGGGACTCCACAGCTGACATTTTGTAACTCTGAATCAAAACCATTTATGGATACGAATTGCTGTCTGTCAGCTAAATAGCTCCTGAACCAATCCAGGGCAGCACCCCTAACCCCGTAATGGGATAATTTACATAACAATATTTTGTGATCTACTGTATCAAATGCCTTAGAGTAATCCAAGAATATTCCAAGTGTGTGCATGTGGTTGTCCATAGCATAAGAAACTTTATTGATAAAGTGCAGTATAGCATGGGTGGTAGTATGTTTCTCACGGAAGCCAAATTGAAAGTTGGAAAATATTTTACTTGAATTGAGAAACTTTACAGTTCTCACATAGATAAGTTTTTCAAGAATTTTAGAGAAAGTTGTTAATAGGGAAATGGGTCGGTAGTTCGTCAATAGTTTTGGGTCACCCTTCTTAAAAATTGGGACAACCTTTGCCACTTTCATCTCCCTGGGTACAATGCCATTTGTCAGGGATGTGGGGATGTGTAGTCCTGAAAAGGACTGTTTGTTATCTTTCTTAGCGCTTGGAGACGATGAGTGACTGAGTCAGAGTCCTTTTCAGCAGTCTCCTCAACCCTCTCTCTCACACACCCGCAAGCCTACTGTATATCTACATCACCATGCAAGCCGACACTTACAAGCAGCATCATATCCATATTGTCTTCGTTTTTTTTTGTTTTTTTTAATTCGGGCGGGGGGGGGGGGGGGGGGTTGACCCAGTGGCGGATGCAGGATTTTCTAAAAATCGCGCCGTTTTACTGTTTTACTTTTTTTCTTCTTTTTCCCCCCTTTTATCTTCTTCTTGTTTTCCCCCTTTTTTTCTTTTTTCTTTCTTCACTTGGTCGCCCAAGGGGGGGGGGGGGGAGGGGTTTAAACCGTCGAAATCCCCCTAGATCTGCAAAGTTGAATACTTGTCAGTTTTTACATTTCTGTGATGTAGGCCTACAGCCATGCAGGGGTTGGAAGTCAGCACTAAAAAAAAAAATCTCTAAAAAAAATAATAACCTTGACAACCCCCCTTTGTAAAATTGTTTAAATAAAAAAAAAATTATTGCCAGGAGGGGGGGGGGGGGGGGGGGAGAGGCGTCTTTTTTTTTTAAAGGTATAAATTAACGTTACCATTTTTTAAAAACTTATTTTTTGGCCATGGGTGGGGGCCCGGGCCCCCTGGATCCGCCACTGCTCAGGACCATGTTTTGCAGGGGTAACAGGGTTGATTCCCCCAAGTTAATCGAAGGTGATCGCAGCTCAGGGGCGGATCTAGCTCTAGTGAGCAATTGTTTTTGTCCCCGGAAATGGGAAAATCGCGTCGACCGATATTTCGCTAATTGGGGGTGGGGGGGGGGGGGGGGTTAAGGAGCATTACATTTTTTTAAAACTCAGCAGACCCCTCCCCATCCCCCCCCCCCCCCATTTGAGCAAAAAAAGAAGAGAAAGAAAACATTTGAGGGGGGCCCGGGGATTTACCGACAGGAGGGGGGAGGGGGACTATGGAAATTTCAGTAGTGCATGGAAGGATCAGGCCGGGATTGAAAATGTTACTGTCTCGGGGGCGTCTTTTTAAAACCTAGCCCAGCTAGTCTAGCGCTGCATATAATTGGCTCAAAAGAAACCTATACTTTATTGTATTGTACAACATCAATAAAACATATTTAGGTATAGTAACTCTATCTGTTTATAGCTCCGAAGCTTCTGGATATTACATTAGATTTTGACTCGTTGGATCGGTGCATTGTGCATGTATATAAATATAATTATGTATCATCAATATCTATATTACCAAAAACCATAAAATAAGTTTTTTGAACATTTAGTACTAATGTATCTAATTCTGAGTTCATAATAATTAAGATTGTTGTGTTTCAAGAATATATTTGTATTAGCGCTTAGAGACTTCGGTGGTAAGCGCTTTATAAGTCACGTTTTTATTATTATTATTTATCATCTGCAAATATTATAAATTTTAGCACACTGGAACATAAATGCAAATCGTTTATAAAGAGTAGAAAAAGAGGGGGCCTAATATCAAACCTTGTGATACACCACATTTTGAATGTTTCATTTCAGATTCACAAGAGTTAAATACCGTTTACGTTCATTTAAATAACCGTGCAATAGTTAACGCGGTATACCTCTAATTCCATGAAAATCTCATGATCAATACAATCGAATGCCCAAGTACCGTCTACCTATTTTCTAAAGCTTCATTTATATTGAGAAGGAAATCAGTTAGTACTAATGCAGTCGAGTGTTTTTGTCTAAATCCAAATTGTAATTTTGTGTTGTCTAGAAAACACACAAGCTTATCATTTAAACATTTTTCAAATATCTTTGCAGAACATGGCAGTTAATAATAAATAATAATTAACCGTTCTTGTATAGCGCATAACACATAGTATTAAAACATGTCCCTAAGCGCTCTAAAGGTTAAAGGTACTATGTCCCTTTTGCAGCCAACCTCAAAGAGTTATGAACATGTCATGTATGTCCTATCTGTGAAATTTAAACGTTAGCAGTGTCCTAATATTCAAATTATGCAAGGAAACCTGTTTACTTGCTAGACTTCACTGTCAGACACTATTGAGCTGTAAATGGTACATGAGCATTTGTCTACATCAATAACCCACTTCGTGTGATTGCCAAAATTAAACTGATTGAATCTTTGCACAGCATAAAACGTATGACCATCCGGTGCAATGGTCTGAAAATCAAGACTATTACTTATTGGCTCTATAGCTCCTAAGTCGATTTGACATCTAATAGTCGTTATTTTCCCACTTGAAGACATTTTCAAGCCCCATTTTTTTTAGGGAAGTTCTAAATTAGTATTGTCTTTCAAATGCTGTTGGAATTTAACCTTTACCTTTAAGATATTGGCCTATAATTGGAAAATATATTTTTTGGTCCGTTTTTGTGAATTGGAACAAGTTTTGAGATCTTGCAACTTTTTTTAACTATGCCCTTTTGAAGAAAACAAATTAAATATGTATATTTTTTGTTTTGTTGTAAAATAACCTTTTCTGTTCTTCTTTATTTCCTCATAGTAATATATACATCTTCACATTTTCAGCATTTACCTCCATTTCTGGAGGGATATACAAGATATTCTACATGAAAATCTTCTTTCATATGTAAACGATAGATAATTTAAGAGTTAAAAATTAATTAAGAATAAAGTCTCTGTTTTGTTCTTTTCTTTTTAAATTCTTTTCAAACAAAGCTTTTGTAAAAAGTAAACAGTGTATACTGTTCAAAAAAATATCAACATCTCTTTTCTTCTTTGAATTAAATTCAACGCCAAACAATAAATGACATGGTTTGAAATTAAAATTAAACATAAAATATTTCTTTATATTCTTTTCAACTTCTTTCCAAAAATTCATGACTTTGTTACAAGAAAAGAACACATGCATGCAATCACCTGTTTGATCATGATTACAATAATAACATTTTTCATTGGCAGTTACTTTCCATTTAAACAAATTATTTGGTATTGCCAAAATATTGCACATGAATTTGAAATTGATCAGTAAACTGTCTTTTAAATATTAAATATATAACACAATGGCTTACCCAATATATGGATAACCTTCTTCAAAACCTTATTGGTCATAAGATCATAGCCTGGTGATTTATCATTATCTAAAGCACAGACGATATCAATGATTTTTTTTTCAGCCATTGAGAGTGTGGATACCACCCTTTCATATATGTTTTATAAGATATATTACAGTTTCAATTTCAATTTCAATTTATTTATGTTATCAACAAAACATTACAAATCAATTATAAACATTTACAACAAATATATTTCAGTAAGAGACTCCATAAGTTAATCATAAAGATTGTCTAGATCTTGTTCTGAATCAACATCACTCTGGAAATGAAAATCAGTGTTTGATACTTTCAATACAAAATTATTCAGATTTGATTCATTAATTCGCCGCTGATGTAAATAAACAGGAGATTTTTGTAAAGGAAAAGAATAATCAAAAAGATAAAAATACAGGAAATTGATCAGATAAAACAGCAATTACTGAACCTATATCGTAGTTCACAATTCTTGTTCACAAAAATATGTTCAATTATTGATTCAGTAGTGTCCATAATTTGTGTTGGTGAATAGAAAAGGAATGAAAATATTTCTAAAAAATCATTTACATATGTACAAGATTCAATCTTCTTGAGAGCAATGTTGAAGTCTCCCAAAAATATGCATTCTTTCTTTTCACCATTAACCATTTCTTAAATATTTCAAACACAACATTAAAATCATCAACACTTTATAATACTAGGTGGCCTATAAAACACACCAATAATCAAATTCTATCTAGTTTGAGGTATCTCAATAAAATGATTTCCGCAAATATCATTACCGGTAAATACATTTAAATCTAGCCTTACTTTAAATTCAAGTTGATTGTGTATACAAAGACCAACTCCTCCACCTTTCCTATCATTTTGTTCTGATCCTGTAAATTGGTTATCATTAAAAATAACATCAGAATTATTTTCTATATCTAACCAAGATTTGAAAAAGCTAATATTTTAAACTTATGATTTAACATTTCTAATAATTAACCATTTTATCACCATTTAAATAAATCACCATTTTCGCAATCTCTGCAATTTTTCATGCAGTGCAGATAATAAGTCTTGTGAATATGTTTTTAGCATATGAGGACATCTTGAGCACAATAGTAATTATAAAAAAACATTGCTTGGTCAAAGAGAACATAGGCACAGCAAAACAAAACATATAGAGCATTAAACACGTACACCATAAGTACAAAATGAACAGAAAACATGCCAAATTGAAAGACCAAATTATCTAAATGGAATCATCCAAGTTTCATAACACAACCAATTGGAGAGCAGCATCAATTTTCTGGTTGTAACAACCCAGATAATGGAATGAATTACCTGATACAGCAACATTGAATTTACAAATATTTTACTTTTTTAAAAACTCACATTCATTATTTCAGGACAAATTTGCTCAATTATTTTGTTGTGGTTTTAGTCTGCGGAACTGGGTTTGAGTTTCGCCATGTTCAGGAGGTCTTGTTCGCAGGAGATGAGTTTCGTGGTTTATTTCCCCGTCTGTTGCTCTAAGTAAGGCTATAACTCTTCCGTCACTTGTCCAGGCTTGGCCCTCTACAGATGGCGTATTGAAAGTTTTTCAGAGGAGATCAAGTTCTTTATTTGTCAGGTCTTCTGAGATGCTGATGTCAGTTTTTTCAGATGTTTCTTCTTTGAGATCTAATTTGGACACTGCAAATATGAAAAAGGCAAATGTTAAGTGTGATAAATGATCTGAGAAATTTGATTGAAAATCATTGATTAAAAGAGGCCCAAAATAAATGAAGGTAGACGGTGAAATGGGGTCATTATTTTTTGCCTCGTTGTGAAATTCCTTCAATAATTATGCTGAGAGCTGTCCCCTTAATTCCTTGGTTTTGTACATCAGAGATTCTCTCGTAGGCTCCTAAATCTTTGCCCAAGTGCCGCCTCTGGCACAGGAAAGTATCACGGCTTGGACTCTCTTGCATAAAAAAGTGGTTATTAAAAACAAAATCACAAATAGTCATGAGTCGTGTTTGAAAGCCTTTTTGTCATTGTGACAACAGTACAACTTATTCAGTGGGGTACCCTCAAAACGCTTTGGTTTTCCATTTCTTAGAGGACTTCGTTATCATCAGCCAAGTGTTGTTTCTTGACACAGAAAATGAACAACGTTTTGTGCAACATTAGAGGAATCAGGGTCTTCTTGCATTTAAGCATGATCTGATATTTGGTGGTGGTGATGATGATCATGAAGATGATTCACAGCATTTACATGGCTCAAATATTTGGTTTGGCGGCAATTGCTCCTAACTTATTTCGTCAACGATATAAGGTTAGGGTTGTAATTTGGTTTAGGGTTAGGAGTAGAATTTGGTCATGGGTTGAAGCTAAGAATTTGGTTCCTGTGGAGCAATTATTGTCGCCGGGACATGTATATCAAAACTGTATTGAATATTGTGAATATTCGTGAATGCAACACGCTGCCATCGTTAAAGTGGTTGCAATTTGCCTTAATTTAACAATGTTTTTTAATCAATGAAATATATACATTTTTCTCACAGGACTTTTTCACTTGTCGAATTTACATGTACAATCATAAATTTTAGAAGTAATTGTCCTTTGATATTGTATGGCTATATGGAGGAGAATGTGGTATTTTACCCATTATTTCAAGTAAGAAAACAGATATAAATCGCTAGGTAGTGCAAAATTCAATTACAATACCATCGCATGAAATATACTTTTTTTAAATAGTGAAATTCTTTTCTTTTTATAGTAAACATTACTGTCAATTTCTTGCGGAGAAGATATTCTTTTGATCTGGTTGAGTGAGCCATAGATCTTGGTGACAAACAAGAAGCAAGCAAAGAATCCCATGGTACCTGTGAAAGTAAAAACAGAAAAGGAAAGAATTGAACAGATTGTGGCACAGTTCTATATAACAGATTGAAGGGCTAATACAACATTAATGGCAAAATCAGTGATATGAATGAAAATTAGGGGGGGGGGGGATGTGAGGACTGACACAAGTGGTTTCTTTTGCAGCAGCATTTTTTTTGAGGAACTTTACTTCATGTAAGAGTGTGGCTTCAGTGGGAGGGGGTAAGCATCACTGCAGACAGGTGGCCTTTCTAGAGAGGTGGGCACTGTAGAGGGGTTTGGCCTGTTACACTTACCACAGAAGAGGAAGAAGAGGATAACCATGATGACTGTGTATCCAAAGTAGAGGACAGTGCTGGCCCAGCCGTGCAGGGTCAGTTTGGTGGCAAAGTAGTGAATGCAGTAGATGAAGAAGTAGATGGCGGTGAAACCGCTTGTCACGAAAGAGCGCCACCACCAGTGATAGTTCTTGAACAAACAAAAAAACAAGGCAGCAAACATTTAAAAGCAGATAGATGACATTAAACTTAGCTTTGGGATACATTCAAATCAGACTGACCATTCCTGATGTATCATTTTTTTTTTTTACTAGTTTGCAGGCACAGGCACTAGTTTGCAGGCACAGGCCCTAGCTTGGCACACTAACACAATTCCATAAAGCACTCTGTGAAAGCAGCAACTACTGTACATGGCCTACAGAGGGCAGTAGACAGTGATGTCCTTGTGACCTTTGAACTCATGACCAAAAAAATTAATCAGTTCATTGGCTCTGCAACATACATACATGACCTACGTTTGGCAGGAATCCATCAATCGGTTCTGGTGATAACGCAATCACGAGAACAGGACGTACAGACGGATATACAACCCGAAAACTTAATGCCTCCGGCTACTTCGTTGCGGAGGCATATAAATGTGCTTGCAAACTACTTTTTTACATCGACATGCTCTAATTTGACTTCGCTATTTACACATTCTGTGAAATAGAAGTCATTGGCTCACAGTACTTATCTCCATAAAGTCTCAACTGAGCATTTTCCCCCTACAAAAAGAGAGAAGGAAAGAGAGAGAGAGAGATACAGAAAGAGAGAGATAGAAATATGGAAAGACAAAGAAAAACAGTAAAAAGATAGGGGAAAGTAATAAGAAAGAATAGGAGAGGAAAGAGGGAGACAGAGATAGACAGATAGAGAGAGAATGAAAGAAAGGACCTTACCTCGGCACGTAAATGGAAATAGCAAAGGATAATGTTTGCTTCAGAGCAAGTGATGACCAAGATAATAGCCACCAAGGACAGGAAACCAAACATGTAATAGACCTGGTGGGACCTGGTATTAGAGAAACCAACAAAATAAAGTATCGTATTATGGGTTCAGAGTTTTTATTGGTCTTAAAGCAGAGATGCCAACCTTCTTCAACAACAAAAATTATTCTTAAGAGCAAAAAACAGTATTTTTGAAAAAATCTCTCAACTTAACATATCGCCCAATCGAGCATCTTAAAAAACCCGGCAGTACCACGTATACGTACCCGGATCGGAGCGCGACGTGCATACATTACACGTGGGTTGTTCGCAATGTGCGCAGTTTGGGGCCCGTATCACCATCCTCCGTGCATCGTTTGAAGATGTAGATGCATTATACACTTACAACACAAAGCCCATGATCAGAAATTAAGAAAAGCGTCACTAAAAAAAAAAAAAAAAAAAAAAAAAACGTAACAAAACATACAAAAAACGTACTGCCGTATTCATAGCGAAAAAATGGAACAAATACGGCAAAAACGGAACAGTTGGCATCTCTGTTAAAGGTATTACAAAGTTTTGGTATGGGTTCTTGAATTTGGTTCCAATCAACATTTTGGAAGCATAATTTTATGCCATTTTACAATATTCAATGATCCTTGTCGCGGTTGAAATCGAGTCTTAAGTGATGAAATTGTAAATAATAAACTCTTTACCGGTATGTTGTATAATTCCCACTCAAGACTGATATTACTTTAGCTTTAAAACAATTTTTCTTGACTGCAATCGACTGATTAGCTATTCCGGTTTGGAAATTGCATATTCTGAGATTTTCATGGTCGCAACTACCATGTAATGGCCTTAGGCGAGATTTCAAATATTTGAAACTTACCGGGAGCACCAGAAAATTTTTGATTATTCAATTTCTCGAAAGAATAGGTGTTTTAGGGGCTAAATTTTCTAATTTTTATAATACATCCACAGGGGCATCCATATATATCAAAATGTTAAAGAATTATTATCCATCAAATTTTCAAAATTTCCTAACACTTTGCATTACCTTTAACAATAAGTTTTCTAAATTGGTTTAATTAAGCATGTTGTTGGGCACATTGAACATTTGTTATGACAGATAAGCGTGCACATAAATATTGTTTTTGTTGTTATTATTATTGAAAATGATCTGAATAAGATATTTTCATTACTCTGTATGTGAGAAATTTAAATGTACAAACCATACTATTCACTTGTATGCAGTAATGTCAGTCGTACTTAAAAAAAAGGTTATCATGAAATTCCTCAAACTATCATCTTTATCCCCCATATAGAGCAAAAACGTTCAATCCATGTTGCCATGGTAATGGATAACTTACCAGATGCTATTTAGGATGAAGAAAAGCTGGATGAAGATGCATCCAAAGGGCAGGATACCACCCATGATGATACCTGGGAGGGGGCGGGTGCAGCAAGACCGCTTGGGGATATGACGAGGGATCTCATTGGTGCATAGAGGGAACTCGATGGGCTGTCAACAAATACAAAGGGTTCATATTTAGAATGTCATGAATGGTTAGAAGTACATGCACAAACATTAAAATTTCATCTTGGTCCTTTGATCTCCAGGATGGCTACCTGAGTGCTAAAAGGGATGGCTGTAGAACTGTGTTTGTACCACAGAAGGTTGAGGACGAACAAGATACAAAAACTTATGAATAAACTGTTACAAGTCTTTTTAGGGTAAATTACTTGTCTGCTTCTTGAAGCCAAAGCCAAAGAGGCACCGATTAACTCATATCCTGCCATAAGGCTGCTTGTATGCTACTGTTATAGTGCTTTGTACACGCGATCACGCTATCGATTGGCTGCTTAATTCATGTGAGCGAGCCACAGCTTAGCTGCTTTAAGCATGCTTGCTCGCATTTGTAATAGCAGTTATTGTTCATGCTCATTGTACTGTGCTGAGTGCTTTGCACATGCTATTGATTGCACCATCAGATTATCAGATTATCTCACAATAAACTTGGCACAGGGGGATTTGTGGCTTGGCAAAATGGGGATTAGCCCTGTGGTACTGGGCTGTATTGATTATGGCAGGATAAGAGTTAAGACCAGGAGGTAGAGAGCAAGAAGCAAAAGGGCAAAAGATAGCTACCTCCTAAGGAAAAAGGTCTTTCTAAAACTGTGATCACTTACCCGCTTCAAGCCAAAGTAGGCACCGATGAAAACCAAGGGGGTGGAGACGAAGAACCAGAGAGCCAAGACGGCCACCAAGGTGCTGAAGGGGATGGCTGCAGAGCTGTGCTCATACCACAAGATGAGATCGAGGATGAAGAAGATACCGAAGATGATGCCTGGGATGAGGAAACTGGTAGAGAGGATGTTAGACTTCCAGCGCTCACCACCAAATGCTGTAAAATAAGAAATTAGTTAATGATAAGAGGGGTGGAATGACATAGATATCTATCTGGCTGGAAATGCTAGTATTATATAGTTTTAATGAGCAAGTTCAGACTTTGCAATTTCTCTTATTCCGGTAATCTCTTTATTTCAGATAGATTGGCCTTTTAATGGCTAATCATCATATAGTTTAAAAGACAAATTCACACTTTGCACTTTCTTTAAGGAGGATTTATTCAGCTATAGGGTTGACCTTTTGCTTCTTTCCTTGTGGTGGTGGTTATTTTACCTGACTGCTAAGAAAGCATAAATGCTTGAAAGTAAGCAACCAGACGGCAGATGGCTTTAGGTCCTCTCCGAGGGACCTGGTAATGAGGATTAATGCCTTACCAAAGGGCACTACCGCATCGCCTTGGGCAGAAGTCACTTACCCTTGTATATTCTGGAGGAGACGTATCCAGCAATGAATCCCAACAGGACATAGAGAACCATGACACAGGTCATCAGAGAACCACGGTTGGCAGGTGACAATAATCCCAGACAAGCGATACCTATAGGACAAATTAAAAAAAATGGATCAGATCAGTTTTTCCCAATTTGTACCATGAATAATGGTCCGTTTTCACTCAAATTTTCAGATTATCTTTAATTGTACATCTAGCATTGAAGTCACTACCTTAGCACCACTATCTCTCATCTGAACAATGTTACCATTTATGAATGGTGAACCAAAGAGAACCATATCTCCTTTTTGCTTTTCATTGTTCTTGAAAGTAATCGAATCAAACTAATGTCAATATACTATCTGATAACATATTCTTATTCCTGTTTTTATCACTCAGAAGCCTGGATGCTGTAATCCATAGAGTTGTCTATCTGGGGCCCTGTTTCATAAAGAGTTGCATTAGATTCAAATCAATCGCAAATTAAAATTAATGGCAACTGTGTACTTAAAAGATAGGAGTTGCAATTAATTTCAAATTGCTCTTGATTTGTATCTATCGCAACTCTTTAAAATATGGGGCTTAGAACTTTGGCAGATTCTCTACATGCAGACTTATTTCAAGTATTACTCGGCATAAAACTTTCAATGCTCGACCACTGGCAAGATTTGTTATGAAAGTTGCTGGTTTTGAAGTATCACAGTAAGTATATAGTTAAATCAATCTTGATGGACACCTCTCTGTAAAGTCCTCACTGTCTTCCTTGAGGAATAAATATGTTGTCAGAGTCTGTCTAGAATAACCACTTAGCCAACCGTTTCATGGGTGGTCTTTGCAGACAGGTTCGACTGGAATATTGTTTTTTGGCAATTTCATATATACTGCTTTCAATAACAAGGGACAATCAATGCTTAAAGCTACTGAAATCCTGATTGGCCATGAGTAGATTTGTCATAGATTTGAGGCAGTTATATTATATGTTTTATGAAACCTAACCGGATCCTAACTTACCAAGTGTGAGGAAGCTCGTAATGACGATCTGGGCCCCGGTTCCTAGGAAGATGGAGAGGAGCATTCCGCCTTTTGGTGGCCTGAACACATCACCATGGACAACCATCCAGCCAGACTCTTCCTGGGCCTCTTCCTACAGGGACAGAATATATGATAAAGACTTGTTCGTTCTTCTTGATATTCTACTTCTTTCCTTCTTCTTCTTCTTTCCCTTTTCCCCTTCTTCTTCTTGTTCTTCTTGTTCTTTCTCTACTTCTGAGTTTATGCTTTCTTCTTGCATCTACTTCTTTTTATTCTTCTCCTCCTCCTTTCCTTCTTGTTCTTCTTGTTTTTCTTGTTTTCCTTCTTCTTCTCCTTCAACCCCTTCATCCTCTCCTCCTTTTAACGCCAAGTCAATGTGCTAGTGCACTTTGGTAAGGCATTAATCCTCATTACCAGGTCCCTCGGAGAGGACCTAAAGCCGTCGGCCGTCTGGTTGCTTACTTACAAGTATTCATGCTTTCTTAGCAGTCAGGTAAAATAACAACCGCCACCATTAATCTACAATTGCAACACTCGATCCAGATGTAGGAGCAGGTACCTGTGGGCTTTAATTCCTTGAACGCACTGAGCACAATAATTGTGGGAACTACATGCAAAGCAATGCAATGTTATCCAAAGCCCTTTAGAAGCGCATAGAGGTGTTATATCATAATGTGATATGAGCTATAATATACAAGAATGGAATATTATTATTATTATTATCATTAATCTTGCAAGCCTACTACACTTTGCATTTCTGTATTTTATCCAGGGGTGATAGTGAGACTTTAAAAAAAAGGTTTTAGAAATTCTAGCTAAGCGAGGTGCTCAGCGATCGCGCGAGGTATTCAAGCAAGTCATGAAAGAAATGGCACCTCACCCCCTAATTTCAAACCGGATGTACATCGATCTCATATCCATTTTTTGAAGAGAAAAATCATAATAAAAGAAAAAAATAAAATTTAGGAAAAAATCTGGGAAAAACAAATACATTGGCAAACAGCTTTAAATCAGGAAATAATCAGGCTTGATTTTACTACACGGACAGTGAGAACGAGTATGGGACTTTTATTGAATGCAGCTACATTTTTCCATCCCCACACATCATTCCTTTGCATGTAAACGAAAAAGATGCAGTGATTTCCTGCGTCATGTGTGAAAAAGCGCTAACTTTTATCCTGTCAAAATGAATACAGCCCAGTGCCACAGGGCTAATCCCCATTGTGCCAAGCCACAAATCCCTCCTGTGCCAAGTTTATTTTGAGATAATCTAATGGTGGGATCTATAGCGCGTGCGTAGCACTCAGCACAGTACAGTAATAATCATGAACAATAACTGCTATTACGAATCCGAGCATGCATGCATAAAGCAGCTAAGCTGTGGCTCACTCGCATGAATTAAGTAGCCAATCGATAGCGCGCTCGCATGTACAAAGCACTATCACGGTAGCGTGCATGCGGCCTAATGGCAGGATATGACCTAATAGTTGGGACTCATTGGCTAGTAATCCTATGAGTGGACTAAGTTTAGACAGTTTCAACTTAGTTGGTGCAACTTTGTTTAACCAATTTTAACTTACTTGGCTCCACTTCACTTGTTCCACTTGGCTTAATCATTCATTGAGACGCGAGTGTCAAACCCTTTATTCTGTACCAATTATTTTTATTCTGTTACAAAATGATTCACTGAAATACATCTTGTCCTGAAATAAAAATAAAAATTCAATCCACAATGTCATGATTTTTGTTTACTTTGTTACAGAATAAACAGTAATCTTTCCATTTGCAGCCTTTAAAGAGAAGGTTGAGTTCTGGGAAGAGGTGAAAAATAATTTGTGAGCATTACTCATTCTTATTTTGCAAGTGTGGAAGAACATCAGTTAAGACATGTTCCCTGAAAAGCATGGCTCTTCAAATGCCTTAATTTCTAAATATGCATGTAACATCGTAAAAATCGGGGGGCCGGCTTTTTACGCCACGTGTTCGTGTAGTCCCATATACAGCTTTCTGTGCAAGTGTTTGTAACTTTACCAAGACTTGGCCAAGTTTCTTATCATTTTGATGATTCCAGAACCTTGCAATACACAAAAATTCTTATATGCTAGATGATCAACCTTTTCTGGTCGGTTCCACACCGTTTCTTTCACAATGCAATCGCATTACCAGAACTCAACTTCATCTTTAAAGGGAGACGTCAAGACTGAAATTGATATTTAGCCTGAAAATTGACATCATCATGGTCTGTTATGTATCGGACACATCCATCTTGGTTCTGCCTAGTTTTAATGATTCAATCAAACTTACCAGATCCTGTTGATTGTAACGAGAGATATCCTTGTACAGTTTCCTCACCAGGATCATCAACATACCAGACAAGAACAGGATGACCACCAGGGAGTTTATTATACTGTAAGGCATGAGAAGGAGAATGGTTTAAACAAATGGTACTGGGAAGATGTCTTTGAGCAGTGTCTTTGTGGATCTTATGGCAGATTAGCCCTGTGCTAAACAAATTATCCAATGAAGTCTACTACTACTAGTGTCCTCTGCATGATTGTGGCTACCAAACCACGGGGGTGTTTCACAAAGATCCTTAGTCAAACTTAACTCTAAGTTGGACTTAAACATTATGGAGAGCCATATGTAGCCTTAAAATAAAATATATCACAAGCAGAAAATCAAATACTTTAGACTTCTTATAAATTCCATATCAAGAACATGAAATCTCCTTGATAATAGAAAATATGAATGATTTGAATCAACATCTTATGCCTTTTAAAATAAGTTTTACAAAATATTTTCATGGATGCCAACAGCTTTCCATAATTGTTAAGTCCAACTTAGAGATAAGTTCAACTTAAGATCTTTGTGAAAAACCCCCCAGATGGTAACAGGACAATAACCAGGCAGTTCAGAATACTGTAAGGTATGGGAAAGAGAATGGTTTAAACAAATGACAGTGAGATGTCTTTAATAGGATAGTATCCTCAGCATGATCATGGGTACCAAACCACGGGGGAAGGGGAACGTTTCACAAAACTTGTCATCAGTGACAAATGACAATTTTTGTTATAAGCTACTGAAATCCTTGCTTCTGATTGGTTATCAGCAGATTTGTCATTGAAAAAAGGCTTTGTGAAATGGGTCCCAGATGGGAACAGAGCAATCACCAGGGAGTCAATTCTTTTATTTGGATGAAACATTAAAATTCAACCAAGCACTACTGGGGAAAGGTATTAGCAGCGTACGTTATGCACTCATGGTAGTATTGTACTCTTGTATGCTCACTTTAATAGGTAACTATTAAAGCAAAAATGGAGTGGCATGTAAAGATGCGTTCAGAAAGCAAAACTATGCATCCTTATCTTACCTGAACCAATGGATGTTGGTGTGTGGCATGGACTCTAGGATGTAATCCCAACGTGATGCCCAACGCACATGGGTGTTTGGCTGCATAAAAGCAAGAGAAAACGATTCTGAGGAGTTCTCTGTAGTAGCAATTTAACTGTAACTAATCATTAAAGTCTATAATTGGCAACACGGTGAGAAATATAAATCTAATATTTTGTGTACAAATTGGCAATTTTGGGGAGATCGATTTTGCATACAATGGTTCAGTTTAATACACAGTTATATCCAGAGTTATCATGTGTTTGGTTAAGTTACCAGATGAGTTGAATATCTTCTCACAATATTTGCACTTGAAAGGGTTTCTCTCCAGCGTGCGTTCTTTTTTTCTTTTCTTTTTGTTTCCTTTTTTTTTTTTTTTTGGGCCGCCCAAGGGGGGGATTTTAAACCCCCTAAACCCCCCCCCCGTAGATCCGCGCCTGGATGGACCCCCAAAAAGGTGACATTTTCATTCTTGTAATGTGAGTGCAGAAGAGTCTCATAGACAAAATATTCCCTGAAAAAGATGGCTCCTCAAATGCCCTCATATTCGAAATATGACAAGTATAAACAGCTAAAGGTTCAGGACCACAGCATTCATGCCACCTTTTTGTGTAGTCCCATGTACACGTTTCTTTGTATGGTGCATGCGACTCTTCGCTAGCCTGATCCAATTTCTTATCATTTTGATGAATCCAAAACCTCACAGTATACACCAATAACTATATATGCAACATGATCAACCTTTCCAATTGCTTCCACTCAGTTTCTTTTACATTGCTGTTGCAAGACCAAAGTGTTATCTTGCAATTAATCCAATTTGGGTACTTACTATAAAGCGTACTGAGTAAGAATACGTGATGTCCTGATTTTCGTCTGATTTTTGGAGTGACATGGGCTCGTAATTCACGCTATTAGGGAAGACACACTCATCTGGCGTCTTGTGTTTCATACTGGTGAGAGAAAAGGCACAACATATTTTTAGCAAGCTACTAAATCCTTTGAGCTAAATATATTAAGAAATATTAAAGAGTAAGAAAATGGGTAAACACATATTTTGAGCAATTAGAGCACATTCTGTAAATGTATTTCACAATATACAGGTAAATAAATGCCTAATATTGCAATTTATGTGGAAAATGGGATAGAAATGTGCAGAATTAAAAAATATAGCTTTTTGCGCCTAGATCAAAATGAACAGGATGATACTGGATGTCTTCAGTCAGCCATATGAAATGGAACTTGATGAGCAAACGATAATTTTATCTTTGACAAATCTAATATTTTCGGACCATCATAGCCATTTACAGGGCTCTCACTTAACTTTTTTCTTGGTTGCCAGCCGGGCATCCTATACAGTTTTTTAGGTTGCCCAATGGCAGTTTAGGTGGTCACAGTGAATAGGTTTAAAGAGGTTTGTGTAATGCCTAAATCTGTGAGGCTGAGTGTAAATATTGCGATGCTGAAGAGAGCCGTTTATTTGTTTTACGGTATTTATTTAGTAGAGGTGTTGTGGTCGAGTGGATACGTCGCCGGACTGTCGATCACAAGGTCCGCGGTTCGAGTCCCGCCGCCACATTAATGCAGAGACGCCAAGTTCAAAGATCAGCAATGGTGACATTTTCATGATTCGGCGCGCGAGCGCTCGTGCGAGGGTGTAACACATGTATAAGGTATAGCGTTTTTTCAAAATCTAGCGCGCGTCGTGCGTAAGAGCATTTCAGACCCTCGAAATGCGTGATGTCACGCCTAATGCGTGATACTTGGTAGCTCTGCTAATGTCCTTTGGCAAGACATTGATTTACATTTGCCACACTCCACCCAGGTGAAGTAAATGGGTACCTGGTAGGAATTTATTCCTTGAAATGCTAGAGCGCCGTATGGCAGCTGTGCTAAAGCCAGGGTAATAATCAAGAGCGCCAGGAGGGTCAAAGCTGACTGACATGAGCGCTATACAAGAACCCACAATTATTATTATTATTAATATTATCTTTAACTCGAATTAATTAAGACAAATTTGTTCAATATTGATTAGTTTTTATTCATTATTTATGAAAAGTAAACCCATGCAAAGTACACGAGAGGAATAATCATGAAAAATTAAATGTAGCCCCACTGCCATGGGGTCTGTCGCTATACTTGAATTAAAATAATAAACTACAACATATACAAAATCATAATTAACTCAGTGCCCAGTACACCGGTTGCCCTATTATTGAACTTAAATAAAACCAAGGTGTTAACTCCTTGATAAAATCAACAATGGCAGTCCCGTTGGCGCACAAGGTCGCCGATCAAGAGCCTAGGGGAGGGGAGGCAGTGTATCTTCATTTTGCACCGAGCAGGGAACCTGGAAAAAAAACATGTACGCGCGAGGGCTTACGTACGTATTATATTATTAGGTATCTATGACGAGCGCGGAGGGATGCTCAACATATGATGTAAACGACAACACGCAAGCTTTCAGCAGCGGCGGGCAGATATGATCAGAGCTGGTTGGCTGTTGCCAACCCAGACGGGACGCGTCTATTTTTTAGTAACCAAGCAAGCCCAGATTAAAACAGAAAAATGCCTATCTCTATAAAAATATCTTACATTTTTGAGGCACGGGCTAGGGTGCGATTAAAACCCTGAAATGTCGTAAAAGCTTTTGGATTCGTACCAGCTATCAAGGCCGTTCGAAGAGAGGAGGTAAATCCGTCCAAAATTCACCTTCCCGTATATCCCTTATTTTGGCTTCAAAGCTCATGAAAATTTCACAGCACATACAAAATGATAATATTATTCTTCAAATAAATTTGAACCCTGTGCTTACCTGAGTGGTTCAAGCCTTGCAGAAATAAGACGGTTGATGTTGTACTCAATAAGCGGCTCGTAGGAGATGGTGATGTTGATATGGTTAAAGACATAGTAGTGTTGTGCTTCCTTGTAATGGGCCTGGTAACGGAATAGGGAGAAGGCCACACGTTTGTACATGCATGTAATAGGAATGATTATAATAATAACAAATGATGAAGATTAAAGGGATCGTTTAACAATGTTAAATCTGAGATACACGGCCCTACGTGTCATCAGTGTCTGTGATATGGTGTAATATTGAAGACCTAAAAACAATTGTGCTTCAAAATGATCAAGAAGTGCCTAAGAAAAGTTAAAATCTTTGAGTGACCGGTTTTATCATACTCGTTTTCCCCAATAGACTGTAGTGTTATGAAAACTGTTAGACAAATGCAACATTTGGTTTAGATTTCCAATCATAATTATCTTGTAAAAGTCATGGGGTTCCTGACTGACCTAAAGGTTTATAATTATCATTGCAGCATGAGCTAAATCTAGAATGTTGTTTCAGAATCTGAGACAAAAAGGAAGAAAAAAAGTAGAAAGAAAACAAAGTAGGAAAACAAAAATGAAGGGTAGGAAAAAGAAAAAGAAGAGGAAAAGGAATAAATAAGACGAAGAGGATAAGGAGAATGAAGAGGAGGGGATGAAGTTAGAAGAAGGAAGAGAAGGAAAAAGTAAAGAGAGAGAAGAAGAAGAGTAAGAAGAAGAGTGAGAAGAAGTATAAGAAGAAAGAATAATGACAATAAGATGAAATAATTAATAGAAAGCACAAGGAGTCATCAAAGTGATAAGAAATTTGGCCCAGTCTTGGTAAAGTTACAAGCACTGTACACAGAAAGATGTATATGGGACTACGTGACACGTGGGCGACACGCGTGCGATATCTATCCGGTCCAAATAGATGTAATAATTTACTAAATATATCAATTAGTAGGCTGTTTCCCAGCAAAATTTGTATCATCATGTAATAGTCAAAACATATTCTTTCACATGTAATTTGGTAATAAGAGCTTCCATTTCCTTTTTTAAGAGGGGGGCGTTTCCGAAACTGGTCTTTACCTTTAAATTGTAGATCACACTGCTCTATGCACTTCATGTTTTGAAATAAAAACATGATACATACTGAGAAAAGAAAGAAAGAAAAAGACTTACATCGATAACACAAGTGTCCTTGCGGTTGCCATCTTTATCTACATAACATCCAATGGGAAAACCTTGAGAGCAATATCTTGCGCCACCCTGTACCTCATAACACCACGACACCGGCATGTTGTCAATAATCCTGCAAAGGTGAATAGAACAGAAATGAATAAAATAAAATAAAAAATGACTGTCTGTACAATGTATCTCACCTCTTGTAAGTACATGCATACTAAAACGAGGCAAATTTCAATTTACATGTATAGCACTATTAAACATCCTCTTTAAAAATTTATCAAATCTGGTTGGTAAATTAGTAGTATACTCTATTTTCTCTATTTCTTGATCATTCCACAAAGTTTCTTTCGCAATTTAATCGTTCGACCAGTACTCAATTCTATCTACCGGTATATTAGAAAACTTACCAGTGGTGTTGGTAATTCAGCTGAATGCCTCGAAGCAAGAAATCAAGCTTCTGCTTCATCTCTGTCTTTTCTGCCTCTTCACCTCCAGCCTTGTAGCTCTTTGTGCAGACCTTAATACACGTGTTGTTTTGACCAAAGGTGAAGTTGTACGGTGAGGAGGTGATACGCTCACCGAAGACCACCTGACCCAGGTTCTCAGATGGGGAGTACTCTTGCTGGCTCTGGCAGAAGTCATATCTGTTGATAAGATTATTGTGCAGCATAAATAAAAGTTTGGGGCACATCAAACAAAAAGGTTTTGCAATTTGCAAGTTTACGGGTGTGTAGTTGTACATGTTATGCTTAGATATAAATGTGATTTGAATACAAGTAAAGACATATAACACTTAGCAAAGTCTGATGCCCTGGCCGGTCTCATCCCATGCTATGCGACCAACCACCTGAGAGCTAACCCTGATAAAACTCAGATAAGCGCATTCCACTTCAAGAACAGGGATGCCAACCATCAACTAAGGATCAGCTGGTATAGGAAAAGGCTGAAGTACACTCCCAACCCAGTCAACCTAGGCGTCACACTGGATGGCTCCCTTACCTACAAGAACCACATTGCCAACACAAAGGCAAAAGTTGGAGCCCGCAACAGCATCCTCAAGAAGCTAGCCAACACCAACTGGGGGACTGATGCCAGAACAATCCGGACGACAGCCCTCGCGCTTTGCTTCTCTGCTGCGGAGTATGCATCACCAGTATGGAGTAGGTCGGCCCATGCACCCAAGATCGACCCAGCTTTAAATTTTTCTTGCAGAGCGATCACTGGCTGCCTTAGGCCAACTAAAGTAGAAGACATCTACCTGCTCTGCGGTATTGCCCCTCCACACGTCAGAAGGTTGGTCTTGTCCCAGAAAGAAAAAGACAAACAAGAAAATAATCCACTCCACCCACTCTTCGAACAACAGCCAGTGGGCAAGCGGCTCAAATCCAGACACAGCTTTCTGCACTCTGTAGAGCCTCTTAATACTAGCCCTCACAACCAAAGGATGACTTTGTGGTCTAACCACCTTCAGACCACTCCACATAAACTCTCCCTCAGCCCGAAGGAATCCCTCGCAACCGGCTCCAGTGAGACTTGGCCTACCTGGCTTAGCCTCAACCGCCTAAGAACTGGCTACGGTCGATGCAGAGGTGGGGTCTAGGAGACGAACAAACAGCATGTGAATGCGGCCAGGAACAGACAATGGAACACCTGCTAGTCTACCCATTCCTGCCAGAGCCATGCACCCAAGATGATCTGGAAGCCGTGAACTGCCGTGCCAAAGCCTGTGTGGACCACTGGACGGGACTTGTGTAGTGACTCGATAAGAAGAAGAATGCTACATGTACAGATGTATGTAAAATACTAGCTTACCAGTAATATGTGTACTGAATTGAATACGTCCCCTGATATATCTGGCTTGTTGAAACGACCCTCTAACAAATTGAGGCCATATTCTAACCACATGATATTATTACTATTTTGCGTTTGCTTCTGTACCCCACTGATAGAAACAAAGGAGTTACATCTAGGTTCTGTACAATGTACATGAACATCTATTTGCTTTTCAGAGTCAAACTGCATGGCTTTACCTCTCCGAGTGTAACACCCTTCTAGCTGAAAACAAACCCAGAATAGCATTAAAGGGAAATCCAACCCAAATGGACAACTACCGGTACGTCTCTAAAAGAAAGCAGACAGATCAGAGAAGCAAACTGATGAAAGTTTCAATTAAATCTGACTAAATATAAGAAAGCTATGAATTTTAAAAAGTTGTACCGGTAATCACTATACGTATGCAGGCACTTCAAATTGGCTGAATAGGTAATGTCAATGTGATGTAGTGCTGGACTACTTTCCCGTCTATTCCAACATATAAAATGACTCAAATTTAAATTTTTCAAAAAATCATGGCTCAGGAGGATCTATTCTTTTTAGAGGAACTTTAATAATATATGCTATCTATAATATATTTTGATTAGTGCCCCAAGGGAGAAGGAATGTATGAGAAAAACAGAAATAAGTGATATTTTTTTACACAGCAAATGGAAGAGTTACCGGTATCCACGTCCGACATCACAATCGACTGACCAAACTACCAATTTGAGATTCGCATAGACTTAGTGATCTCATATTGCAAACATTCATAACTTCCCATTTATTATTGGTCCGCTTCATTTCAAACTTTTGCCATTCTGTTTTCTGTTATTTTTCTGCTTTCAATACAAAAGAACTTATTACAAGGGTTGGCTTGCCCTTTAGCTCTCTGTCAAAGTTCAGTACCCTTCTGGCTCATAGCAAACAGTATGTGTATACAGTGTGTCCCGAAAAAAACTATACACTTTTGAAATGGCTGCCGAATAACAAATATATGATTCTAGGGGGAAAAGTTATATGGAAAGCTCATATACTTAACTTTCATATGACACCAAAAGTTGCGAAAATAATTCATGCTCGGGTGAGCACTGCTCACTTTTGTAAAGGGTATGAAAATTTGGTTGCGCAGGAATTAGCCTTCCAATTTGTGAGAGGTAAATCCTTTGGACACACTGTATGTGTAGGACATTTGCTGGCGGCAAAATGAATATTGATCAGATACATGAAAAAGCAGTAGGAATTACATATCAATACACCTGCATGTTCCTCCCAAGCCACATATTAAGTACTGGTGGTCTGGTACCTGTACAGTGTAGAAAACCCACAGAAATCAACTATTTTATGTACCGATACTGGGTAAATACCTGACTGTGCGAGCAATAAGGTTTAATGGTTCATTGAGATTAAAGGTAATACAAAGTTTTGGGAAATTTCAAAATTGGGTAGATAGTGATTCTTTACAATTTTGAAATATTTGGATGCCCCTGTGGATGTATTATAGGCGCTAGAAAATTTAGCCCCTAAAACAATTCTGCTTTTGAGAAAATTTGAATATGGTAAAACAATTTACCGGTGCTCCCGGTAAATTTTGATAATTTTTTTAAATAGCGCCTACGGCCGTATAATGGTAGCTGAAAACATGAAAATCTCAGACTATGTAGTTGTGATATATAATTTCTAAAGGGAATAGCTAATCGGTCGATTTTAGTCAAGAAACATTTTTTTATAGCTTAATTGATATTTTGACCTTGAGAGGGAGCTATACAACATAAAGAGTTAATTATTTACATATCCATCACTTTAGACTCGATTTAAACCGCGACAACGATCACTGAATATTGTAGGATCGCTTATGCTTCCAACATGTTCATTTGAACCAAATTCATAACCCAATCACATGTACAGTATCTGTAGCAACCCACAGCACCAAGCACATCCATACTAACCTGTCGTATTCATAAGGGATGACAGTTTCCATAGAGTCTAACCGGTTGACAAACATATTAATATCACTCTAAAAAGAAAAAGAAATGGAAGACAAAACGATGGAAGATTTTACTTCATTTATCTACACATATCTGTTTGATGAACTTTTCTTCTTCTACATTAAATGATAAGTAATACAAAATTCATAGTTGAATACTAGTAGGTTGGATATTTATCTAAAAGGAGGGTTGACAAAATAAGCAAAGCTTGATATTGATATTGGTCAGTCAACTCATTTAAGAATAGACTGGATAGTCACTGGTCAAAGAATGCTAGCCTTCTGTATGAGCCGGTCTAGGTGTTGTCTGTTGTTTCATGTTTTACACAAACTCCTCCCTCCACACATCGCAGTTACCATGGAAGAATCCTGGATCGATGAACAGGCTTAGACCTACAACATCGTGTATTAAAGTAAAGTAAAGTAAAGTAAGTAAGTAATAAGAGTTTAATACTCAGCAATGATTCGTTTGCTGTTAGTGCCGAGTACTTAGACCAGATCCATGTATTTCTGTGTACATATTCTTCTAATCATAGAGGGTGGGATGGCTAAAAATTGCTTTAAATATTAATTGGGTTTTACACTTTCTCTTTTCAACAACTTTTCTTGCCGTCTGTCTTTCACTTTTGGTTAAAATATGTGGCAAAGTCGCTCTTAATCAACAATATTAAAAATGAAAAATATATCATGTGTGCGCGTCATGTTCTACTGATACAACAATTGTTAGATTTAAATCGGTCAAAATCTGCAAGATCGTCAACAAATGGTGAAAGATCGTAAAAGATCCGTGATTATAGGTATGTTGTGGAGTGTATTTGGGGCTAGTGTACTTTCTTATCCATTTTTGACCCGTAACTCTGGCGTGTAGATAGCCTACTAAAACATACCAAACGCAAGTAAATCTTTTTCATTTGTTCAAATAATGGTCATGATATAAAGTCGTTATATTTCTTACACCTTTCGTGTCAATTTTTCTTATCTTTTTTGGAGTATTTTTCCTAAAAACAAAGACAGTATAATATTCACTTTCTCACAGGTTTCACGACAAACCGCTACACAATTACAAAACGATTGCATACTGTACCATACTGACGATCGGGCCAGGGTGCGGGCGCGAGAGCGTGCATGAAGTCAATTAATGCAGTCGATAACTTCACCCACGTTCGTGTCACACCTTTCGGTACGGTCGGTATGTAATTGTATTGTGCAGAGATTTGCCATGAAACTTGTGAGAAGTAAACAACGGAAGCTCGCAGTGCAGTGCCGCCGTCAGCAGTGGCTATACTAAAGGCCTACTGCTCTGTAGTAATGGCAGTTATTATATTACAATATTAAAAATGAAAAATATATCATGTGTGCGCGTCATGTTCTACTGATACAACAATTGTTAGATTCAAATCGGTCAAAATCTGCAAGATCGTCAACAAATGGTGAAAGATCGTAAAAGATCCGTGATTATAGGTATGTTGTGGAGTGTATTTGGGGCTAGTGTACTTTCTTATCCATTTTTGACCCGTAACTCTGGCGTGTAGATAGCCTACTAAAACATACCAAACGCAAGTAAATCTTTTTCATTTGTTCAAATAATGGTCATGATATAAAGTCGTTATATTTCTTACACCTTTCGTGTCAATTTTTCTTATCTTTTTTGGAGTATTTTTCCTAAAAACAAAGACAGTATAATATTCACTTTCTCACAGGTTTCACGACAAACCGCTACACAATTACAAAACGATTGCATACTGTACCATACTGACGATCGGGCCAGGGTGCGGGCGCGAAAGCGTGCATGAAGTCAATTAATGCAGTCGATAACTTCACCACGTTCGCGCTCACACCTTTCGGTACGGTCGGTATGTAATTGTATTGTGCAGAGGTTTGCCATGAAACTTGTGAGAAGTAAACAACGGAAGCTCGCAGTGCAGTGCCGCCGTCAGCAGTGGCTATACTAAAGGCCTACTGCTCTGTTAGTAATGGTACGTGTGCACGCTGCCGCCCCATATCTGCTGGAGCTGGAGGCGATCCCGCAAGGGCTGAAACATGGTCATGGAGAAGTTTTTTGTTGCGGAAAGCGTGATTTCACATGACCAGCAAATAACGAACCTTGTCAGTAAATCAATATTAGGGACTTTTAGATTTGCAGAGGTTTGCCATGAAACTTGTGAGAAGTAAACAACGGAAGCTCGCAGTGCAGTGCCGCCGTCAGCAGTGGCTATACTATAGGCCTACTGCTCTGTTAGTAATGGTACGTGTGCACGCTGCCGCCCCATATCTGCTGGAGCTGGAGGCGATCCCGCAAGGGCTGAAACATGGTCATGGAGAAGTTTTTTGTTGCGGAAAGCGTGATTTCACATGACCAGCAAATAACGAACCTTGTCAGTAAATCAATATTAGGGACTTTTAGATTTGCAGAGGTTTGCCATGAAACTTGTGAGAAGTAAACAACGGAAGCTCGCAGTGCAGTGCCGCCGTCAGCAGTGGCTATACTATAGGCCTACTGCTCTGTTAGTAATGGTACGTGTGCACGCTGCCGCCCTATATCTGCTGGAGCTGGAGGCGATCCCGCAAGGACTGAAACATGGTCATGGAGAAGTTTTTTGTTGCGGAAAGCGTGATTTCACATGACCAGCAAATAACGAACCTTGACCAGTAAATCAATATTAGGGACTTATAGATTTGCAAGGCGAGAACGTGGACTGCAACGTGTGACCTCCTTTTCACACGTGACTGCCAGTGCCTTAAAAGGACGTCACACGTCCACGCAAATCCCTATTGAGAAGAAGAGGAAGACCAAGATGTCTTCGAAGGATATGGTAACATAGGCAGATCTACGGGGGGTCTGGGGGGTCTGGGGGGTCTGGGGTTCAACCCCCCCCCCCCCTTGGGCTGCCAAGTGAAAATGTGACGTGCATAGAAAAACGCCATTATGTGTCCAGACCCACACAGTATTAGTCGATGTTAGTAGATGCCAGGAAAACATCACTTACTGTACAAGGGTAAAAAATAGCACCCCCCAAAAAAATTGCCTCGCCGCAAGGAAGAATGTAAAGGTTGCTCCGAATAATGAGGAGGAAATTATGTGCAGAACGGGAAGAAATGGAGAGAATGTCATCACAGGATGAAATTCAGTAACAGCTATGTAGCTTGTAAATTTGTAAGAGGGAAAATGCCAACTTAAATAAATGATAATGATGAAAAAGCAAAGAATTGAGGAGTTTCATAGGTACCAATTCAATGGAAATTTGTATAAAAAAGAGCCCCCGTCAGTGGAGCTCCAGTGGACAAAAAATTAATTTGAGCGCTGTGAACAACTGTTTACAACTTTACCACTGTTTACCACTACAAGATCTAATCTTCCCCCAAAAATCAATTATAAATAACTAGATCTACCATTATATTTAATTATGCAATCTCAGAAAAAATGGCAGCTGAAGCTCAATTAGATGTCACCCTCCCTGGCCCTGGTAACTCCAGGGAGCTCCCTCCCTGGTTGACTGTAAATACATACCTTGCAAAATGAAGGGTCTTCTTCGTGGGCTTTTTGAACTTCCGGAGTGCAAAAGTTAACCGGCGCAAATAGTGGAAAATAAAATGCTTCAACAACATGTGTAGCCAGAATGAAGCAGCAGATCAGTAAAATTGATATTTTTCTCGTCATGCTGAATTATGATTTCAAAATTCTAAAAGAGAAGCCGCAAATCAGCTTGTGGAAAGATCCTTTAGCGACGTGAAAGTGATAATGTAAATATTGAAAACACCTCCTGACTAATAGTCTTTTTTTAGTCACTTTGTTTTCATCATTGCCATAATTATTTTTGTTTGCATTGTAAATGTGTAATGACCTCATGTAATACTCTCTTGTGACATTTGAAAAAAAGACGAATAAATATTTTATCTTATTTTATTTGATCTTATCTTATCTTATAGTAATAGCCCTAACTTATAACTGGTCATAACATTTAAGTCTAACCTCTTGTGGTAAGCTACTTGTCACGTCCGCGCTACGTAAAAGGGGAGAATCCCTGCACCATGCACTACATGGCCAATACGTCATGCCAAGAGATTCGATCATGATATATCTCTATGGTCCACGTATATAATATGTCACGAAGCCCTCTTTGCCAAGATCAAGGACAACATCCTGACTATAAAAAGTAGTTAATTATGACGTTAAAAAAAAAACTGTCATATCTCTGTCATAATAATTCGGAGGACATGTATCTCATATAGATCTAGGCTTAATTATTCACCGGCTGGCTGATTCGCCGCTAAATATTTTCTCACGAATTGGGCGAAGAAAAAAAATAGTGATCGTCATTTTAATATTGTGCTGAAGCCCAAAACCTTTGGAGATAATTTTCATAACATCGTATTTTTACTAAGAGTAATATAAATTTGTTATGAACTATCAAATAAAAATGTCCGGGGGTTTAGACCATCTCAAAAACAAAACTGATTCACCGGTGATGAAATGAATACTCACAATTATATTTTACAACTGAGTAATTCTGTGGTATATCTGCCCAAATCTATTTTCAACCTTCTTATTCTTAATTCATTTAAATAATTGCAGTTTTTTCCTAAAATTACTTTTTTTCCCGCCGGTGGAATTACGACTATAAAAGCTAAGCTATATCTTAATTCCTCTTCTCGCCAAGTAGATTTCACGAGATGTATAGGAAGCTTTTCGTGAAATGGTTTAGGAATAGATCAGAGACATCTCCGTAGTTGGCGGATAAAGCTATGACTGTCTTGTCGTTGGTTTTGTCATCGATTTGTAGAGTGGTATGGACGAATCATTCTCGCCCTCTTATATGGTATTGGATTTTTACAGACGTGTATCAATCACAGGGGCGTACGCAGGGGGGGGGGGGGGTTTAGGGGTTCAAACCCCCCCCCCTTTGGTATTTTTATGTATGTAAACCCCCTAAAAAAAACCTAAAACCCCCCCCCCCTTTGGGTTTTTTTTATTTTTTATTTTTTTTATTTTATTATTTAAAAAAAATACATTTTTTTTACCCACGGCTAACCTAAATAGGTGACCTTACCCCCCCCCCCCAACGACAAAAAATGTCAAATTTTGAAATTTCGAGACCAAAAAAAAAAAAAAATGTGTCCGCTTACCCCCCCCTCCCCCCCCCCCCCCCCCCCCCCCACTGAGCGACTTTTCGGCTGGCTGAGTCGTTGCGATTTTTTTTTGACCTCCAAAAAAAAAAAAAAAAAGTGTCCGCTTACCCCCCCCCCCCCCCCCCCCCCCCCCCCCCCCCCCCCCACTGAGCGACTTTTCGGCCGGCGCGATTTTCAAATTTTCGGGAGCAAAATATTTAAAAACCCCCCCCCCCCCCCCTTGAAAAAATCCTGCGTACGCCCCTGATCAATCAGATATGATTATTTACGTGTGCATGGGGACCGACCTTTAAACGTCACCATCCGAAAGACGTGACCCTGTTTCGAACCTGTGTCTTCGGCTGAATCAGTTTGTAACTGAGGGGTTCGCAGACTAGTTTTTACCCTAGATTTTTTCAATCATTATTTCATTTGATTTCTCTCGGAGAAGGACCGTATCCAGGTTTTTTTACCCTTGATTCCCCTATGCAGAAAGTGGGGGAGATTAAGAAAATGTCTTGATGAGCCTTTTTTTTTTAATGAATTTTGATGACCTCCGATTACACTAGCACAACTTGACTATTATTTTGTCTTTGGATGCCATGCCAATGAGGTAAACACCAAAAAAAGAAGGAAAAAAAAAAGAAGGAAAAAATGTCCGAAAGGCGTATAGCAACCAAAACTATATTGTCGACAGATCAAATAACCAGATAACAGGACTACGGCATTTGGATAGGCTTTTATTTGTCTACTTCACGTCTTGCACACAAAACTCATTTGATTTTTCTCGGGGCGGACTGGGACTGAAAATAGGTTTTAGAAGTTTTATGCAACGAGCCCAAGAATATTATTAGATGCAAATATCTACCAGCCCCCAGACCATAAATCAGCTGGACATCAAGCCGCCTAGAAATAAAGAGAGTCTCGTGGGGAATATTCCTCACTGCCAATCCGCCCCTGGATGTTTCCTTAATATGCGTTTATCTTTGTATCTGCCAAAAATGGCAGGTGCTGTCAGTGGAAGCCCCTAATAAAAAGTAATTACCCAGCCTTCGCTAGACAGAGAGAGAGAGAGAGAGAGGGGGGGGGGGGGAATGGGTGACGCCACGTCGACTCAATAATTTGATAAACATTTTACCATCTAAATACATCTAAATACATATGCAATTTTTCTCTCTAAAAAAATGCAGTCTTTATGTTTTGTTTAAAAAAAAAATCGAACAATGTGGGCATCACGCCCTTAGTGATTAAAATCTCAAATATTTGTCATGTCACATGCCTCAATTTCTTTCAAAATGCATGCAGGCCTAATTTATATTCTAAAAACATATTGAGAGCTTAAAATCTAAATTTTTCTTTCCATTGGGGGAGGGGGCCTTGTTGTTCTTAAACCCAGACAGGATCCGCTACTTTTATGTCTTGCAAAAGTTTCTGAAATTCGTATATATTATATTGATGTAGACAAATACGCATGTACCCTTTATAGCTCGTTTTATGTATGTTATTACCAAAGAAGAAAAAGGCCAGACAGTCACTCAATAGTGTCTGACAGTGAAGTCTAGCAAGTAAACGGTTTTCCTTGCATAATTTAAATATGAGGACACTGCTAACGTTTAAATTTCACAGATAGGAAATACATGACATATTCATAATTCCTGCAAAGTATTGGATGTTGGCTGCAAAAGGGACATAGTATCTTTAAATGTAAATCAACGTTTTGGTATGGGGTCATGAATTTGGTTCAAATGAAAATATTGGAAGCATATGCGATCCTACAATATTGAGTGATCGTTGTCGCGGTTGAAATCGAGTCTTAAGTTATGAAATTGTAAATAATAAACTCTTTATGTTGTATAGCTCCCTCTCAAGGTCAAACAATTTATTAAGCTATAAAACAATGTTTTTGACTAAAATCGTAACTGTGAGGCCCCAGGATCAAAACCGTGTCGATGTGCTATATTAGTGCCCTTTTGTGGGGCATTAATCCTCGTTACTGTCATTTATGACTTAAGGGCATAGGTCCCCTAGTTGATAAGCATAGTAGCATACACATGCTTTAGCAGTCACGCAAAACACTCATTGGCAAATTATTATTCAATAAAATCTGAGAATGTATACTATTATCTAGATCTATTATTTTTTAATTATTTTTAAAATAATTCCATAAATTGGGATAAAAAAAAAATATTCCACCATTATGAGCGACAGTGTACCATGCATCTCAGATATATACAACGATATTCTTTCAAAAGGAAAAATGGTGTGCATTATAAATCGTCTGGAAACCCGATTTCAATACACCAAACGTGTCCTCAATACATTATACACAAACATGTTGACTAAGATTTGGGTAAAATGTCATTTTATTGAAATCAAGTCAATAACTTTGGGTTGCTACAACTTTTCGATGAAATAAAAAAATATGAGCCTCTTCTCTTTCCAAAATGTAGTCCTTCTTTGAAAATGGGAACATTTTTGGAGAGTTGCAATATAAACACTTCTTTGATTTCATTTGATAAAATTCAATTTTTTGAGAAAAAAAATTCATCACCAAAACACATAATAATATTATTATAATAATATTCCGCTTTTATATAGCGCCCAATACATTGATACAACGATGTGTCTAAGTGCTTTACAGACATATTACTACCCCGGTTATCGGACTCAGGCTTACCTGCACACAATGTATGCACATGCTCCACCCCCTGGGGAGCATTCTGACCAGTTGCCATTTTACAAGCGCACACCACATATCGAACCACATTAACTTTCGCATCCACCGAGGTGGAGAGTGGCAAATGTAGATTAACGTCTTGCCAAAGGGCATAAGTGCTGCGGTGGGACTCGAACCTTGTGATCTGCAGTCGGGTGACTTAATCCACTAGACCACAACACCTCTACATATTTTTTAAAATTATTTTTAATTATGATGTAAATTAATCGCAATTCCATTGAAATTGGTATCAAAATGTAGATGGTTTAATTATCTTTCATATAACACATGACTCATGATGGGCCACGGTTCTCTAAAGATATTATTTACAAAATATTTTTTTGGTTGAAAAGAAAGCTGCTTTTTTGGACGTCCCTTCCGATTTAGAGGTGACCGGTTTGAGTAAAAAAATAAACACCTCCGAAATGTTGTGTATCATTTTTCGAATTAACAAGGTGTGCTTAAATTATTTTGTGAATTGCAACCGAAACCCTCTTTTCTGACTTTGGCCCTCCTCTTACATTGACAAAATGCAACTTTGAGAAAGTATCTAAAAAAAAAAAGTCAATATTTTACCGGTTATATCCGTGTGAAAAGTGAAGAGTTTAGTCTAAGCATGAATGTCAAGAAAACTAAGTCAATGATTTTTAGTAAAACAGAAAATAAGCCTAGAATATGTTTGAAACTCGATGGAAATCATTGAGCAAGTCAGTAATTACATCTACTTAGGACAAAATATCACAGATGATGCCAGATGCGAAGCAGAAATAAATAGGAGAATAGAAATTGCTCGGAATACATTTCTGGCAATGAAAGGATTATTCACAAATAGAAAGGTGAAATTTGCGCTTAGGTTGAGACTAGTAAACTGTTATGTATGGTTTGTCCTATTGTATGGAGCAGAAACATGGACAGTAAACAAGGCCATAGAAAATAGAATAACATCTTTTGAAATGTGGATCTAGGCCTACAGAAGAATGATGAAAATATCCTGGAAACGAATGAAAACTAACGAAGAGATATTGCACATGGCGGGGCGTAAACAAATTGCACTAGCTTACTTGGGTCATGTTAAAAGGCACCAAAGCCTCTTAAAGGATGTATTGGAAGGAATTAAGTAGACCTATAGAGGGAGACCCAGAATCATCTGGGAAGAGAATGTCAAGAACTGGAGTGGACTAAAACTGCAAGAGTGCACCAGAATGGCAGAAGATAGAGTGAAATGGAGAGATGTTGCAATCAACCTCCGAACCGGGAGAAGATACTTAGATAGATAGATAGTAGGCTGCTAAACAAGAATTAAAAAAAAAACATACACAAAAACAAAAAAACTATTTCATTTATCATTTGTTTTGCAATCTTCTCAAAAGGAACACAATTTAGGGGATTTCGTTTTCATAAAAAAATAATTAATTCAGTTTCATAACACCGACTTGTAATTTGCACCTCAAGAAAGAAAATTACATTTTTTAATAAATAAAAAGAAGAAGAATGAATTGTACTAAGCACTTGAGTTATTTAAGTTGGATGGTAAAAAATTGCTTTCCTCTACCGTATTTTTATTCATTTATTCATTTATTTATCCTTTTTTTTTTGTTGGGGGGGGGGGGGCAAATGTTGGTCATAAGAAGGGCACTTTGTGTGCGTGTGTGTGTGTGTGTGTGCGTGTGTGTTGTGTGTGTGTTTGTGTGTGTTTTCAGGGGATCCAACACCCCCTTCGAAGTTGAATTTTTGTCAGTTCTTACATTTATGTGACGTACAGCCATAAGTGTTCCTTATGACACTGCATGGTTAATGAACTTTTGAAAGAGTGGGAGTAGGGGGGCGGGGGAGGATTGTGACGTGAGAGACCGCATTTTCTTTTCTAATTGCAAACAGCGCATGCGCCTTACACCAACACAACATATTACTCCGATATAAAGCCTCCATTGCAACTCAAATCTCCCTTTCAGAGGTATAGCTCACTGGTGATGATCATAACTAATTCTCCTCCAGGCTTACAACTATATAGATGAGGATCAACACTGAATTAATTGTTCACCAATCTTTTGATATTCCCAATAACTTCGAGAGTCGCATGCATGATTGTGTGAAGAATCATCGATCGGCTCGAAGTATGCATCGCCGCTGAATTCAAAGTCTTTCAAACGTAGCTTTTATTAAGAAAAAACTCTGGCAAATCTGGAAGAGAAACATCAGACGATTAATCCCTTTTCAAGACAGTTCTTCTGCCGCTGAGAGGAGGGAGGGGAGTAATCATGCCTTATTTCCCTTCAGTAGGATTTCAGGTTGCCATCAGCTGTTTCTTATGTGTTTTATTCCGAAGAGAAACGCTTGCAGGTAAGTCCAAGATGTTTTTCGATCTTTCTCAATCGCTTGGTTGTAAGATAAAACTTCGATTGGCTCGAGGATGTGAGATTTTCTTGTTAAATGTAAAAGTATTTCAAACGTAGCTTATATTAAAAATATAGATAATCTGGAAGAAGAAATAGATATTAAACGGAGGAATCCCATTTTAGTATAGAAGAGGATGGGGAAGAAATATGAATAATGCCTCATTTTATATGAGTAAGATGTCGCATTGCCATATAAACAGAGAGGAATGTTACAACAAATGAATAAGGAAAACAAAAAAAAATCAGACACATCTTGAACGCTGTGAGAATATGGCAATTCTATAGCTGGAGCAATTTGAAAAAAAATATTTCCTTGCAAGTATCTAGGGCACTGCAACACAATTGCGACATAAAATCAAACTTGCGATCTCGATTAAAAGATTTTTCTCGATCGCATGGTTGTAAGATACAACTCGAGATTGTGAGAATGCCTTTCCTGTTAATTCTAAAAGTATTTCAAACGTAGCTTATATTTAAAAAAAATGTAAAGTGGAAGAAGAAATAGATATCAAACATTCAAACGGAGGAATCCCACTTTAGTAGAAGAGGGTGGGGAAGAAATATGAATAATGCCTCATTTTATATGAGTAAGATGTCGCATTGCCATCGGCCGTTTATTATGTGTTCTATTTCGAAGAGAATCACAATCGGGTAAGACCATAAATTGTTTTTACTAACTTTTAACTGACAATGATCAAGATGATTATTCAAACAGATGTGACAAGTTATTTCATAAAAATTATAATAATAATAATTATATCACATTTTTAAAGCGCCTTTTCATTAGATACAAAGCGTATAAACAAGAAATACTAACAAACAAACAAATACGGAGAACACTGTCATACGAAACTTATATCATTTATAAAGAGAGAGGGATGTTACAACAAATTAGGGAAAAAATATTTTCAGACACATCTTGAAAGCTTTGAGAATATGGCAATTCTATGGCTGGAGCAATTCGAAAAAATAGTTCTTTGCAAGTATTTCCAGGGCACTCCAACATAAAAATCAACTTGCAATCTTGATTTTAAAAAATGTATCTCCAGTCTCTCTACCATGAATTATAATATTTAACATGAAATTACTTGCATGTTGCTATTTATTGTATAGACTGAGTTACAATTGAAGTAGATACGATTTGTGGGGATACAAATAATTGTAGTCTTTATATTAAAGGACCCAGATGTCACATCTTTGACCAACGCTTCATTAATAAACCAATAACTGTAAACCTAACGATTTTGAATCTTTTGGTTTAAAATCTTAAAAACTTAAAAATTACAATCTTATTTACTAACACTAACCATAATCCTAACCCAAGACCTTATCCCAATCTCGAAATCTAACCCTAATTACGAGGGGCGGCGGAGCGTCTCCCGGGGGGGGGGGGGGGCACCTACAAAGGGTAACTACAAATCGGAGAAAAAACAATTTGAAGACATTTGTATACATGTATAGTCTCATATTCTTATCTCATCTTCCACACTTATTCTTTTTTCTCTGTACCTCGTTCTAGATGCTCCTATATACGTGTTTCCGCGTCATTCTTTGCAGTTGTTTGTAATGGTCTGACTATTTATTTGCGAGCGAGTGAAATATTCTAAAGATTTGTGCATGAGTACGCATTGAGGTTATAACCGATACCGATATAAACTATAAATGCGAGCTCGACCTAGTTGATATTCCACAAAGCTAATCGTGTAATGAATGTCTCTGATCATATCGACAGCAGCGATTGGCTTGTTAATTGTTATACAGTGTGTCCTAGAAAATAACTGAATCCGGATTTCATGGTAGAAATAATAATAATAATAATGATAATATTGGATTGTCTTATAGCACACGTATCGACCTTCTAAGGTCCTCAAGGCGCTCCAACATTACCCGGCTATGCTAGGCTGCCGATTTCTATTATGATGACTAATGAGATATACATGTATGAAAAGCTTTGCTTTTATTTGATTCATTATTCATTTGTACACACAAATTGCAACTATGAGTAAGTTGCTTAGGGAATCATAGGTGATCATTATAAATAGAAAGAAAGCATAACATACACATCCTTAATTATCTCTTTACGGACAACAGTGTAGTTGAAAAGGTATCCTTCAGTACAATGAGTACACTAATAACAAAATTCCTTGAAATGCTGGAGCGCTGTAATGGCAGCTAGGCTAAAGCCGGGGTAGTAATTAATGCACCTCGGAATAGAATTTCTAGATAGACGGCGCTATAGAAATGCCTATAATTATTATTATTATTAGAGTAATACTCTATGTATGTCAGAGTGTCCATCCGGCCCACTTTAAAATGCAACATTTCTCAACTCTAAAGGGGCAATATTCCCTCCCAGCCTATAGCTAGTCAATCTCCCCCCTAAAATATTGACCATCTAATAGGTCTACACCGTTTTTCAACCTGGGGTGCCAAGAAAGAAATTGGGTTATATTAACAAATATTTATAAAATACCGTCGATTTGGAAAATACCGAAGATAAGAAACCACGAGAGAATGCAGTTCCTTGAGGAAATAGCATTTTGAAGCTAATAAAGAGTCTTTTGAAATTTGAAAAGGTATTTATCGCACAAAAATACTATCGCAGCTCTAGGGCAGAAATTACAGTGGAAGTTATAGTTTGGATACGTGATATAAACCCAATGACAGCAACTAACACCACTGAATTAATAAAAATTCATTAGAGTATGGAAAGTAATAATAATGTTCAATATGGCGCTCACATCCGTGACGCTCAAGGTTTCTGGTTAATGAATGATCTATGACAGCCGGTAAACATGCATGACATTGAAAAAGATAATTACAATAATTGTTAGACAAATTTGCCCAATTAAATTTTCTATCCATACGAATTGATGATTTTGTTAAACCCGTGAATTTCGTGTCATTATTATAAAATTATTATTATTATGGATATTATTATTATTGTCAATATCATAATTGTAACTTTTAATAATATTATTGTTACTATCATTTTTTATTATTATTGTTTTATTATTATAACCATTTTTATTATTATTATTTCAACTATGATTATCATTATCATCATCACAATTGTTATTATAAAGTCTTATTTATACAGGGAAGCATCATTACAGACATGCACTGTTCTCACAGGGGGCCTGTTTAAAGAAGGATATCAGATATAAACATACAAAGAAACAAAGAGGCAACATTCACAAATATAATACATTTTTCGTGCTTATGAATTCAAAACTTGAAATTCAGGGTCTCTGCTTTTGCCAGTTTGACGAAATAAAGGACTGGACTGTTAATGGAATTTTAAATCGGACATGCCAAACTATTTCACAATACCGAGCAATCAACTAATGGATATTAGATATTCTCATGAAATTTGTGTCTACAACCGGAACATTATTAAAGGGATAGTTGAGTTCTGTTGCAGAGGGCGCTAAAAAAATTGTGAGCTAATCAAAAACTTAGAGTCAAATTTGAAAGAGCATACAATTTGAATTTAAAAAAATACAATTTGAATAACAAAAACAAAATTTAAATAACAAGAATATTTGAAATAGCCGTTGAAAAAACAAAATAGCGCCTTTTACGTTGTATTTCAGCCAATGCCGATGTTGGATTTTTTTTGTTGGTTTTGTCGTGTTGGTTATATTACGCACAACCAGCGGGCCCATGTATTGTTATTATTAAAAAATGAATTAATTAACGGTCACCGTATTTTTTTTTAAAAGTGAAGCTGAATTGGTATGATCGTATTGGCAAAATTTTACACATTTTGGGGTCTAAAATTACCTTCATAGCAATTTTAGTTCCCAAAAGAAATGTCATAGATAAGAATAAGAGCAATAAGCATGCAGTTTGAAGGCATTTGCGGTCCGAAAACAGAACTCAACTATCCCTTCAAATGAATCTTTTCTATCATTGCAAAATCTTATAATAAGTATGTAAACAAAAAAAATTACCTTCATTCATATAATTATTGATTTTCACAAGATGTACCTGTGCATTTTAAATGAGAGAATCAGATGTTTTGGAATTGAAATATAAGAAATGCAGTACAAGACGTGTGAAAGGCAATACATAGGTGTTGATCAAGGTCAGGGATTTTATGAGAATGTGTTTCCCTTGTGCATTCCTTTTTGAAATGTCGGTTTCTTGGGCTGCAGTAGAATAATCTACCCACTGAAGAGTGATGCCCCGCCCCTTGATTAATTTAAACGTATATTAGAGC